>ONZH01011499.1:0-495146 GCA_900303285.1 Rhinella marina
TGTAAAAGGGTAATAAAAGAGGCATTTAAAAATACAAATCTGATGGGTCAGCTGTAGCCTTTGAAATTTACAAAAGGCTTAATAAAATCTATAAAAAAGAGCTAAAATCTGAAAAGATATAAAATTAATGGCAGGTGGCCAAAGAGAGCAAAAAGTCTTCAAAAATTGTTTAAATATATAAATGCTAAAAAAAAAACATGGTCAGAACAGGTAGGTCCCCTATGTATTGGCAAAGGGAAGATGATCACTGAAGAACAGGAAAAAGCAGAGCTACTAAATGTTTTTTTTTTTTTAGCTCTGAATATAGAAAAGAAGAGAACGGAGTCGATATTGGTGGTGCCAGGACTTTTAGTACATCCAGTAATATTCTCAATCGGCTAACTATAGATATTGGCCAAGCTAAGTTAAATAAGGTAAATGTGACTAAGGCTCAAACCTGATTTGTTTTTATGAGGAGGTGAGTAGTAGCCTGAACAGAGGGATGGCTGTGGATATAGTGTTTCTGGATTTTGCAAAGGCTTTTGATACTGTCCCTCATAGATGTTTAATCGGTAAAGTAAGGTCTATAGGCTTGGAAAGTATAGTCTGTAATTGGATTGAAAACTGTCTGAAGGACCATGTCCAGAGAGTTGTGGTCAATGATTCCTATTGCAAATGGTTTCTGGTTATAAGTGGTATATCCCAAGGTTCAGTGCTGGGTCACCTATCATTTATATAGAGTATGGTATTAATAGCAATGTTCCACTTTTTGCAGATGACACTAAGCTATGTAGTACTGTACAGTCTATGGAAGATGTCCAAAAAATACACGCTGACTTGGACACTTCTTTGGGAATCAACTTGGCAAATGAGGTTCAGTGTGGATAAATGTGTATGTCCTAGAGGAACTAGGAATATGCAGCTAAGTTCTGGCCACCAGTCCATAGAAAGCATGCCTTGGAGCTGGACAATGTACAAAGGAGAGAAACTAAACTGATAACGGGCATGGAGGGTCTTAAATATGAGGAAAGAGTAAAAGAATTACATTTGTTTTGAGATTAGGTATTTAAGGGGGGCATGATTTAGCTATATAAATGAGCCATACAAAAAATATGATGAAACGCTGTTCCAAATAAAATCCCCTCAAAAGACAATGGGGAAAAAGTTCAGTCTCCAGAGGTGTCAAGGCTTCTTTACTGTGAGAACTGTAAATGTTATTCCCTTTAAAAGTAAATAACATTAATGCTTATGAAAATGTGTAGAAGTCTGGATCCCACTTTCCTTTTCTAAGACTCACATCCCCACCTATCCCTTGGTTGAATTTGATGGATTTAAAGTATAGATCTTCCTAGTCTGATTTCCAGATTGTGGGAAAGCAGCCAAACTATAAGTGCTAAGCAATAACAAAACCAAAGGAGCAAGATGGAAGCATAGTCCACAGCTAAGATTGGCGTGATTACCCAAGTAAACTATCTCAGATAGAATGTACATTATTCACAGACATGCCCATGGGGTGCAACGAGATGAGTAGAGCAACATACCTGTTACTGCAAAAGTAAAACAGAGAGCAAAAAGTAGTTCTGCCAAGCCTTGTTACACCTTCTCTGTCACCTTTTCAATTTCAGTTCTGCCTTTAGCTGCGGACCTGATTAATACAAGGTGCTAAGGGCTGTTTTTAAAAAATCCATTGAACAGACTGTCGTTGTTAGGCAGTATATCATTAGCAATAGATTGGCACCTTGCTCACCAGAGAGAACAGGAAAATCAGTTGACAAGTTATTCCCATCTTTACCTAGGTTATTAATCAGATTTTTCTGGAATTCATATTTAGATGAATCACGCCTTTAAAAACATGCTGTCAGACTTGTAAATCTACATGTAAATTGCTGTGATTTTGAAGACATTAAAGAATGTGTCTACTGTGTACCTTAAAGGCATTTAAATAAAGTAACTCTATGAAGGCACTCAACCTTTGGATCCTAGCAATTTTAACACCTATGTTTTATTCAGGTCATTGCTATGCTTTTTATTTTTGGGGAACATGAATCATACTAGCATAAGAACATAAAACTGAGGATACTTTTCCACAGAGAAGGCCTTATTGGGCTCTCCGTGGATCCACCCAAAACCAACCAGCAGCAGTTCTGGAATTTTGGTCAGATTATAGATCATGCATCACATGGAATGGTCGATGAACACAAAAACCCTTTCGGTAGTGCTCAACATTCATTAATCGCAATTTATGTTGATAAAATACAAAACCCACAAAGATCAGTCCACATCAGACTAGTACTATATATTGTAAAAAAATTGGCAGAATGAAATCCAGTAAAATTCTACACTTCATTAAAGGTGAGTGTCGTTATTTGCTGGAGTGGTTGTTGTAGGAGTAAGTTTTATTTGGCATTCCATCCTGACTCTAGTTCTGTCATTGATCAAAACACCTCTTATATGGTCCACAGCCTGCTGCCCCACATTTCTGCACATGAACATTTGAAACGTAATAGTTTTTCTTTTTTAAATACTATGTTCAATGATTTATTTTAAAATACATGTTAGTTCTTCTAGTGTTCTTAGTATGCAATTCCACCTGAAAAAGGAAAATGATACTGCCTATTGTCATTGAAACCCCACTATGGGTTTAGGCACCACATGCGCTCAGAACAGTTGTCACCTTTGTATCACAACACGTAAGGTAGAGATTGTACACAACAAACAAGAAAACCGCAACAAAGTTGCATATCCAAAATGACTAAAATCAAGTATTAGTTTTATTAGTGAAAAACACAGACATGTTAAAAATTGTATACAATGAACTCAGTGTAGGAAAAAATATAACCAGGCACTGATTAGTAACTCACTAAGGCTATTTTCACACTAGTGTTTCTCCTGGATCCGGCAGGGTTCAGCATAAACACTTCCGTTACTGATAATACAACCGTTATGAACAGATCCGGTTGTATTATCTTTAACATAGCCAAGACTGATCCGTCATTAAAGGGGTTCTGCAGTTCTGTAAAACTGATGATCTATCCTCTGGATAGATCATCAGTATCTGATTGGCGGCGGTCCGACACCCGGGACCCCCGCCGATCAGCTGTTTGAGAAGGCAGCGACGCTGCAGGAGCGCCGCGGCCTTCTCTGTGTTTACCGCAGGCCAGTGACGTCACGACTAGTATCACTGGCCTGGGCGGGGCTAAGCTCCATTCAAGTGAACAGAGCTTAGCCCCACCCAGGCCAGTGATACTAGTCGTGACGTCACTGGCCTGCGGGTGTCAGACCGCCGCTGATCAGAGACTGATGATCTATCCAGAGGATAGATCATCAGTTTTAAAGAACTACAGAACCCCTTTAACTCCATTGAAAGTCAATGGAGGACGGATCCGTTTTCTATTGTGTTAGATTGAGTCAGTGAAAAAGGATCCCCATTGACTTGCATTGTGGGTCATGCCGGATCCGTCTTGCATCACATCCCATGACAGAAAGAAAACCGCAGCATACTGCGGTTTGCTCTCCGGTATGAGAACGGAATGCATTTTGGAGCACTCCGTCCTGTTCAGTTTACATCTTGTCCCTATTGACAATGAATAGGGACAAAACAGAAGTGTTTTTATCCGGTATTGAGACCCTATGACTGATCTCAATACCGGAAAATAGAAACACTAGTGTCCTAAATATCCAAAACATATGAAGCCAGGGACCATATAGAAGCCAATATCAAAGGTAAAATTCAATAATAATAATATAATGCGACATCATTAAATACATCGCTGTACCTACAAATTGAAAAATGGTTGAAAAATAGTCCCAGGCTATAAAGTGGGCATTGTCAAGAACGCCCCACTCGTATCGGCAATAATACCCAGCTTCTTCAGGGTGACACATAAGGTAGAGGCCATGTGCAGGCCAGGAGAACTTCCCTATATCCTTCAGCTTCTTGGAGTGCATAACTTCCTCTAGGATAACTATCATTTGGTGATGGTGAAACCTGCAATAACATTGAACAAAACAAATTTACGCATTATCACAATTTTCTACATAGTTTAAAAAGTTCAAGTATTTTCTATGCTTTCATCCTGGGACAATTATCTCATCATTTATGGATTAAAGTTTAACGTTAATAGCAATAATGACTGCTTATTGGCTAAATGAGATTTAAAAATAGTGTGTTATTAGGCTGTAGGCACACCTAGATTCTCCCATCTTGTTTCACTTGACTTGGTCAGTTATGTAAGGCTGGGTTCACATCACATTTTATACCTCTGTTTGACGTATACATTAGAAAAAAAAGGATACAAAAACGCAGCTCGCCACGTTCTTGTATCCTGCACAGTCCGATAAAAAAAAGTATGATTTTTTTTTTTTTTACAATAGAACTCGATAGTGAATGGATGCCACTGTATGGCATCAGTTTGTGGCATCCGTTTAACGTATATTTTTTTGTATACGTTAAACAGATGGGAAAAACATGATGAACCCACCCTAAGCAAGACTTAGGCATAAACACCACAGCACCTCAAAGGTGCAATTTATAGTGAGTTCTTGCCAAAGAAAACCCTAATAAGCAGAAAACAAAGTAAAAAAAATCTAAAACCTAAAAACAGTTCACATGGCAGTGCCAAGTAAGGCTACTTTCACACTAGCATTTTTACTGGATCCAGCAGGGTTCAAAAACTCTTCCCTTACTAATAATACAACCATCTGCATCAGTTATGAACGGATTCGGTTGTATTATCTGAGACTGTAACATCCCCAAGACGTATCCGTCATGAACGCCATTGAAAGTCAAAGGGGGACGGATCCGTTTTCTATTGTGTCAGATTGTGCCAGAGAAAACGGATCCGTCCCCATTGACTTGCATTGTGGGTCATGATGGATCCTTCTTGCTCTGCATCCCAGGACAGAAAGAAAACTGCAGCATGCTGTGGTTTGCTCTCCGGTATGAGAACGGAATGCATTTTGGAGCACTCTATTCTGTTCAGTTATGTTTTCTCCCCATTGACAATGAATGCGAACAAAACGGAAGTGTTTTCTCCGGTATTGAGACCCTATGACGGATCTCAATACCGGAAAATATTAACACTAGTGTGAAAGTAGCCTAAATGAATTCAGACCAAGTATATTTTTAGTGATTTTTCAAAGAAACAAGATAAAACCCTAAAAGCAGAAACACAGAGTGAGAAGAGCTAACCTCTAAAAGAAGGACACTGAAGGTGAAAAGAATTCTACAGAGAAGAAAGAGAAGAAGAAGAGCAGAAAGGGAAAGAAGGTAGGGAAGGCAGACAGTCACTTGCTTATGTAAGTTATGGTAGGCCACTGTGCAGGAAAGGATGGGTGTAGGGCAGGCTCTCCAAGGACCATAGGTTTTCAAGAGCTTTAAGCATGTGTTACTCAGGAAACTAGAGTGTTACTGTATAACAAGGAAGCCACCTAAGCAGACCTTGGCGTCTACAAATACAACAGATGGTTCTTGGTAATTGGTGGCTAGTAAAAGGTGAACTGGAGGGTAAATATAAAGAAATAAATCGTAAGGTATCTAAGTTCTCATAGGCATTTTGCAGAGGAAAGGCCTACATAGCCCATCACAGGCCTTAGTGGTGACCCGACTGAGCCAGTGATTGGATGGGTGGGGCTTCACTAGTGTTTCTGGCTGTGATGAGCAAGGGCAGGAAGCGAAGAGCAACATAGACTGGAGCAGTGGTGGAACATGATGGGGTGTGAGGGTGCCCAGGGGCAGATTGGCCATAGACCTTACAGGGAAATTTACTGGAGGGCCGATGCTCAGGGGCTGCCTAAGCCCTCCGCACGGCTGGCCAGTGGAAGTTTTTGGGGATGTATTTTGTGCTACTGGCAGTATTTAATGATGGAGTGTGGTATTTGGCTCTGTTGGGGTGGTATAATGTGCCACAATATGATATAGTTAAAGGGTTTCTGTCACCAGTTTTGGGCATATCAAACAGGATGACATTTGCAATGTGCAAATGTCACCTGATGCCCGATCTGGTAACCATTTTTGTTTTGGTGTCCCCGTTTTTCTGAAAAATACACTTTTATGATATGCAAATTAGGCTTACTAGGTGTAAGGGGCAGTAACCCTGCACCTAGTAGCACCTTTTTCCCACCTCTAGTGACGCCTCCTTTCTTGTGATGGACAGGGCCAGGCAGCTTGCTTTAACTGCTGCCGGCCCTGCCCGAGCTCCAAATCCCGCACCTGCGCCGTGTGGCCTTCATTCGGCGCAGTGAGTGCCGCTGGCCGCCGGGCTCCCTGCTCCCTCACTGCGCCTGCGCAGGCGCGGGATTTGGAGCTCAGGCAGGGCCGGCAGCAGTTAGAGCGAGCTGCCTGGCCCTGTCCATCACAAGAAAGGAGGCGTCACTAGAGGTGGGGAAACGGCGCTACTAGGTGCAGGGTTACCGCCCTTGCACCTAGTAAGCCTAATTTGCATATCATAAAAGTGTATTTTTCTGAAAAATGGGGACACCAAAACGAAAATGATTACCAGATCGGGAATCAGGTGACATTTGCACATTGCAAATGTCATCCTGTTTGATATGCCCAAAACTGGTGACAGAAACCCTTTAACTACAAAACATGGCCACTTTTAGTATTTTTCCAGAGCTACTTTTAGTTCCCAGAACGTCCCTGAGGTTGTGATTGGTCTGTATGAGCTCTCTTACTATGTGACATTCTGCCTTAGTTTTATACTGTTTATGCTTTCTCATTGCACTGATTTGTAGCATCACATGTTAACTGATGTATTATTGCAGCACTGGATGCATTATGTTGCAAAAATGTATGTCTACCTCTGTGTTGTCCTATTATGGAATAATTGTGATTACTACCTTAAGCCCTCTGTTTCTGTGTGGGTGGCTTGTTGTCATAATTTTATATGTTTTATTTGATCTTTTGTACCAATAAAGTTTTACGTATTTGCCTCATTGTTGCTTGGTTATAGTTGCTATATTAATTAGATGGATAGTGCACATTGTGATGTTTGCTCAGTTGACTATGACATGGGTTATAACATAGCAACAAATGAAAACACATATTTAGTACTAGGTGTGCTTTTACACTGATTTTTTTCAGTGTCCTTTGGAAGTATGTATATAAAGGATTTACTGATCTATACCTTTGACAGATGACTCTGTATAGGTATACTGTCAGAAACTGTTCTAATACACCTCTCCCTGCTAGACGGATGCTTTCTGATATAGAACATTAAAAAAGGAGTAATCAACTCATCACTCCCAGTCATTAAACGCCAATCATATGACACAATGTAGTTGCTGTGTTGCTCGCAGAAAGACGCTGGACCGGAAAGCCTGGTTTATAAAAGTCCTTCAATCAGTACTGGTAAAACTCTGGTATCCACATTGTAATCAAAGAAGTAAAATAAAACCAGTCCTTAAAGAAGAACTCCCGCAAAAATTTTTATTTTCTGACCTGTTAGAAAGGTGCATGATATAATCTGTAGTGATTATCATTTTGTTATCAGTGACTGTTTCTGTGAGTAAAAACCTCTCTTCTTATTGTAGCTGGGTCATGTGACCATCTCCCTGACCTCCAACTGACCCAGGACAGAAAGCCAGTAACTGCTCTATTCATTCCTATGGGAGCCTCACTTTCAGTCTCATAGGAATACATAGAGAATTAGACTTCCTGTCCACACATAAGTCTCTGTGTGAGTTGGTGGGTCTAATTCCTAGTCACATGACACAGATAAGAAACTTCAGGATGATATAAGTCAAAAATTCAGACACTGGTAAGAAAATTACATTCACTACAGATTATATCATGTACATTTCTAGCAGGACATGGAATAAAATTTTTGTCGGGAGTTCTTCTTTAATTTAAAAAAAAAAAAAAAAAAAAAACAACATGTTAAAATCAAGATGTGATTTTCAAAAACAGCATGCAAACTGGTTACGTGTTTCTGTCCTAAGAGTATACCTTACTCATAGACAAGCTATGGTTTCAAGGCCACATTGAGGCCAGAAACACGTGGTTTGCATGCAGTTTTTTAAGATGTATACATCATATTTTTTTTCAATAAAGGATGCTGATGGCGTGATTCCTTGGCCTCATCCAGCTGTAAAAGCAAAGAAATGGTTAACTCTCCTTGGTTCTAATATCTTTTCTAATGTTATACAAAAACTGCTATATCTACCCAGAGAATTCCCTCATTCAATTGCTTGAGGCTTAGTATACAGCTCACAGCCTGTCCCTGAATGGGTCTGTTCAGCCTCCTGATTATATGCACCCTGCCTCAATCCCCCTTGTTCCAAGTTTTTTCCTAGTTTCTTCCTTATTCAAGAATATTCCTAATCTAGGCTATTCCTAGTTATTTCTGGTATTTGTAGTACTACCTGGTTATTATTGAGTATGTTTCTGTCTTGATCCTAGGTTTCCACTTTTGGTTGCTGAGCTGCTCTCCTGGTGACAACCAGTGGTAATGTTCTATGTTCCTATGTCTCCTTTGATCATTCTTCACTCTTATTCCTGTACAGTGACCAATTTCCTGTGCTCTGACCACATACCTATTCCTGGATGCTGCTTCTAGCATATCCTGGTATGTCTCAGGTCACTCTTGGGTCTGTCTGAGGCCTCCTGGTTTGTTCTTGTAACTGTGCTCCTGGTTAGACCAACAGGTCCCCTCCTGGTGTCCATGCTAGTTGTTTTAGCACCTAGTCTGTTCCTGGTGTCCGAGTTTTTGTTCCATTTGCGACATCTGGTCTTATGCTTGTCCTGTCCTCACTGCTGTGTCCAACTGCTTATCAGGAACTATTCTGGGTTTCCCAACCTGGATTTTAGTCCACATTTCTATAACCTTTGAAGTATGATATGTCTGCCTTGTTCACAGGAGCCCAGAACTGTACACAGTACTCCATGTAGTCTGACTAGTGATTTGTAAAGTGGCAGGACTATGTTCTTATCACGGGCATCTATGCCCCTTTTGATGCAACCCATTATCTTATTGGCCTTGGCAGCAGCTGTCTGACACTGGTTTCTACAGCTTAGTTTGCTGTTCACTAAAATTCCTAGGTCCTTTTCCATGTCAGAGTTACCCAATATTTTACCATTTAGTATGTACTGGTGACTTGCATTATTCCTTCCCATATGCATAACCTTACATTTGTCAGTGTTAAACCTCATCTGCCACTTCTCTGCCCAAGCCTCCAGTCTATCCAGATCCATCTGTAGCAGTGTACTGTCCTCTTCTATGTTAATTACTTTACACAGTTTAGTGTCATCTGCAAAAATTGATATTTTACTGTGCAAGCCTTCTACAAGATCATTAATAAATATATTGAAGAGAATAGGGCCCAATACTGACCCCTGTGGTACCCCACTAGTGACAGTGACCCAATCTGAATATGTGCCATTAATAACCACCCTCTGTTTTCTATCACTGAGCCAGTTACTTACCCACATACAGACATATTATTTGCAAAATGTGTTTCCATAATGGGACTGAATCCCGTATTCAGCAGTAGATACTGCATATAGTTTCTGCATGCAGATGTAGTACAATGGTAGGTATGAGTCGTAAAGGCCAAGTAAGGCTACCTTCACACTTGCATTTTATAATTCGTCATAGGGGCTCAATACCGGAATAAAACGCTTCAGTTTTGTCCCCATTCATTGCCAATAAGGACAAAACTGAACTGAAGACAACGGACTGCTCCTAAAAGCATTCCGTTCCGTCTTCAGACCGGAGAGCAGACCATCATGACCCCCAATGAAAGTCAATGGGGACGGATCCGTTTGGTGTGACACAATGGTGAACGGATCCGTCCAACATTGATTTCCAATGGAGTTCATGACGGATCCGTCACCTGCACACATACATACATACATACACATACAGACATACACATAAACATAAATATACACAGACATATACATATACATACTTACATGCTCCCGGCAGGTCTCCACAGCGCAGGAGGAGCAGGATGGCGCACACATAGGACGATTCCACCCGCGCCGTCCTGCTCCTCCTGCGCTGTGGAGACCTGCCGGAGAATGTAAGTATGTATGTGTATTTGTATGTGTATATGTCTGTGTGTCTGTGTATATGCAACTACCGCGGTTCCGGCCTCACACATGTCCCTGCGGCAGCACGGATCCGGCGGCACCCTTCACCTGCCGGATCCGTGCTGCTGCTAATGTGAAAGAGGCCTAATGTGGGCCAGTGATCTGAGAAATTATCAGGAAGGAGGGTTCCTAGGAACAATCCTTCCTGATAATTGCCCTGTGTAAAAATACCACTAATAACCCAATGAATGAGCTCATTCATCAGGTGAAAGCATTGCTGGTGCAGACACCTTATCATCTTTGGGCAGTAGACTTTGCTGTCTAAACAACGATCTGCTGCACAGAAACAATAAATCTGTATGGGGACGAGTCCTCTAGCAATCACTTATCCCCGTACAGAGGAGATGATGTAATGAAGCTTTCACCTCCTGTAATCTGCAGGCAATAATTATCAGGAACAGACAGTACATTGCCGATAATCGCCTGCTGTGGCGGTCCATAAGGCGTTAAGAGATATAGCTGTGTCTACTATGTTGCATATAAAGACACAGAGACGTCTGCTTATCTCCTCATACAATGACAGGAGTGCACTGTACAGACGAACTGTAAGGAAGGAGAGGCGTGATCTAATTTACGACTGCGCCACTGACAGTGCGAAGAGTGGGACTGTGCAGAAAAATTCCCATGTAAGTTAAACGTGGACTGTATTACTGAGTGTGTCTATGGACGTGTCCAATGGTTACAGGAAGAAGGAAATGTTCACCAGGAAATTTGTGTAATATACTTTAGAATAATGGTGTACATGACTTTCACCATGTTTATGAAATGCTTACAGCATTGTTAACCTTGATATATACAGTATATGTAAAGGATTTATTATTGTATGTATGAAAGGAGTAAGGTGCTGCATGCATTATGTAGTATGTACCATTTGGTTTCCGTTTACTCTCATTCTTATGATGGTATTGATATGTATCAGTGTAGGTTTAAATTGAACTAGAATATAGAATGGAGACAAACAGAGGTGTACATAGAGAAGTAAGGGCCCCATGGCAAGGATCAAACCAGGCCCCCCACACAGGACAGAAGGGTTTCTGCCTAAACTCCTATCAATGACTCTTGGGCCATTTCCCACTGCTTCATTTGCTAAAAGTTGTTCCTTTAGAGGGTAGAGTCCTGAGGAGATGATCCCAACTAAGACTGGGCCCCCTCTTGCCCTGTGCGCCATAGCAGTGAAATGGTCTGCTGCTATGGTAGTTACGCCTCTGGAGACAAAGTATCCATAAGTAAATTGATGAATTTGTTATTTATAAGTATGTTAAATTAATTTACTTAAACTTTTGAGAACCCCT
This sequence comes from Rhinella marina, assembly GCA_900303285.1. Lineage (NCBI taxonomy): Eukaryota > Metazoa > Chordata > Amphibia > Anura > Bufonidae > Rhinella > Rhinella marina. The sequence goes on from ONZH01011499.1 coordinate 11,368, forward strand.
TTAGCCTGGTTTCAATAGCTGTTATGCAGCAGAAGCATTATACTTGCCTAAAGGCTCATGTACACGGCGTATTTGCAAAACATGGATACCGGCCGAGTGCATGCCGTCATTTTTTTTACTGCTGCAGAATTGTCCTATCCTTGTGCGCAAATAGACAAGAATACGGCATCTTCTATTTTTTGCAGAGCTGCGGAATACACTTACAGATGTGGTCTTTTGTGGTTGAGATGAATGGGTCTGCATCCGATCCACAAACAACATGACCAGATGCGGACCAAAACTACAGCCATGCACATGAGCCCTAAAACTCGTTCAAAAGTGTAGCTAATTTTGTGATTTAGGACACAACTATTTGCTCATTTTTATTTTTCCTCATCTTTCGAACGCTCATGTTTTTTAATCTGTATAGTTTTATGGTACCTTGTTGTTGGTTTTTATTATTTTGCTAGGCAGAGCTCTATTGTATGCATACATTTATTTACTATTTGTATTACACAAGAAGAAATGTTTTCAAATAATTGATTGTTGTTGTTTTTATCGTCAAATACGGTATAGTCCTAGGACACCTTTTTGTTTATTTAAAGGGGGTTTCCAGGACATAAATACTGATGGCCTATCCTCAGGATAGGTCATCAATAACTGATCAGTAGGGTGGTGACAGCAGCCTTTTCCTCGTCCTGTGACGTCACATCCATTATTCACATGGTTTTTGTGCAGTTCAGTCCCATTCAAGTAAACAGGATTGATCTGCAATACCAGGCACAGCTGCTATATCTATGTCACTGTGCTTGGTATACTATGAAGAGGCCAGAGTGCTTGTCTGAGTGACGTGGCCCCTTCAGTTAGCAGACTGGCATCAGTGCCGAACACACACCTACTAGATATTTATGGCCTATCCTGATCTATAATTCTCTGAAAATCACCTTTAATTCTAATAGTGGTTGGTAAATGGTTCTTCCCACCTTAGAAAGTGATCACATGTCGCTAGGATATGTCATCACTTCCTGATCAGTGAATGTCTGACTGCTGGGATCTCCACCGCTTTAGATCTATGTACCTTCAGAGTTTTCCCATGCACAGTGGCACCCATGACCTCCAGATGTGCAGACACCTGAAGGACATTCAATCACTTTCTGATCAGTGGTAATACGATTGATGGGACCCCTGAAATTTTGGGATTGTAGAGGTCACAGTGATATTTTAGCTCTATGTCCCCTTTTTGCTGCACATTGATGCTCTCGGCCGTCCTCTGCGCAGAGAACTGCAGCACAAATCCAATCAACATCAGGTTGTGTTCATGGATTGCAGCTTCTCATGCATTTGTTTTTAGCCAAAACCAATAATAGGAGTTGTTTAATTTACATCTTCGTGAAGTTCCTCTCTCTGGATTCCACACCTAGCTTTTCAACATGTCATGTTATTTTCTGTTATAATAGAAACATCTGTCATCACTTCAATAAGATCACAATGGGTGATTTCACGCAGCGGTAAGGCAGTTGGATCAGATCCTTGGTTTACACATCCAAAGATATTTGAGCCCAATATTGACACGCCCCTGTGATACATTGTATCACGCTATTAGGATTCATAAGATATACTGTATATGAATTGACTTCTGTTAATATTAATGCCACCAGAGGTCGCAAGAAGGTTTGTACTAGTGCCATAGACGAGTGTACAGGCAATTTTACGCTTTACAAAAAGTTTCATCCGTATTTCTACGCAGGAGCACTGTATCAGCACAGCCTGCGTATTCTGTTCAGTGCCCACACCATTAATCCTGGCGTGGAGGGCAGGTACTGACAAGGCCTCACCACCTGCACTGATGCAACACTTCAGATCACAGCAGGAGCCTGGCATTGACTGACGTGCCAAAGACGTGCTTTTATTATTACTAAAGTAGTAAAAAACACATAAAACTAGACATGTATAGGTATCACCATAATCGTACTGAACCAAAAAATAACAGTAACATGCTAGTTATGCCACACTATGAACTTAAAGTGCAAAAAAATCAATGACTGGACTGCTTTTTTTCCATTATGTGTCACTAAAATACAATTCGCCCCGCAAAAAACAAGCCCTCATATGACTACATAGACAGAAAAATTAAAAAGTTACGGCCCGAAAAAATAAACAAAAAAACAGCCGCTCGGTGTCTCATTTCGTATTCTTTCTTGGATGAAAAAACTCGTCAAAAATGTTGAGGAATAATCTTACTTTTCTGGAAAAATGTAGCTTGACCTCAGAGTGCCATTCTTTTTTATCTGCTGGTGTTTGGCGCATGCGTACTTTTATTCTTCTTGTGGCCTTATCCGTATGAGTCACTTCCAGTTCTAGTTCCGGAGTGGAACGCACGGCCATATTTGACTACATGTGCTCTGCGATGCAAGCCTCCCTTTGGTGACTAGGGAGTTCCGGCCCCCTTCCCTGCACCATCCGGTCATGGCGCGTATATGTCGGTTAGTGTCTGCTCCCATTACGTCTTGTTACTCATTACTAATATATGATTCAGCTGATTTATGTACTTATAAAGGGTGTTTTATGTGTGCACTGTTAGTCCCCGTGAAGAAGCCTGTGTGGCGAAACGTCGTTGGGACGAGGCCGTCACCGTGCTGGGTTACCAGTCTATTGCATCGCTTTTTTCTTGAGGTCTGGGTCATTTATTATTTTTTTGTCCTTAGATGATTGTGCTTGTGATATATTTTTCTTAGGGTATCTCTTACCCTCTTTTCTATACACTCTGTGCACCTCTCGTCTTTGATGGCAGGTCTGTTGTAACCCTGCATTTGACCTCATTATCTAATATTGTTACTATACTGTGTACCCCGGTCGGTGACGCCCTCGTATAGTTCTCGTGTACTCCATGCCTTCTACCTTATATACAATTAGTCATGTGTTTTAATCAATAAAGTATTGTTTTCCATATTTTTGTGTGTGGTTTATAAATTCTATTAGTGATCTTGATATGAACCATGAAAACAAAGTAGGAATCTGATTTTATATCCAGTGACTAGTTTCAAAGCAGATGGGAGGGCTAGTGTATGATGCCAAATAAATTACTGATGAAAGAGCCCATAATCCAGTAATCATTTTTCTGCCACAGCTGCCATAAGAAGATATAACACAGTTCACATGTGAGAGCAGAATTACTGCATAAAGACAACCTCTGTCCACATGGGCATAACTACCAGGATAGCAGGGATAGCATCTGCTATGAGGCCTATGTCTCTACTCAGACATGTGTGCAGTAGTGCAGTATGTGGACAATGGAAGAGTAAGTTACTGTTTACATAATTTTTTCCTGTGACATCACTGATTTTTTTATCTGTACTTAAAAGGGGTATTCCCATCTCACAAATGTAGTTTGTATAATTAGATATAGCCATAGCAATATTATTACTAATAGAATGTATTTATATAAAATGTACCATTTAGAAGATTTACCTATTTGTATATCCATTGTCCCACACACATCAGTCAGGCCGTTGCCCCTAGTTACGGCCACCGTGGCCATGTAGTAGTGGTGGCCGGCTTGCTCCTTTTCAAACCCGCTCTGAGGTAACTGCTGTATTGGGAACACACATTACATGAACATGCGCAGACACATTTTAGGTTTGTAGCATTTTTGTCTGTGCTTCCAAAATGCAGAGAAACGAATCCTGTTCCAAGATCAATTCATCTCTATGGAGCAGGATCCGTTTATAAAGTCTGCGTTTTGGACGGATACTGACCATTGTGTTTAGGACTGGTAGCATCCAAAACACTGATGTGAAAGTAAGTACCCTAAGATGTGTCTCCGTATGCTCATGCCATGTGTGTTCACAATACAGCAGTTACCTCAGAGCGGGTTTGAGCAAGAGCAAGCCGGACACCACTACTACATGGCCGCGGTGGTTGTAACTAGGGGCAACGGCCTGACTGATGTGTGTGGGACAATGGATATACAAATAGGAAAATCTATATCTAACTATACAAACTACATTTGTGAGATGGGAATACCCCTTTAACCTTGCATGTTATCATACTACTGTGATTAGGAATGAGCAAACTTGTGTTTTACAAGTTTGAGTTCGTGTTTTATTACAATTGCAGAGAAGACTCCTGCATAACGGAAACCAGACGGATCCATTATGCAGGCCATAGCCTTATATTATGAAGGAATGCAGAACAGAATGCCTCTTAAAGGCATTCTGTTATGCATTCCATTTTAGAATTCCGTTATGGCCCGCGGTAACAGAATTCATATAGCAATTGTAATAAAACACAAGTTCGCTCATCCCTAATTGTGATATCACTGTACTGTGACATCATTGTGCACATGCACCGATATAACCTCACTCTGCTCTTTCATTGTCACATCATTCCTATGCATTCAGAAAACCAACATAATCATACGCTTCTTGTGTTCTGATGTTGCTACTGAGATGGCCTTGGTGGAGTAGGGCCCATTCCACGTTTTACTATGGGGCCCCATGGGTAATTGTTACACCCCTCTATGTATTTAAGGAAAAATGCCACCTGGAGGTTTTTAGTGTTACTATTGCATCATGTATGATGAAAGAACAATCCTAAACTTAAAACTTGGAGACTATGAAAAAAAAAATTACATCAGTCTTGTAAAAAAAAGAGAAGAAAGTTCTTATAACAACTGCAATCTAACATTAAAGTGAACATTCACATACAGTACATAAGACTTTACATGACAATATATTCTATTCTTGTAGCAGAAATATTGATTATTGTTTTTCTTGGACTATTATTGTAACATTTAAAGGGAATCTGTCGCCAGTTTTCTGCTGCCCTCATGTTTAAGGGTGGACTCACATCAAATTTTATGCCTGTTTGACATACACGTTACAAAACAAAAACGCAGCACACCACGTTTTTGAATCCCGTTTAGTCCTCTAAAAAAAAAAGTATACTTTTTTTTTTACAATGGAACTCTATGGTGAACAGATGCCACTGTATGGCATCAGTCTGAGGCATCTGTTTAACGTATACGTTTTTCCTGTATGCTAAACAGATGGGAAAACGTGATGTCAACCCACCCTAAATCCTAACAGCTCCAGCGCATGCCAATCAGTCCCCATATTCATGAGCTCACGCCTACCTACCGCTGATTGACAGGTTATTTCCATATGAATCAGCAGCAGGTGGGCGGGGAGAGCCAGTAGCTCATAAATATGGGGACTCATTGGCATGTGCTGGAACGGTTCAATACAGGATTTTGGTAAAATGACTGGGGAAATTAAAGAAAGTGACCCAGGATTTTGCTAAGGGAATCTGTCACAAGTTTATGTTACCCTTAGTTCGGAATTCTGGAAAAGATAGATGGACTAGAGACCAGGCCAACAGGGGGTCTGTTGAATTGATAGGGAACAACACTAAGCAGCTTGCTTTGTACTTATATACAGTGCCTTGCGAAAGTATTCGGCCCCCTGGAACTTTTCAACCTTTTGCCACATTTCAGGCTTCAAACAAAAAGATATAACATTTTACATTTTTGGTGAAGAATCAACAACAAGTGGGTCACAATTGTGAAGTGGAACAAAATTTATTGGAACATTTAAACTTTTTTGTAATAATAAAACTGAAAAGTTGGGCGTGCAAAATTATTCGGCCCATTTACTTTCAGTTCAGAAAACTCACTCCAGAAGTTCATTGAGGATCTCTGAATGATCCAATGTTGTCCTAAATGACTGATGAAGATAAATAGAATCCACCTGTGTGTAATCAAGTCTCTGTATAAATGCACCTGCTCTGTGATAGTCTCAGGGTTCTGCATCATGAAGACCAAGGAACACACCAGGCAGGTCCGTGATACTGTTGTGGAGAAGTTTAAAGCCGGATTTGGATACCAAAAGATTTCCCAAGCTTTAAACATCCCAAGGAGCACTGTGCAAGCGATCATATTGAAATGGAAGGAGTATCAGACCACTGCAAATCTACCAAGACCCGGCCATCCCTCTAAACTTTCATCTCAAACAAGGAGAAGACTGATCAGAGATGCAGCCAAGAGGCCCATGATCACTCTGGATGAACTGCAGAGATCTACAGCTGAGGTGGGAGAGTCTGTCCATAGGACAACAATCAGTCCAACACTTCACAAATCTGGCCTTTATGGAAGAGTGGCAAGAAGAAAGCCATTTCTCAAAGATATCCATAAAAAGTCTCATTTACACCACAAGCCACCTGGGAGACACACCAGACATGTGGAAGAAGGTGCTCTGGTCAGATGAAACCAAAATCCAACTTTTTGGAAACAATGCAAAACGATATGTTTGGCATAAAAGCAACACAGCTCATCACCCTGAACACACCATCCCCACTGTCAAACATGGTGGTGGCAGCATCATGGTTTGGGCCTGCTTTTCAACAGCAGGGACAGGGAAGATGGTTAAAATTGATGGGAAGATGGATGGAGCCAAATACAGGACCATTCTGGAAGAAAACCTGTTGGAGTCTGCAAAACACCTGAGACTAGGACGGAGATTTATCTTCCAACAAGACAATGATCCCAAACATAAAGCAAAATCTACAATGGAATGGTTTAAAAAATAAACATATCCAGATCTTAGAATGGCCAAGTCAAAGTCCAGACCTGAATCCAATTGAGAATATGTGGAAAGAGCTGAAAACTGCTGTTCACAAACGCTCTCCATCCAACCTCAAAGAGCTCGAACTGTTTTGCACGGAAGAATGGGCAAGAATTTCAGTCTCTAGATGTGCAAAACTGATAGAGACATACCCCAAGCGACTTGTAGCTGCAAAAGGTGGCGCAACAAAGTATTAATGCAAGGGGGCCGAATAATTTTGCACGCCCCACTTTTCAGTTTTATTATTACAAAAAAAGTTTAAACGATCCAATAAATTTCGTTCCACTTCACAATTGTGACCCACTTGTTGTTGATTCTTAACCAAAAATTTAAAATGTTATATGTTTTTGTTTAAAGCCAGAAATGTGGCAAAAGGTTGAAAAGTTCCAGGGGGCTGAATACTTTCGCAATGCACTGTACATGCAAGCTGCAAATGCAAAAATGTACAATTACAAAAGTTTTTTTTAGCACATAATAGATCCAATACAATAACAAAATTGGCTGTAGCTGAGGAAGATCACAGAGCGCAAGTGCTGCACTGGAGCATGCGTTCTGAAAAGGAAGTTCTTTTTTAGTATTTTACCAGGTCCTGCCATCACTGGTAAAACAAAACACTGACAAATCCTTTTACTTATTTGCCTTTCTGTGAAGGATATATATCTTCTATGATATTTCTTTATTCAGCCAAGGTAACAACTCAAGTCTAAAAGCTGCCAAAGATTATTGGCTGCCTAAGTGCTAAACAGCTGAATGTAGCACACACCATACTATTCCCGCTGGAAGGGGCAGCAACACGGGTAGTGTGTCGTGTTAAGTGCGCCATGACTTGGTGCGGGCATGCACAGAATCATGCTGCTCACACACACTGGACTGTGCACCAAAGTACAGGTACCCATTTTTGAGGGCCAATGATTACAAAATGGTATGGCCATTTGGGATATGCCCTAGTGGTAAAGAAATGGCCCCATGATTGGTCACCAAGCCTGGAGACCTGACACCAGTGACAGCTGACCTCTTTGTCCTCACCTCAAGCTTTTATACTACCAAATCCCAGACCAGAACTTAATACACTTACCAGTCTTCTCATTCAGTATGCTTTACAAGCAGAAAGGCATATGCCCCCCAAAGAAAAAATATATTGCAGACAGTATAGATAAAGTACCATTTTTAGAACAGATAATAGGCTTTGCTACAGTGTCTCTGCAGTAGGCCGTCCTTGGATATAACCTGTATCTGTAAATGCATCAACTCTTCCACAAACTTTTTGCCCCATCATAAACATTACTATATGATAGTATACCTCTGAATAATACAGTCATATACTTAATGCCACTTTACAAAGACCAATTAATAACTCCATAACATGACCATTGATAGCTACCATGAATAACAATACAACCAATAATGTCACTATACAGTGACTATACAGTATAACTGTCACGAGGGGGTAGACAAGGGTAGTGTGCCCTGAGCTAACCCCTCCTTCTCTCCCTGCCTACTTGCCTCAAACGGCCCTAGGTAGCCGCGGACAACCACGAAGGCGGTCCCTACACTGTATAAGTGCGCAGGAAGGGAGAGGGTACACAGGGACAGACAAAACACAGACGTAACAAAACAACAATATAGAATGGTCAGCTAGCCGGGTCAAACACAGGAGGTCACGTAAATACCGAGGGGTCAAGCAGAGAGAAGTCAAAAGTCCAAAGTCCGAAATCCAAATCCAAGTAAACAATCCAATAACTGAGAACGCACAAGCACTGATCAATGGTGTAAGCAAATCACAGGCATCTGAGTGAGGCAGTTGCCATCTTTAAATAGCCCGCCCAGGATCATGTGATGTGGCCAGCATCACCTGACCTGAGGCGGAGCAAGCTGTCCAAACAATATGTAAAGTAGCCATGTGGTGTGATCAGCACCACATGGCTAAACCCAAACAGAGAATTAACTCATGAAGTGCTGGCTGACAAGACCAGCACTTCAATTCCCTATTGCTCGTCTCTAGGGGGGCGGAGAGGTCCGGCGATGTCGTGCAGAGGGAGCGCGACGCCGACCTCGCGTGACAATAACACAATTAAATCAATTTAATCCTTTCCCTCCAACTGACCCCGACCAACATGATGACTTCTCCAGGTCATGACGTGTCTCAACAGAGTTTGCTGCTCAGAAGTCTTTAGCTCTTTGGTTTACCAGAACCTACACCACCCGTTACACAAACTTCCCCATCCTAATGCCTCCAATGTCCTACCGCTGCAAAAATACTGACCTATACATAGTGCCCTCCAAAATAAAAGTGGCAAATAGTACCCACACATGAATAGTGCCCTCCTTTGTGCAGCACACAGCAATGGGGCCCCTTTGTGCCCCACACATTTTCATAGTGCCCTCTTTGCTTGACATACAGTAATAGTACACTGATATGGATAATATAAGAAAGAGACAAGCTATTAATCTGTCAGTCCGTGTCCAAACCTCTGCTTGTAGCAGTGACTCCATAGTAAAGTCACCAATACCCCTTTCCTTCATTCATGTCCCTTCACATCACATTGTTCAACTTGATACCCTTATGATTTTTGAAAATCCTAGCAATGTACAGAGACACTGCTGTAAAATCTAAATCTGACTGCGGGTGCCATATAACATTTCATATATATGTGACCCATATAAAGACTGTTCTATAGTATATATACCAGTTACATCTAGCTTTTTACAATTGTCACAGTTTAACTCTGTTCATCACATCCTTTCTAGTAAAGAGAGTTAATCTCAACCCAGTCTGTCTGTTTGTTACCTTTCCCTTTATCCCCAGTCAAACTGGGAATAGGCTATATAATATTATGTTACCTAATGCCAAGTATACAACTTGAATGAGTTTGGGATTGTTCAAGAATGGGGGGTTTTAGCCCCAGTTTATTGGACCTGTAAACGAATGATGACTTACCTTCTTCCCGGCACTGGCTCCCCGCTCTTTCTTCCGACAGCCTGCAATGGTTCTGCTCCCCCACGATGTTAACATCTGGTTTGACATCGCCACAGCCAATCACTGATCATAGGAGTGCCCGGCACCCCTTACGTCATGACAAATTGTTACATGACACAAGGGGATTCGATCTCAACCGAGGCCAAGATATCCTCAGAATAGCGGTCAGACTCCCAGCATCCCCAGTGATCAGCTGTTTGATGAGGCCACAGTACTCCCATTAGGCCCATCAAAAAAGAGATTTTCAAAGAAATTAAATCTATATCCTATAAACAGGACATGTGATAAATGTCAGAACATCATGCCTTTATCCTAATTACTGCATGATCTTTACGATTATCTTCAGGTGTAATAGGGCATTAAGAGTGAGGCTCATTCTACCATGACCATCTTCAGCAGTGAATTCAGAAAAGGAAAAGCTATGATTATTTTGGTCTCTCAAACAAATAATGCACACTGTGATGTACCAATAGAGGCATAATGCACACAGTGATGTACCAATAGAGGAATAATGCACATAGTGATAGCACAGGAATGGTGCAAACACTGATGTCACAGCACAGGAATCATGCAAACAGTGATGTGATGGTATAGGAAAAACGCATACATTGATGTCACTGTACTATGAAAATCCACACAGTGGTATCACTGTACAGGGGTAAATCACACAGTGATGTCACAGTAAAGGAAACGTACACAGTGATGTCACAGTGGTGGGATATTCTACTAAGTTACAACACAGGTATTAGACAAGTAGTGATGTCACAGTACAGGAAACATGTACACAGTGATGTCACAGTACAGGAAACATGTACACAGTGATTTCACAGTGCAATAAGAATGTAGACAATGATCTCACAGTAAAGGAAAAATGTACACCCTGATATTGTAACAATAATCAAAGGTAATCATCTAAACTGACATCACAGCACAGAAAATAACACAACATGATGTCACATGCAGGTATAATGCACACAGTGATGTCACCGAACAGGTAAAATGCATAAATCAATGCTGCAGAAATGGGATAATGCATACAGTAGGTAACCGTGTGCCTCCATAGTAATGCATAGTCATCTCTAATTGCGCCTTATTTGTAAAGTTGGGCCTCCTTAGGCCTCTTTCATACACCCGTGTCCATATTGACATCCGTGACTAGCTGGTCACTGGTTCATCCTTGAAGATGTCTGTGAAGAATCCATGTTTGGTCCATGTGTCCATTTTTTGCTCTCCATGTGTCGTATGTATTCCATATACACTAGTTGGCTGAAACTGGATTTTCTAGCAGCGATTCAGAAAACCATGGATGGCATCCGTGTTGTGTCAGTGGTTTACATGGACCCATAGACTATAATGTGCATTAGGGAACATGCTTCCATAGTGTCACCATGGACCAACAGTTCGTGGAAAACCACTGATGTGTGAATAATATGCATGAAAGTCAATGAGTTGATGAGCGGTCCGTGGAGACTTGTTGGGCCATAGCAGCTGCTATGCCTGTTACCTTATACTAATGGACTGATCCTTAGTTCCATGGACTGTATATTACTCTATAAGGCATTGCTGGATATGCTATATAGCTTAATGAATTGTGTACCCACATACATCCATATGTGACACTTATCCCTGTGTGAAGCATGTGCAGTACCAGATATTGCATCTTTCTTCTAGGAATGACGACTCATTGCCTGCACCTCATTTTCTATACCATTTTTGATACTAGACCGATGGGAGAAAGCTATACTCTCCTTGCACCACTAAAGTGGTGGAAAAAGGTTGCAAACCACGCCTTTGTAATTTTTGAATGCCACTTGCAACACATTTTGTCAGAAGAAGTGGCGTTTCTGTGCCACCCGTGCTAATTTCTGCAAAGAGGACTTGGTGAGGATGGGGTCGAGTTTGCCACATCTGTTTACAGGTGCAAATGAAGACAGAAATCGCAGCTGCCATAGATTTCACTATGTCGCATGGACAGCTGGAGTTGCGCCTGCATGTCGTCATAGCACAGGAGATTTCAAAGACCGCCACCAATCTTTTATAAATCTTCCCCTATGTGTGATATTTATGGTCTTTTACCCTCTATGGCCTCATGCACATGGCCGTTCTGTGCATTGGGGGCCGCAATTTGAGGTCCCCAATGCACGGGCAACATCTGTGCGGATTCCGCAGACAGACGCAGACCCATTCAACTTGAATGGGTCCGTGATCCGTTGGCACTCCAAAAAAATAGAACATGTATTTTTTTGTAGTGTGGAAGCACGGAGAGGAAACCCGCAGAAGCACTCCGTGCTCCGTTCCGCACCAGACTTTACGGATTGTGGACCCATTCAAGTGAATGGGTCTGTATCCATGATGCAGGGTGCACACGACCAGTGCCCATGTATTTTAGAACTGCTGTTTGCGTTACGCAATATGGGCACGGCCGTGTGCATGAGCCCTAAGTCAGGGATCACTCATCTCCAGCTGTTCTGAAACTACAACTCCCATAATCCTCCTTTCAATTTAATTACAGGAACAGCTGCGCATGCTGGGAGTTGTAGTTTGACAGCAGCTGGACTGCAGAAGGTTGCTGATCCCTTACACTGCGGCATTAGGCTGGATCTCAGTATTATCTATCTCTACCACCGGCAGTCTCTATGACAGCTTTTATGGAGCAGAATAGGAACCTGCAGAGAGTAGACATTTGAGAACCTGAAATCCTGAGACTTTGCCCAGTCACTGTCCTAGCCTCTATCTGTGCTGGGACGTCTGGGACCTGAGATAAAGGTGCCCCGAAGAAGGCAGGAACCGGTGAGACACTAATAACAATGTGTCCTCTGGGTGGAGACATCTCCTGGAGACAGAAGCTGAGGGAGAAAGGGGGCAGGGATTCTGCAAGTCTGCAAATTCCCCGGCTATCAGCAGGTTAAACACTCCGATCCTCTTTGACGGCAGATAGTGCTCAGCTCAGCAACCAAGGGCACAAGCTGCCTGGTACTTAGCCCTGTGCACAGCTTCCTGTGTCATCTGCAGCCCCACAGGATGTCTCAGTGAGAACCTGGCAGAACTTCTCCACCTCCTGCTGGGCATGGACGGCTACAGGTATGAGGGGGATGCCCAGCAAGGACTCTTTGACTACAGGCTGATTGTGGGGGATGTCAGAGAGCCCCCAATATCCCCTTCTCAGACTTCACAAAGACGACCTTTGCTAAATGGTTTCTCCCCTGTACACAGTGGGCACCTTCATGGGCATGAGACAGCTGCTCAGCGGTACAGTGCCACTCGACTTCAGGCTGGGTATGAACCTGAAAGGTAAGGGCTTCACCTCTTTCTGGTTGAAGTTGTTCTTTCTCTGGACTTGATGCTCCAGAGTTTTCCTGCAGCACTTTCAGGCACTGGCATAGGTTCACTAGGACTGGCTCTGATAAAAGTTTTTACTTTTACTTTCTTTTACTTCATACTTTTTTATTCTTTAGCTCAGCAAAGTCTTCACATGGTCCAGATGTCCCATGTACAACTCCATCACAGTGATGGAAGGGATGTGTTACAAGCAGTGTGAGATTACTGTTAAATCATGCCACATTGTTTCCATATGGGGACATCACAATATTGCCTGCTGTGATCTAACTTGATCACATTAGTGGAAATATGAAATTCATGTAGACAGCTCCTAGCTGCTCTCTCATCCTCCAAACCACCCCAGTTTTAAAGGGTACCACCACAGGGACAGGTTTCCTGATGCAGTTTTGGAAGCCAAAATCAGGAGTGGTTCATAAAAGGAAAGAAATTATAAAGGACAGATACAACTCTATTTTCTGATTTTTTTTTTTCCTGATTTTGGCTTCTAAAACTGAATGCAGAAACCTGACCCTGTGGTCGTACCCTAAAAAAAGGAGTTACAGGTGTAAGGCAGAGTTCATACTTTGGTCATTTGGTCAGTTATTTCCATCAGTGATTGTGAGCCAAAACCAGGTGCGACTCTAAACACAGAAAAGATGCAGATCTTTCCCTTATACCTTATCTCTGAAGGCTTCACTACTGGTTTGGGCTCACAATCACTGAAGTGTGAACTCAGCCTTACTGGTGTATATATGAAAATTGGAATCCAAAAGTTATATATTATGTCTCAGGCATATTATTGCTAAGAGGGCATCATACACATATTAGTTCTTCAAACTTTTTATAGAAAGGATACTGATTTACAATCTCTGCGTAAATAAAATCTAACCACTGAAAATAACGTGGAGACAACTTGCTGAACAGAAGCAAATAGGTCAGAGGTCTGCTACCTGTACACTCTAGCTGTTGTCAAACTACCATAATGGTGTCAGATTTATCAAACGTGTTGAGAACCGCTGTGCGTCCAGCTGATTCTCTGCATATTTGCCGGTCTCCGGACCTCTGCCGGTCTCCATTATAGTGAATGTGGCCAGACGGAATATCAGCAGCGCCTGGCAGGCTAGAACAGTCTGGCAGATCTGCAGCAGGCTTTAGCTGCCCATAGCAGCCAATCAGATTGAGTCTTTCATCTTCCAAAGGAGCTCTGAAAAATAAAAGGTGAAATCTGATTGGTTGCTATGGGCAACTAAGCCAGTTTTCCTTTGCACCGTGTTTTGATAAATCTCCCCCCATGTGCCTTCAGTTTGGTAGTTGTAATTACAGAAGAGCTGGCATGACACAAACTGATGACCGCAGGCAAATGTTTAATAAACACTACATTAAGCCATGTATGTGATTAGTGTATTTGTTGCAAAATATCCATTGCAGAATTGCGCTTAAATTTTGCAACAAAGTAGCGTACAACACAAGTAAATGTGGTCTTAACAACTCCTATTTAGTAACATTTAAAATAATCTGTCATAGATTCGAGGCGTGCTCTGGCTTTTCAGATGCCTGATTTTTTGTGCCGTTCTTGCTTCAAGGATTTCACCCCATGCAAGTCAATAAGTGAAATCCTCAGCCAGGTCTTCATTGAAATCTGCATAAAAATCCACATGCAATACCTGCAGATCTTATTGCGGCTTTCACACATTCAGGACTTGAAATCTGCTAGCATTTCATTTGCACTGCAAGTGAACAGGGTATTTTATATCCGCTGACAAGCTCCACCCTTAGGTCTTCTTCTGCCCTGAGCATGGTCATTCTTCTGGCAGATTTTCCCCACATAGATTAGCCCCATTGAATGGAGCTAATCCTCCTGTAGATTTGCCAGTACATCCGCAGCAGAAATCTGAGTCTGAGCCTTGGATTTCTGCAACGGGTGCTCTAGGAAATATACTTTGGAACTGCCACAGGCAAATCTGAGATGTATGGATTTACCCTAAGGCTAGTACCCTATAATATTTTATATGCTATGTGTGAAAACAGCTTAACAACCATGAATTTGTACACTGTCTTTTCATTTTCTATAAGGCCTACAAAATATATTGCTAAGATCAGATTGGTTGCTTGCATAGGTTTTGATACAGTTCAACCCAATATACTTTGCCTCTGAAAAGTATCATTATGACATCTGGCAAGAAACTGCTCGCACTTCATAGCATTATTCATTGGTATTTCCTGTATCAGCCCATGGTTTCACTGTCCAAGAAACAAAGTCATGTACTATTTTGATGACACCTTATATTTGATCATGCATTTATGTTGTATTCAGGCACTTAAGCAGAAATTTATGGTGACCATAGCAAGTTTATAAGTTAGAAATAGTGGCTTATAGCACTACATATTGTACAGTGGGGCAGTTTTACTAATCAAAAGCTAGAATTCTGGGTCAAATTGAACAACAATTCTGGCAGTCTTTTTCATGCAACACATGTATCTCCCTGAGCATGTCACCATGATTGACACTAATAAGTCAGGCTTACTGCCCGGTAGGGTGGATCTGTGTGCGCTCAACGCTACCTCGCCTTCTGCAATCAGACGTTCCATTACAGAGAAAGCCCAACTCATATTAATATACTAATGAGGAGTACAGATCACCAAGAGGCAGGCCTAGTACCTCGGAGCACTTCACCTCCTCCTCTTACCTAGTACCTCGGAGCACTTCACCTCCTCCTCTTACCTATTATCTCGGAGCATTTCACCTCCTTCTCTTACCTAGTACCTCGGAGCACTTCACCTTCTCCTCTTACCTAGTACCTCGGAGCACTTCACCTCCTCCTCTTACCTAGTATCTCGGAGCACTTCGCCTCCTCCTCTTACCTAGTCCCTCAGAGCACTTCCCCTCCTTCTCTTAACTAGTATCTCGAGCACTTCACCTCCTCCTCTTACCTAGTACCTCGGTGCACCTCACCTTCTCCTCTTACCTAGTACCTCGGTGCACTTCACCCTCTCCTCTTACCTAGTACTTCGGAGCACTTCACCTCCACCTTTTCCCCTCCACCACGCTCCGTCGCACAGTGATTAACAGGGCCAGGTATTCTTATTGTTCAGTACTGCCAAGGCATGTGCAAGATTTCAGGGCCAGGCATCTGAATAGTTAGAATGCCTGGCACTGTTAATCACTGTGGGTAGGGGCAAGGAGAGGAGGAGTTGAAGGAGTGCTTATAGCTGCTAGACCTGTCCCTCGGTGCTTTGAGCACTTAATTAGCATATAAATACAAGTTAGAATTTCTCTGCAATGGAACACCCGATTGCAGAAAACAATGTAGCGTTGAGCTCACCATGTTTAACCCTACCAGACAGTATACATGGTTTAATAGGGTCGATCATGGTGACAGATGCTCTTTGTTTTATAAACTTTTTATATACTTTATATGGATGAGTTCTTTTAAGAGAAATAGCGCAATAGCCAATATGAATCAGCATGAACTTTAATAATGTTTTATATATGCATTTAAAGGGGTGTCTCACCTCATCATATCCTCTTTATTATGTGCATAACTGTATGTCAATTTAGCATTATTCATCTTTGATCCATTAGTGGACATTTTCAAACCTTTTAGACCCTGTTCATTTCTAGGGGTTACGGCCACCGCTGCAATGCAGTAATAGTGGTGCGTACTGTAAGTGAAGCAGCCTGCCTTTCTGGTGACCAGGAATCGCATAGAGACGGGCACATGCGCATTACATCACAGACCCAGCCACCTTGTATCTATAATTGCCTAAGCTCCCGTACCCGGCCACAGCTCATTACTCCTAAAGAAGAGCTCCAAGACATACGCAAAGCCTTGGAGCTGTTCTATACAACTATTACAACAGAGAACAAAAATTCAGCCGAAGGTCTGCTATGCGAGGCTGCTTATGATTCTAATACACTAGCGGCCTTGGGAGCACGCATGCCCTGCTTGCCTGTGCCATCACTCAAAGGAAGCGGCCCCACCCTGCCAACTAAGAAACGGCACTCACAGACCGGCAGGGAAGCGAGCAAAGCAGGAGTGAGACAACCCCTTTAAATTGAATATACTGGTTAATGCATTATTGTGTTATTTATAGCCAGGGCCCTGCTAATTTATACATATTTTTTACTTTGTATTATTTTTAAGAAATAATTGATTCAATACAGTTTGGTGTCCGGTCACTACATGTGGGGGTGTGCCTACTATATTATAATTATACCATTCTATATATCTGGCGATTGGTTTGTCAGATAGTAGAGCACCCCTCATCCTGATCTGAAAGGAGTGAGCTGCTAAGCTGCTTTTTTTTCTATACTATTCCAGGATAACCCTTTTAATGGTGCTGTCCCGGATTTTAATATTTATGGTGATGGTCAGACATCTCGTACCCCCGTCGATCACCTGTTACCTTGTGGCTCCGGCACCAGAAGTCTGTGTAGTTTTGGTATCAACTTCTGGTGCCGGAGTTACAAGGTAACAGTTCATTGGCAGAGGTGCATGGTGTCGAACTCCAGCTAATCTGATATTGACCACCTATCTTTAGGATAGGCCATCAAAATCCTGGACAGCTCCCCCATCAGCTGAGCAAAGAGGTATGGACAGAAAAAGAATACTCTCTCATTAGTGCCACCTATTGGAAGTGACTCCCTATACAGGTGCATCTCAATAAATTAGAATATCATTGAAAAGATCATTTATTTCAGTTTAATCAAAAAGTGAAACTCATATGTTATGTAGATTCATTACACACAGAGTAATCTATTTCAAGCACTTATATCTTCAGTGGGATGGCCTGTCTTATTCACTTAAAGAGACAGGAGTCCCATTGAAGTCAATGGGACAGCTGAGATGTAATTACACTGCTCACCACTGCAGTTGTGATGGCGAGCAGGTAAACTGAGAACAGAAGGCAGCGGTCACATGATAAGCACTGCTTTCACTTCAAACAGCTGATCTGCAGGGTGCCAGGAGTCGGACCCCCACAGATCTGATATTCTTAGGATCGTTCATCAATCGAGATGAGCGAAGATTTGAAAAATTTGATTCGGCAACTTCACTGAAGTTAGCCAAGAAATTTGATTTGTTCCGAATTACTTTTTCACGAATTGCTATGAATCAGGTATACCCAGGCCACTCTTGAGGTATGGTCACAAGGAACAGCTGCCTTTCATTTAATAATAAAGACTACACTGTATAGTCGGTCTTCATTGTTAATGGTGACGTGGCTGTTGCTGGCATGGGGTTTGCTGTTCTTGCCTGCAATCTCCTGCAAATTATATGACAGTAAATACAGAATATTAATCAGCTCTGGCATACCTGTTTCTCCAACCCCAGCAGTTTCCCGCCCTACAGGTGGGAGCCCTTCTTCTACCATCTGATTTTCCTCCTTTTCCATCATTTAATATCGATGACAATATGTCAGGAACACCCAGCTCCTCCTCTCTCTGCATCTTGCTGACTTTTCTAGGAATAAGTGAATGTAGGAATAAATAAATAAAACTGATGCAGAATAAGTATCCCTGTAGTATCCCTGCTCTCTTTCTCTCCAATATTCTTCTATCATTTTCAGCAACACTGTCCCTAGCACATGAGCACTTGCCATGTCTCTCCCTATGCTCAGCTCACAGGACAATGGCAGAGGCCATGCAGGGTGAGGGTTTTATCAGGCTTCGTTCAACACTAGTCATCAATATAAAAAAGCAGGGAACCCTGGGTTTTGAACCCAGTTTATGTACTGCAGAATTGTTTTCAGTGCCTGTTTTTCTTCTTTAATAAGGTGTTTTGTGTGCTTTGAGACCTGTTGGTAGCAGAAGATTATACTTAGTCAAACCTTTAACCAGCAGGAAAGGAGTTTCATATTTAGTGGGTTATGAGACCAGCAGGTGTCTTGGATCTGTTCCCCTGTGTTTCCTTTGGCTGACTGGTTTAATTCTATTACATGACTGCTGGTAAGAGTCATTGAGAGCAGCAGTGGGGATGTTGGCTGTGGAAAGAATGATGGCTACTTTGCACTATTTTGGGCTCAGCCTCAATAAGTAAGTAAACATTATTAAGTGCTTCTGATAAATTAAACTAATATTTTCATTTACAGTACAGCCAAAACTAAATAGCTTTAAAAGATAAGTTACACCACTTGCAGGATAACAGGCCGAACTAGATGGACAGATGTCTTTTTTCTGCAAAGTCTAATAGGTTTTGAATCAAAGAAAAAGTGGCCACTAAGTGGCAGGAGAATATCTCCAAAGGCAGCTTCAAATGTTTTTCTTTTCTCCTGGACCTTTCGGACCCACTATTACATCAGAGACTGGGCCTACCAGGGGATTCTCTGGTACTCTGGTGGGACAGTCTGAGCCTGATGATGTAAATGGCATCTGTGGTCTACTAAGACAAACAATAAATTCCCTCCTGCTTCCCTCAATCACCCAAATTGTTTTCCTAAATTTGTTTTCCTAAATTCCTAAATTCCCCATCTGCCATTTACTGCTCCACCCCCCGATACTGAATGTTTTCATCCGCGCATGGGGAAAAGCAGCAGCGACGGTGCAGGGACCAGGAGCGGCACAGGGAGAGGGGTAAGTATATTACATGTGAGGTGCCTGGGCATATGGGGGGCAGTCTTTAGTACTTGATAACCCCTTTAATAGGGAATTGCCTACATTGTTTCTAATATACTAGGGGAGTGACCCAAAGGTGGTCCTACCCTTTTCTTATTTCCATATTAATAAATTAACATAATGAAGATTGATTCCAACTATTTGCACAATTATTCCAGTTTATATATTGTCAAACTACTTTTTTTGCCAACTTTCTAATGAAACTAGCAAGTCTTGTAATGCTGTGTTCTTGTATATATTATAATTCTGTATGATAGTTGGATGATATGAGCTATGATCCTGAGAAAGAACAAATTTGTAATTTTGGCCCCCAGAATGTACATAACACATTGTAAGCCTTCTCTATCACTGTACTTTTCTTCTAGTCCCTAGAGAGCTCTATGCTAAACCTCTGTCTTACCTAATGCTAAACGCTAGCCTGGAAGGTGCATTCACTTACATGGACGATATGTTAATCCTTCCAGGGTGAAAGTAAATGACAGCTCACTCTTTATATATGCAAGACACTGTAGAGTTACCTAAATGATTATTTTTTTCTTGCAGTTTATAATTTAATGCGGAGCAAATGCTGGTTTTCAATGGTGGTTTTGGTCACAGAGGGCATCTATTTAAAGCCACAGCATAGTTATTACTGTATAGTTTGTATTTAAAAAGATCTATATCTAAAATGACATTGGTTTGAGGGCAGACTTGTGCTCAGTGTTCTGAAACTGGGCAAAAATGTTGCACTCATAGCTTATGCTCCTGGGCTGAACTAAGCATATGCTTTTTGCAGGACCAGTGGAATGGTCCCATAGATACTGTATCTATAGCTCTGAATGTAGCGAATGACTTTGTACTCAGTTGCCTGAGTCATTTATGGTAGCAAAATACCAGTACCAAACAAATTCAGGGTGGACTGCAAAAAACAGAACCCTGCCTCCCGTTTGTGGCTTGTACAGAATAATGCTTGTCGGGCCACATTCAATAAAACTGCCTTTGTTGTACATTGCAACCAATAAGAGTTCAGTTTTCATATTACAGCATCTCCTGGATAATTATCCATTATCCGTTTTTCAGTGTGTTAACCCCTTAATGATGATGTTCATGCATGAGTGTTGGTAGTTAACTTCTAGAACCGCACATATGTTTGTCATGGGGATGATGCGGGCTCAGCAGATGAGCTTGCACCATCCACAGTGAGAGCCAGCTGTAATACAGTCAAGTCCTGATGAAATGATCAAAATTGGAGCTAACTCTGATCGCAGCATTTACTGGGCATTGGAACATTGAGGCAGATGTGGGGAAAGATGCTGCAAAGTAAGAATGCAATTCAAAAATACAAGTGTTAGGGTGGGTTCATATCACGTTTTATGCCTCTATAATTTTATCCTGCAGGGTCCGGTAAAAAAAAAAAAAAAATGTATACTTTTTCTTTATAATGGTAAAAAAAGTATGCTCTCTTTTTTTTTTTTTTTTTTTACAATTGAACTCTATGGTGAACGGATGCCTGAGCCATCTGTTTAACATATACATTTACACTCACCGGCCACTTTATTAGGTACACCATGCTAGTAACGGGTTGGACCCACTTTTGCCTTCAGAACTGCCTCAATTCTTTGTGGCATAGATTCAACAAGGTGCTGGAAGCATTCCTCAGAGATTTTGGTCCATATTGACATGATGGCATCACACAGTTGCCGCAGATTTGTCGGCTGCACATCCATGATGCGAATCTCCCGTTCCACCACATCCCAAAGATGCTCTATTGGATTGAGATCTGGTGACTGTGGAGGCCATCTGAGTACAGTGAACTCATTGTCATGTTCAAGAAACCAGTCTGAGATGATTCCAGCTTTATGACATGGCGCATTATCCTGCTGAAAGTAGCCATCAGATGTTGGGTACATTGTGGTCATAAAGGGATGGACATGGTCAGCAACAATACTCAGGTAGGCTGTGGCGTTGCAATGATGCTCAATTGGTACCAAGGGGCCCAAAGAGTGCCAAGAAAATATTCCCCACACCATGACACCACCACCACCAGCTTGAACCGTTGATACAAGGCAGGATGGATCCATGCTTTCATGTTGTTGACGCCAAATTCTGACCCTACCATCCGAATGTCGCTGCAGAAATCGAGACTCATCAGACCAGGCAACGTTTTTCCAATCTTCTACTGTCCAATTTCGATGAGCTTGTGCAAATTGTAGCCTCAGTTTCCTGTTCTTAGCTGAAAGGAGTGGCACCCGGTGTGGTCTTCTGCTGCTGTAGCCCATCTGCCTCAAAGTTCGACGTACTGTGTGTTCAGAGATGCTCTTCTGCCTACCTTGGTTGTAACGGGTGGCAATTTGAGTCACTGTTGCCTTTCTATCAGCTCGAACCAGTCTGCCCATTCTCCTCTGACCTCTGGCATCAACAAGGCATTTCCGCCCACAGAACTGCCGCTCACTGGATGTTTTTTCTTTTTTGGACCATTCTCTGTAAACCCTAGAGATGGTTGTGCGTGAAAATCCCAGTAGATCAGCAGTTTTTGAAATACTCAGACCAGCCCTTCTGGCACCAACAACCATGCCACGTTCAAAGGCACTCAAATCACCTTTCTTCCCCATACTGATGCTCGGTTTGAACTGCAGGAGATTGTCTTGACCATGTCTACATGTCTAAATGCACTGAGTTGCCGCCATGTGATTGGCTGATTAGAAATTAAGTGTTAACGAGCAGTTGGACAGGTGTACCTAATAAAGTGGCCGGTGAGTGTATATATACAATAAATGGATGGGAAGAATGCAGTGTGAACCCAGCCTTAACAGTTTATTTTTATCAATTAACAAAATGCAAAGTGAATAAAGAAAAGACAAAACTAAATCAAATTATTATTTGGTGTGTCCACCCTTTTTGCCTTAAAAAAAAAAAGGAATCATCAATTCTTCTAGGCATATTTGCACACAGTTTTTGAAGGAACTTAGCAGGGAGGTTGTTACAAACATCTTGGAGAACTAACCACAGATCTTCTGTGGATTTAGGCGTGCTCAAATCCTTCTGTCTCTTCAGGTAATCCCAGACAGACTCAATTATGTTGAGATCAGGGCTCTGTAGGGGCCATATCATCTCTTTCAGGACTTCTTGTTCTTCTTTATGCTGAAGATAGTTCTTAATGACATTGGTTGTGTGATTGGGGTCGTTGTCCTGCTACAGAATGAATTTGGAGCCAATAAGAAAGCTCCCTGATGGAAGTGCATGATGGATAAGTACAATTAATCTTGACAAAATCTCCAACTCCTTTTGCTGAAATGCAACAGCAAACTTGCAAGGATCTCTACCATGCTTCATTGTTGCCTGAAGAGACTTGAGTCTTCTGGTACAGCCAATTATCAAATTTTGACTCATCATTCCCATAGTTTCTAACTGTCCCAAATTTTCCGGGATAGTCCCCGAATTTCAGAGTCAGTCCTGGCAAATTCAGGCTGTCCTGGGACAAAAATGGGGGGAGCTATAGTAAACTCCATCCATGTGTGAGTGTTCTAATGTGCAAGTCAATTTTTGCTGCAAGTTTTACCCATGGCTTTCAATCCCTGCAATGCAAAACTTGAAAGCAGTGGAAGAGCTTCTGCAATCCAATCAGCAATAGAGCCAAAACCATCCCGTTTCAGGTATTTTTTCAGCTGCGGTTTTTGGCACAATGCACTGTAGATTTTCTGCAGCGGACTCGTACCATGTGAACGTACCCTAAAACGGACAGGTAAAATACATTACAATACAGAAGTATTGTAAAAATGTATTTTACCAGAGAATAGAAGATTGGAAATTCAAGCCACCTTGTGGGACTTAAAGGCTATGGAAACCTTTGGGGACAATTTTTTTATAATTGCATTTTGCTCATTTTGGGTTAAGAAAAAATTCAACAGTTTTTGTTCTATAGCCTTCAGTTTTAGTGCATCTGCAGAACATTTCTTTCTGCTTTAAATGGAATGAGGGAGCTCCTCTGATGGCTCAGTGTGTAGCTCATATATCAGAACTCTTGACAGCTCAAGGGGCCAGCGCACGTTTTTGTAGCGAGATTGGGACTTAGCAGTGGCCCTCAGTGGCTGGGCTTATGAAAACAGCTGAGCAGGCCAGGGCACCACTAACTCCCATTGTCATAAACGGGAACTATCAAACAGCGTAGCAGAAGAAGCCGGGGGATAGCTTACCTAACTCCTTGGAAACTACAAGACAGCTCCTTTAAGCCTTATTCTCATCAGTTTGATAACAATTTAGCTATAATGAGTGTTTTTGAGCTGTCAGGAGTTCAGACATGAGGGCTACTCATCAAGCCCGTAGAGCAGTTTTGTGTAAAACAGAAAACAATAGTCTGTGGATACACTGAAAGTGAAGATTGTACAGCAAAAACTGTTGAAACGTTTTAATAAGGTCCAACTTAAAAAATTTATTTTTAGCCTAAAATGGGTAAAATGCCTTTAAATTGTTTGTCCCATTAGGACAACTTATCCACAAGATAAGGTATAAGTGATCAGCAGGGGTCCAACCACCGGGGTCCTCGCTGATATGAGATCGGGTGCCCATGCCCCCCATTTCAGTGGAGTGGCAGACATATGCATGTCCGCAGCTCTTTTCAACTTTTTGAGACTGCCGAGTAAAAGCACTCAGCTATCCCCGGCAGTCCCATAGTGCTGAATGGAGCCGCAGCGAGTATGCTCATTGACTTCAATGGAAACTAGGTACTGCTTCTTTTTACCTGTGCTGACACTGCAGGGGAATTGAACAATTGCGACCATGTTCCCCAGTGGATGACAGCTGATCAGCTAATTGGTGGGCATGCAGGAGTCGGACCTATGGATGGGTAATCAATAAGTAAGTCCCGGAGAGCCCTTTTAAAATATTTTTGTTGTATATCTCACAACTGTAGATGAATGAAAAATGTATGTAACAGCCCTTTATATATTTCTTTAGAGGCTACATGGTTCCTTACATCTTGATGGTAACTAAACAAAAAGAGTGGAAACAGATTTATAGTGTGAAACCTCTCCCAAAGGCCATCTCTTTGAGAAGACATTCTTTATCAAGCATAGATTTAATTTAACAAATTTTCAGTTCCATCAAGTACTTTGCATAGAAGCCATTTTACTTGAGAAGGCCACCTCTCTAGAAGACCATTTTAAATCTAATTTTGGGTGGTCATCTCAAGGAGGTTTCTCTGTATGTTGCTGATGAAATGTCTGTATGTGGGTAAGTAACTGGCTCAGTGATAGAAAACAGAGGGTGGTTATTAATGGCACATACTCAGATTGGGTCAATGTCACTAGTGGGGTACCACAGGGGTCAGTATTAGTCCCTATCCTCTTCAATATATTTATCAATGATCTTGTAGAAGGCTTGCACAGTAAAATATCAATTTTTGCAGATGACACTAAACTGTGTAAAGTAATTAACACAGAAGAGGACAGTACACTGCTACAGAGGGACCTGGAAAGACTGGATGCTTGGGCAGAGAAGTGGCAGATGAGGTTTAACACTGACAAATGTAAGGTTATGCACATGGGAAGGAATAATGCAAGTCACCAGTACATACTAAATGGTAAAACACTGGGTAACACTGACATGGAAAAGGACCTAGGAATTTTAGTAAACAGCAAACTAAGCTGCAGAAACCAGTGTCAGACAGCTGCTGCCAAGGCCAATAAGATATTGGGTTGCATCAAAAGGGGCATAGATGCCCGTGATGAGAACATAGTCCCGCCACTTTACAAATCACTAGTCAGACCACACATGGAGTACTGTGTACAGTTCTGGGCTCCTGTGAACAAGGCAGACATAGCAGAGCTGGAGAGGGTTCAGAGGAGGGCAACTAAAGTAATAACTGGAATGGGTGGACTACAGTACCCAGAAAGATTATCAAATTAGCGTTATTTACTTTAGAAAAAAGACGACTGAGGGGAGATCTAATAACTATGTATAAATATATCAGGGGTCAGTACAGAGATCTCTGCCATCATCTATTTATCCCGAGGACTGTGACTGTGACGAGGGGACATCCTCTGCGTCTGGAGGAAAGAAGGTTTGTACACAAACATAGAAGAGGATTCTTTACGTTAAGAGCAGTGAGACTATGGAACTCTCTGCCTGAGGAGGTGGTGATGGTAAGTTCACTAAAAGAGTTCAAGAGGGGCCTGGATGTATTTTTGGAGGGTAATAATATTACAGGTTATAGTTACTAGAGAGGGGTCGTTGATCCAGGGAGTAATTCTGATTGCCTGATTGGAGTCGGGAAGGAATTTTTTCCCCTAAAGTGGGGAAAATTGGCTTCTACCTCACAGGGGTTTTTGCCTTCCTCTGGATCAACTTGTAGGATAACAGGCCGAACTGGATGGACAGATGTCTTTTTTCGGCCTTATAAACTGTTACTATATTACTATGTTCTACTAAAGGTGATTCATTATTTCTTGGCAGAGTTGGTTTCATCTCATCCTTACTCATAAAACAAGTTCACATACTTATACTGGTACATGTGAAACAGCTTAATCAACATTTTACTACTTTTTGCCCTTTAAATGATAATTTGTGCTGACTACTTATCAGTCCTGCTCTCAGACTTCCTCACAGTCTTTCTTGACTGGTGTTCTAAAATATGGCACTTCCAAGAAATGACAGCAACTATGCTTTTATTGCATACTTAAATCAAAGGCACTGTAAAGCAGAGAATCACTTTTGTTATATCCTCTACAGTTGGACACTAGAGAACTGCATATTCCTTAATATATTTTTGATATTAATGGGTAAGAATTGCTAAAAGAGTAAGACAGCGCTGGTTCCCCATTGGTCCCCTCTGAACTGTCCGCAATATACTGGACTCCATGTCAGGCGCAGACTGACAGAAAGACACAGGGAATCTGATTTGAGTTGATCGACTACTATATCATACAACATGGAATATATGCAGAGTATACTATGTCATTTATTCACAATTGACACTAGTGTTTCAGTGAACTAGATAGATGATATGCACTTGTCATTACATACTTGCCAGTGGTCCCAATTTTGTCAGAACAGTCTGCAAAAAGATGGGGGTTTATGCAAGCCGACGCCAAAGTGGGCATATTTTGGGCTTTCCAGATGTTTTGAGGGCATATCCAGGCAGGTCAATGGGTGGGGCAACATTCTTAAATGGGATATGGCAATTCCTCTACCAGAATACTGGAATGTAGCCTAATGTAGTTAGTGTTGCTATTCAATATTTGTATTTGCCATTGGCAAATCTTAATGTTTACCACTTACACGTGATGATGACCTAACTGGATGCATAGTCTGATGCTTGACTACTGGATTATAGTTTAGAATTTGTATACCACGGTCTTGCATGTCATGGTGTTGTTTGGTTATTGTTTGCATAGTTATTATGCAGCTTGTAGAGACATGCAAACGTAAAAAGCAGAGGTATGTCATGCTTTCTAGTGCAAAACTGGTGTATCACAATATACTGTTAACAATAGTAGTTTCCCAGAAATAGCCACTTGTGAACATAATACCTTTTGGTGGGTTTTTGGCAACCCCCTCCTGGGCAGACCTGCAAAGGGAAGTATACTTACCTGCTCCCCACCCCTGGGTCCCAGCTCCTTCAGTGCCCAGACTCGGCTGCATCACTTGGGTCCCACGCTGTCATCATCCGCTTTAGACATGATCAATTGACGTGACACAAGAAGAGCAAGTCACTGCTGCGTCCAGCGATTGGCTGCATAGGGGACTTACCCACCTTGTATCATGCCAATTGGTAACATGACGCAAGGTGAGAAGGTAAGTATGTTTCACTTTGCAGGCAAAGTCATCGTGAAGTCTTGTTGCTTACTTGTATATCTGATATTACATTTTTAAGGGCTCATGCACACGACCGTAGGAACAGCTGGCCCCTAATAGAACAGTCCTATCCTTGTTCGTAATGCAGACAATAATAGGACATGTTCTATTTTTTTGCAGAACGGACATATGGAAACAGAATACAGATGGAGTAACTTCCTGCTATTATTGCACTTACATAAGGAGTTTTTTTTTAATTTCTATTAGGGCTCATACACACAAACGTATTTTCTTTCCGTGTCCATTGTAAAGGAATATAATATCCAGTGCTGGTCACAGTGTAGTATAGTTCAGTAAAGCTGTGCACCATGCAAATAACTGAAGTTTGTGTCTTAGTAGTCATCCCAACACACTGACATGCATATTACATTTTCTAACCATGCAAAAGAGTGTCTTTGGGTGTGGGGAGAGGTAGAAATTCTGTAGAGGTGGTCATAGGAGAAAGTGCAAATCCATGCTAGTCAGATTACTGCTATTAATGTTATAGTATGCAGAGCCTAATAGCAAAATTTAGTATGGGATCCCCTGCCATACCCCATTTACCAAAAGGCAACACAGGATGTAAGGCGCAACTCCCTAGATTTCTAATGAGTTTAAGATTTTCTATTTCTAAGTGGAATACATTTTTGGCAAACTTTTTTTTTTTAAATTGTATTTAAAAAATAGCACCCCGTCTTACTCTTATCCTACTTCTATGTCACAAAAGTGGAATAGGTCCTTTATAAATGGCTCTCATTCTGAACATCATGGTGCAGATTTACTAATCCTATAGGTGGTGTAATCTAAGGGCTCATGCACACGAACGTATTTTCTTTCCATGTCTGTTCTGTTTTTTTGTGGACCGTATGCAGAACCATTCATATCAATGGGTCCATAAAAATAGAAATTACTGTGTACATTCCATTTCCATATGTTTGTATGTCCGCTCCGCACAAAAAAATAGAACATGTCCTATTATTGTCCGCATTATGGACAAGGGTAGGACGGTTCTATTAGGGACAAAATACAGAATGCACACATACGTCATTCGTATTTTTTGCAGATCCATTTTTTGCGGACCGCAAAATACATACGGTCAGCCCTTAGACCGGCTGCCTAGACCTGCACCAGATTAATAACAGGGGCTCAGGCTGGATGATACATCTGGTGCAAGGATGGACATATTTCTCTGACTCTATACCAACTATTGATTTGCTTACTTTGAGACAAAATGTAATGCCAGAATTGGGTCATAATTTTGGTACAAAACATTGCATCTTAGGTCACGCCCCTTCCCATGACGCCACTCTCCCTTTTCAGATTAAGAGCAGAAATGGTCTCTAAACCTAGATGCATCACATTGTGCTACTTTTTTGCACAATGTATGATAAAATCAAGGTACATTTATTTACATGAATAAATCTAGATCCATATTTCTTAATGTATTTACACCAGACAGCTTTCATAAATACAATGATAAGTCTCCTATTTACATCTCTAAGCCTTATTTCCCTTCACATAGTATATAATAAAACTGCCTGCAAACACCACTGTGGGGAGCTCAGTGCATAGGAATTCACATAGATAGCATTAAAACCAATGGAAGCTGTGAAAAAAAAATATATGCACTGAGTTCCCCCTGGTGGTGGCTGCAGAAAAATGTGTCGATTTATGTCAGGAAGACAAGTTCTGTTCTGGAGTCCCTGACTGGGCCCCACAGCATCCATGGTAGGTATACCACTGGTTTTGTGCTTCTGATTTTTTTTCGTTAAAAAACATTAAACCAACTCTTACACTAGTGTAGCACTAGAATCAACTTTCCTAAATCAAATCACTCGTTCATATTTCTTTTTGAAAGGGATTTTCTTATTAACTCCCACCTACCCAGAGGAAAGGTCATCAATATAAAACTCTTGGAAAACCCCTTTAACGCTGAAAAAAGATGTGATCAAATTACAAATACTCACAGATCTCCGATCACTGACCCATGTAAAAGAGCCGTAGACAGCGGCATGCAGAGTATGGCCGTATGCATTAACCCTGTCTGATTTAATTGGTTTACAATATCACCATCATCCCATCTTAAAGGGATTCTGTCACCACCATTTTACAAATTAAGTTATTTATACC
Source organism: Rhinella marina (assembly GCA_900303285.1). Lineage (NCBI taxonomy): Eukaryota > Metazoa > Chordata > Amphibia > Anura > Bufonidae > Rhinella > Rhinella marina. The sequence goes on from ONZH01011499.1 coordinate 40,814, forward strand.
ATCGGATTCATCTAGTCATATGGAGTTCTAAATGGTAATTGTTATAGGGCATAGATGCAGTTTTGAGGTAAAAAAAACGATTTTTAGCAGCTGTCAGTCACTTACTATAAGGAGCCCAAGGGGAGTTGACAAGCGTTGCAGGAGCCCGGGCTCGGCGATTCCTTGGAGCCCCGGACCGCCCACCTATTTAATATTTACTTCACTGAGTGAGTCAGTGAAGCTCCGGCGCGGCTGAAATCCCGCACAGGCGCAGTACATCAAGAGGCCTGCGCCCCGTGCGGTCTGCGGGCAGCGGCCTCACCTGATGTACTGTGCCTGCGCGGGATTTCAGCCGCGCCGGAGCTTCACTGACTCACTCAGTGAAGTGAATATTAAATAGGTGGGCGGTCCTGGGCTCCAAGGAATCGCCGAGCCCGGGCTCCTGCAACGCTTGTCAACTCCCCTTGGGCTCCTTATAGTAAGTGACTGACAGCTGCTAAAAATCGTTTTTTTTACCTCAAAACTGCATCTATGCCCTATAACAATTACCATTTAGAACTCCATATGACTAGATGAATCCGATGGTATAAATAACTTAATTTGTAAAATGGTGGTGACAGAATCCCTTTAAAGAGGACCTGTCTCTACTTCATATGTTTCTTTTGTTTTATAAATGCTTGCATTTCCCATGAAATGACTACAGCAAATGACTCTGCATTGCACCATTCCTCTGTTATTCCTCAGGTATATTTTTGAATAAATTGACAACTGGGTGTTACCATTCTCCTTGTCAAAGAGTTGTGTGTCCATAGATAGACACTGTCAGCACTGATTGTAGAGTGTTAGACAATGTAAGGACACACCCCTAACTGCCAACACCAACTTATTCATAATCTTTTAGTAGAAATATCATAAACTTAACTATGCAAAGTTTTAAGAAAAAGATGCTCAAGATTTATGATTTCATAAAAAAATACAAGGATGTGGTCATGTGACCACAGCCCAGAATAGAAGATAGGAGCAATAAAAGAAATACATTACAAAGTTACAGCTACCTTCATAAATGACTATGTTAAAGGGGTTATCCAATATCATAAACCGCCACCCCCACCCCCATATGCCAGGCCCCTCACATTGAATATACTTACCTGGCTCCCTGCTCTGCTCCTGGTCCCGCACCGCCGCTGCTGCTTTTTCCTGTGCGTGGATGAAAACATCTGGTGTCGGGGGAAAGCAGCCACTGGCAGGTGGGGACAAGCCTCCCTAGCATTATGGGTGACGCAGTTTATAGCCTTGGATAAACCTTTTAAACAATTGTTGACGCAAACCAGAAAACCCCTTTAAATATACCTGGGCAAGTACTGCAATAGATAGACAACTTTCCAGTATGCTGCAGTCCAAATACAAGCTCCCAGACATAACATTTTAAATGGGTTGCCCACAATTTTAAGAAAGTTGACGTAAAGAAGAAAATGATAAAAAAAAATAACAAAAATAGCCATTTTCTTTAATCCTTTCCTCACCTCCTCCATATATATATGGAGGGAAGTCAGTTCTTGTTAACGTGGAACCAGAGTGGTGAAATCCCTGTAGCACTGTTTTCCTGTGGCCTGAACTGCTCCACCGTGCCAAGATCAAGGGAGCTGTTTGGTTGCTGTGGCAGCCTCAGGCCTTCTGAAGGCTTCAAGGCCTTCCAGAGTGAAATTCCTATAAAAATTATCTGTGCCCGTCTGCCTTACATCAAGGCGATCTCTTTAAGACGGGAACCTAACACTAAACGCCATAGTCACTAAGTGCCATAGCTGCCTCCATTAACTACAGAGGATGCAGGCTCCACATGCATGCTAAGCCGACATTATATTGTACCTCTTATGGTGCCAAAATGGCCTTCACTGATTTCAGGGAATGCAGGCTCCACGTGCATGCCGAGCCCGCACAATATGATACCTCCTATCATATTGTGTGGGCTCGGCATGCATCATATTGTGTGAACTCGGCATGCATGTGGAGCCTGCATTCCCTGAAATCAGTGGAGGCAATTTTGGCACCATAAGAGGTACAATATAATGTCGGCTTAGCATGCATGTGGAGCCTGCATCCTCTGTAGTTAATGGAGGCTGCTATGGCACCTAGTGACTATGGCGTTTAGTGTTAGGTTCCCGTCTTAGAGAGATCGCCTTGATGTGGGGCAGACGGGCACAGATAATTTTTGTACAAAATTATTTGCCAAGAATCTCACACTTACAATGTAGCGCTAGTATTGTGTAGATAGTGAGTATGGCAGTATTGTATGTATTCATTTTATTGTCTGTGTTCGCAGAGTGCTGTTGCATTTTTTTATGATTTACTTTTCTATTTGCAGCCATGTGACGTGCACCTGCATACTTGGATGTGCTGACTGACCCCCAGTTTTTCTTAGAGTGAAGTTCCTATGCAGTCCTAATAAAGATCATTATATTGTTGCGACCCAAAACGTCGGTGCTATTAAAATATAAAAATATTTATCTTCTTTGGACATAATGAAAATAATCAAATGGCTAATTTGCGGGGTTTTTTGGGTCGCTTAATAAACCCCCTAATAAAATTGAATAAAAAAAGATCAAAAAGTCATATACACTCCAAAGTGGTATCAATACAAACTACAGATCGCCCCACAAAAATATCCTCACATAGCTCTGTAGACATAACTGTAAAACAGTTATGAGGGTCAGAATATGGCAATGCAAAGAATTTTTTTTTTTAGTTTTTATTAAAACAAGACACACAAGAAACTATAAAAAAAAATATGGTATCATTGTACTGACCCAGAGAATGAAGTTAACACATCAGTTTTATCGCTGTAAAAATTAAACCAACTAAAACAAAACTGCATTTTTTTTCAATGCCATCGAACTTGGAATTCGCCCTCATACAGCTGTGTGAAGCGAAAAATAATTTTAAAAAAGCAGTGATAAAGTCATGTAATTCATGTGACCACTGCAGCCAATCACTGGCCTCAGCTTTGGGGCTGATGCACATGACCGTATGTATTTTGCGGTCCGCAAAAACGGATCCGCAAAAAATATGGACGACGTCTGTGTGCATTCCGTATATTGTGGAATGGAACAGCTGGTCCCTAATAGAACAGTCCTATCCTTGTCTGTAATGCGGACAATAATAGGACATGTTCTATTTTTTTGCGGAACGGAAATACTGACATACGGAAACAGAATGCACACGGAGTAACTTCCTTATTTTTGCGGACCCATTGAAATAAATAGTTCCACATACAGTCCGCAAAAAAACGCAACGGACACGGGAAGAAAATACGTTTATGTGCATGAGCCTTTGATGTGTGCATCTACTGATGGATCTAGGATCCGAAGCTCGATTAGCTCAACACTAATTATTACCATATAATAGTTGAAGCAAATCAAGGCTTGATTATGTGTTTGTTTTTTTTATTACAGAAGTATTGTTGTTTCGGTTTTATTTTGTGGCCATTTTTGCAAATGGAAAAACAGGAAGTATAGCAATATTGGTTGTCACTTTTTAATCATCGTCTCTCAGATACATGGCAAACTTTCATTATATCAGTATGTTCTATTAAAAACAAAGGGAGAAGTTTTTTAGAGCTTTGTACAGCGCAGTGATGGTGCAAGCTCAGGAGACGAGCCAGTACCATCAGCATCAGGTGTACATCCAGCTGCAATATCCAGAATAGGAGATCATTCCGAGACTGGCTGTTTAAAGGGAACCTGTCACCTCCAAAACACACATAAACTGCCTGCATTACCTTAAATTAGGCCCCATTGTGTTCCTAATCATGCCTTTCATGCAGTAATTTGATCCCCCAAACTTCATGAAAACGCGGTTTTAATCGCCATCTGTGCTCTCTCTGCAGTCAGCTTGAAGTCAACGGGGCAGCGGCCTCCTTGCTTCAAGTCATGTAAAGCACGCACCTTTTACCACTGATTGACATCCTCTGTGTGGCCTTCTTGCTGTGCGATCCCGGCCCCAGCTCCTGCGCTCCGCCTCTGCAGCCAGTGATCACGCTCACGCTCAGGAAATGCGGGCAGGCAGGCGCAGATGGCGATTAAAACCACGTTTTCATGAAATTTGGGGGATAAAATTACTGCATGAAAGGCATGATTAGGAACACACTGGGGCCTAATTTAAGGTAATGCAGGCAGTTTTATGTCTGTGTTGGAGGTGACAGGTTCCCTTTAACCCTTTAGAAGCAACAATTCATGACCACAGAATCTGGTTTACCACAGTGACCTCCAGAGTGCCAAGGGGTTAGCATAGCAGCCAAGGCCTACTAGGATCGACAGCCATAATACACTGCAATACAGAAGCATTCTGGAGATTGCATGTTCAGTCCGCTAAGGACATAAGAAAAAAAGGGAAAGAAATTGAATAAAATGTTTAAAGGGGTTGTCCGCTTTTTTATATTGATGACCTATCCTCAGGATAGCTCATTAATATTAGATGAGCTGTTTGAAGAGAACGCAGTGCTCGTACGAGCGGTAATTACAGCTTACTGGAACAGGAAGGAGCCCTCCTATTGAAGTGAATGGGACGGCATAGTTGTAATCACACCAGCTTGAGCAGGTCAACAGCAGGTCAAGCCCTGACATCCCAGTGCTGGAACAAAACGAAGATATAGAAGTCTTAATAATTTTCTTTTAGGATCTCCTCTTGAATTTTGTTTTGTGAATGTTCCATTAAAAAACAGCAAAAACATCTGTTAAGTGCGTTTGTGGCAGATTTCTGAAACTTCGTGTGAACAAGGCCTAACACCAAAATCTGATGTGCGACATGCAGTGGACCTGGGCGACCAGTACATTAGCATTCACTCAGCGTGTGTTTGTGTTCTACCATATTATATTTCATTTACCACCTTAATACAAAAGTTATGAATATGCAAATCTATCCTGACTACACAGCTTTTTGCTCAACAGCAGTATCCTGTGTGTCATAACTGCATTAATAATAAATTTGTATGTAATTAATTGTAAGGAGACTCTTCTTGCTCTTCACGATTGCACTTTGTTTTTTAAGAAAGCTTCCTAACAGTGTTACATTTAATCCTGATTTATTTATTTTTAATAAATCAGTAGCAATTTAAAAAGGGGTAATCTATGGTTTTAAAAAATAATGGTCTATCCTTCGGATGGTACATCAGTATTACATTAATGGGTGTCCGATTCTCTACACCCCTGCCCATCAACTGTTTGAAGAGACCATAACACTTTTTGTGAACACTGCGGCGTCTTCATTGTTTATATTGGTCTGGACTGTAGAACGCAATAATATTAGTATTGGCTTGTGCTTGGCATTGCAGCTCTGTCTTATTTATGTGCCCCCTTCTGGGAATACGATAGCTCAGGGGTTAGCACTATTGCCTTGCAGCTCTGAAACCATGCATTCTAAGGAGACCACAGCATGGGGGTTGCTTGGTATCCCTACGGGTTCTTCCAATAAGACTGACCCTACTGTATGTGAAATAGAGAAATTGGACCTGAATTCTGAAATGAATTCCAGGTCTGATTTTATTGCTTTGGTTATCAAATACCGTTTGTTTAGAATAAATTGGATTTAAATTGTCCTGCAAAATCATGTATGACAATCTGGAGTCTCCTAAGACTGTAAACCCTTTGACGCCAAGGCAGCATTAATAATGTCAGTGACATGTATTGGTATGGGTATAAGTATGGTAACACACAGCCTATATGAAAGCACACTGTCAGATTTATTACTCTTTTTTTTAAACTAAAAAGAGTCCAAAAATTATCCGATTTTTTCAGGGCAGATGCTTGGGAGTGTTTATACAGGGTAGCATTGGTAGAAGCCATGGCTTTTTAACAAGTGGTCCAAAAATGATCTCTCTATGGGGGCAGATGACTTCTAGTATTTATGCACACACTGTGCTATCAGAAGATGCAATACCTTGCTTTAGCAGACCAAAAATGAATCCCATGGAGAATTAACAGGCTTGGTATTATTTTAAAGAAAATATATGTCTTCACGGAAAGTGGAGAAGCAACAGCTTTTTCCAAAAGCCATCAAAAAATTGTCCAAGAAAAAGCTAGAAAAAAAACATAAAAAAGATATACATTTAGTACTGGCCCACAGAATAAAGTTATGTTCTTATAACACAAGATAAAAATAAAAAGGTATGGCTTTTGAAATATGGAGATGAAAAAAATGCAGCATTCTGAAGTCCAAAATAGGATGTGTCCTTTAGGAGTTACAAGGTACAACAGTTTTTGCACAGTAGAATATTGAACAATTATAGAGCCAACTTTGTCAGGCTTCAGTTCGTCTCTACACTATGTTAGGCTACTTTCAGACTAGCGTTTTTGTTGGATCCGGCAGGGATCAGCAAAAATGATTCCGTTACTGATAATACAGACATCTGCATCTGTTATGAACGGATCCAGTTGTATTATCTTTAACATACCCAAGACGGATCCCTCATGAACTCCATTGAAAGTCAATGGGGGACAGATACGTTTTTTATTGTGCCAGATTATGTCAGAGAAAACGGATCCGTCCCTATTGACTTGCATTGTGGGCCATGCCGGATCCATCTTGCTCCGCATCCCAGGACGGAAAGAAAACTGCAACATGCTGCTGTTTGCTCTCCGGTATGAGAATGGAACGGAATGCATTTTTGAGCATTGCGTTCTGTTCAGTTATGTGTTGTCCCCATTGACAATGGGGACAAAACGGAAGCGTTTTTCTCCGGTATTGACATCCTCTGCCGGATCTCAATACCGGAAATGTAAACGCAAGAGTGAAGGTGGCCTTAGGCCTCTTTCACACGACAGTATTTTTTGCGGGCTCCGATCCGCATTTTTTACATGAAAAATGCGGACCCATTCATTTCTATGGGTCCGCAAAAAATACTGAGAACATACTGTGTGCTGTCCGCATCCGTTTGCCCATTCCGTAGCCCCGCAAAAAAAATAGAACATGTCCTATTCTTGTCCTTGTCCTACTTTTTATGTGAAAGTAGCCTTACTTCCCACAGTCTCACACCAATGCCTTCACACCTGCCAGGCATCAAGCATTAGTCACTCCCTATAAAACCTTGCTTCCAAAGTCTCTGTCTCCTGGTCACAGTTCTCTGACTCTCACAAGGGTCCTCTTCAGTTTCTCACAGTCCCCTGCATCTCAAGGGTTTCAAGGGCTCAGTACTCTACTTACTCTACTGCCAGATGTCTAGTAAGCAGACTAACCTATGCACTACACTGGCCTTTGGATACTGGATGGCAGAGGTAGTGAGGAACTAGCCTCTGAGAAGGAGGGGACCTGGTGTGAAAACTGTTGTGTAGATTTTATATTCACAGGATGTCAATTTATGCTGTGTGTTTCCACTTCGGATTTCACCTTTTAGGGTAAAATCCACAACAAATTAACTCAACTGATTTGAACAGAGATTTGGTGCAGATTTGCCATTGATGGGCACCAAAATCTCTAGGGTCATTGTGTGCTGCTTTTATGTCCCATGTTGATGTACCCTTAGGGCTCACTCACACAGCCGTTGTTCGGCTATGCCCGTATTGCGGCCTGCAAACAGCGGGTCTGCAGTATGCGGGCTCCGGCCACATATTGCACTCCGCATCACAGATGGGTCCGTAATCTGGAAGGTCGTTGTGGAACGGAGCGCTTCCTTGGGGTTTCTCTCCATGCCTCCACAACGCAAAAAAATAGAACATGTTCTATTTTTTTGCGGTGCGGATAGATGATGGACACATTCCAGTTGAATGGGTGCCTGTTGGGGACCGCAAATTGCGGCCCCAATGCATGGGACGGCCGTGTGAATGATCTCTTAAGGGGATGTCCACAATTTTATTTTTTTTAATTACCTGCTCCCCACCATTCTGTTCCTACTTTGTGGGTCCCGGGCTGTCTTCACTGCACTTCTGGTCCCAGCATGTAAACCTCCTGTACAGAGGGGGTTTGCTCGATCATCAGATGTATTGATGTGGCACCCGAAAACATTTCTGGGCAGCAGGGTGTCCTGAGTATACAGGCATCTGTTACCCAGAAACAATGAATCTATATGGGGATGCATGATCTCAGTAGTGCGGGTGATTGTTCACAATCAGGTAACTATCAGGAACGAATGGTTCATTACCAATAATTGCCTGTTCAGTCGGCCATGTAAAGGAGTCTTTAGTCAACCAATAGTTGGTATAAAGTAAGACAAAAGTGTCTAGCCATGCCCCCAGCCTGAGCCACTGCATGTCTACACAGCCTATTTAAAGGGGTTATATAATGCCCCCCAAAATGCCCAGGCCCCTCATACTGGTTATACTTACCTTGCTTCCTGGCACCCGCGTTGCTTCTGAGGCCCACACGGCCACAGCAGCATCTCCCCGTCGCGCGGATCAAAACATCCGGCACAGGGAAGGGGGGGGGGTATTTAGCCAATAGCAGGCCGTGCAGGGGACGAGCCTCCCTAGCGTCACCCACAATGCTAGGGTGGCTCGTTCCCGTCACTGCCTGTTAGGGTAAGTACAACCAGTATGAGGGACCAGGGATGTTGGGGGGCAGTATAGGGGTTGGATAACCCCTTTAAATTTACGTTATCTATAGGACTACTAAATTTGCTCCATGTTTGAAATTATGATAGTACAAGAAACTTGTACATGTGTTTTTTTTTTAACATAATTTTTATTTGAAGCAAGTGGATGCAATTACATGTAAAATACAATTTGTTACATTTCTCAGTATTCTGTACACGGTAAAATAGAATATCTAACACTGCGATAGCTTGTACAGAGATTCTTACATATATTTCTCTTTTACAACGGTCACATGTTCTGGATTTAGCTACCACTTACATTTTTTCTTTTATTTTTAATTAGAAAACAGAAAAACAATAAGTTCCATATACAAGTATTTCCCTCCCTCCTCCCTTTCCGCTCTGAGACCACCCATCCCCTCCCAGAGACCACAGTAACTTCATATGGCATAATCTTTCTAGTTGTTTCTTGCTGCTGCGAGAATACTTTACTTATTTGCTATCTCTAGACGTCCTAAGGTACCCTTTAGTTGTTCTGTTAGAAACCATTTGGTATCGCAAAAGGGCTTAATCAAGAGCTTCAGCTCCCCATCATCCAGTGTACATGTGTGTTAATTCAAATACCATGTAAAAAGTACAAAAGGGTAGGCATGTCAAGAAATGTGTGGTTTTGGTATTACATAAAGTTACCATTAAAGTAAATAACATTTTACTAAATCCAGTTTGCACAGTTTGTGATTAACAATAGAGTTGAGCGAACGTGCTCGTAACGAGCACTGTAGTGCTCGGATCCCCTGCGCTCGCATGGCCGCAGGCATCTGGATCCGTCCTCACCTGACTGTAAGTAAATGTGGGCGGATTCGTTTGGTATGACACATGAGTGTGTCATACCAAACAGATCCATCCCCACTGACTTGCAGTCGGGTGAGGAGGACGGATCCGGATGGCTGCGCCCATGCGAGTGCAGGGGATCCGAGCACTACGGTGCTCGTTACGAGCACGTTCGCTCAACTCTAATTAACAACAAATATATTCTGTACCAGGAACGTAAGTGGGGGATGGGATAAAAAAAAAATCTAATCCTCATCCATCAGTATATGTTCTTTCCCCATCGACTACAATCATGATTGAAAAACTAATGCAAAGTACCGTAATCTTACATCAGTTGTCCAGCCTTCACACACTGACGTAATACTGAATGAAGAGAATTACATTTTTATAAGACCCAAAGCCCAAATTTGTGCATTTAAGGCTACTTGCACATAACTGTATGCTTTTTGTTTTCGTAAATTGCGGATCTGCAAAATATACTGATACCTTCCATGTGCAATCGACATTTCCTAAGTTCCATTAATAGAAATTCTATTCTTGTTTGCAAAACAGGATGGACATACAGATGCAGACAGCACACAGATGACATCAGTTTTTTTTTGCAGATCCATTGAATTGAATGGGTCTGTGAGCGATCCGCAATAAATGCGGATCAGATACGGATCCAAAATATGGTAGTCTGCATGGGGCCTAAGCGCCCTTATTATGGCAGATGCACTTATGTCTAAATTACCGTTTATATGATCACAAAATGGTGACATCTATGGGGATTAAGCAGTAATCCTGTCGACTGTTTTTTTTTGGTTCAACATCCGGATTTATAGTAGCCTGAGGCCTGATAAACAGCTTAACCCTGATAAACCTGGACCACGTTTGGAGAGAAATTTGTTGTTCAGTGTAGGTTTCAAGACAGAGCTTATAGTAGTTGTTCTGCAGTATGTGAAGAAACAACCAGATAACATAAATGTAGATACTTATTTTAAAAAGTTTTAGTATATTTATGAGCTGTTAGCGTATACAGTTTACAGATGATTTGTTAGCCTCTATTCTGGTGTATATTTGCTGTGTGTTTTGATCAGTACATACAAATATCAAATGTATCACCCACAGATTTGCATTTACTCAATAATTAAAGGGACTGAAATAATAAAAAATCTCAGACAACCCCTACAATTGCTTAACATAAAATTCATGACATACTCACAAGTTTTTCTAACGCCATTCTCTGCAGTGCTGGTCCGGTTCTCCTGCCACTGTTTGTTTACAGATAGTACTGGTGAGCGAAGTTCTCAAAACTTTGGTCTCGCAATGAATCGAATTTTCCCAGAAATTCATATCGATGTCCACCTTCTCAGGTGTCAGTTTTTCATGGCCATTTTGCAGGAGTGTGTGCATCCATTTTCTGGCTGTGTGTCCGTTTTTAATGTCTGTTTTTAGGGATGAGAGAATCGCATAAAACTTTGTTGCAATACTGTACGGAGTGGGAGCTCCGTATAGTATTAGAATGTATTGGCTCCGATAAGCCAAAGTTATTACTTCGCGAAGTCCAAGGTACCACTTGGAACCAAACCCAAGTTCAGTAAAAAGTTTTTTACAGTTGAAATTAATTTCTGAAGTTATTACCTGAAGTCTCGCGACACTTTGCGAAGTAATAACCGGCTCATCATAACCAATAATTTCTAATACTGTACGGAGCTCCCGCTTCGTACAGTATTGCAACGAAGTTTTATGTGAATTGACTTCAGATGAAGCATCTGAAGTCGATTCGCTCATCCATATCTGTTTTGCATCAGTTTTTCATATCTGTTAAAAACTGACATTAAAAACAGATTAATTTGATTGGCAGTTATTTTTAGACCCACCCTTCTGAGAAGACCCACAGGATGTTAAATGCTAAAATAATGTTCCCCATAGTGTAGCTTTTTTTTTGTACTGCCCCCAACTTTAATAATGCCCCCATGTAGGCCCCCAGCCAGTGGTGTACATAGAGAAGTAAGGGCCCCATAGCAAGGATGAAACCAGGCCCCCCACACACAGGATGGAAGGGTTTCCACCTAAACCCTTTCCAATGACGCTTGGGCCATTTTTCCACTGCTTCATTTGCTAAAAGTTGTTCCTTTAGAGCAGGGGTGCACAACGTTTTCTGGGTGGGGGCCACATTGTCCGACTGAACCAACGTCAAGGGCCGAAAATAAAATTTAAAGGGGTATTACCAACTGAAATACTGTATTTATGGCAGATTGAACACACAGTGTATACCATTAATGTCTAGTTACAGTTCCAGGAGTCCCATCTAATGGGAGAAATACATGAAAAATGCATGTGAGCAGCCATAAAACATGGACATACATGTCTGTTACCAGATGGATGGGGCCACACAGAATGGTATCAAGGGCCGCATGTGGCCCCCAGGCCGCAGGTTGTGCACCCCTGCTTTAGAGGGTAGAGTCCTGACCAAGTTTTCACCCCCAGTAGAAGAGGGGATGATCCCAACTGGGCCCCCTCTTGCTCTGGGCCCCAGTCACATGGTCTGTCGCTATGGTAGTTACGCCCCTGCCCCCAGCTAAAATAATGTCCCCCATAGTGTCGCTATTTTTTTTTTACTGTCCCCAGGTTTAATAATGGACCCAAGGTAGGCCCTAGCTTAAATAATTTCCCCCATAATATATATAATACCTCCATACTGGCCCCCAGCTTTTTTTTTAGCTGATTTGAAAAAAAAGAAAACCCTCACCTCATCCAATTGATCGTTCTGTAGCAGTCTATTCTCTCATTGACAGGACCTGCCGAGGGACCTGCGATATGCGTGATGGTGTCACTGCGCGCTCCCATGTGGTTACATTATCATGCATATCGCAGGTCCTTTGGCAGGTCCTGCTCAGTGAAGAGAGAAGAGACTGCTGCAGCAGGAGCAAGTGGATGAGGTGAGGGTTTTTTTTAACTCCTAAATGGCCAAATTGTTAAATTGTACCCTTTTTTCAACAGCTGTTAGACGTGTGCACTCCTTTCTAAGCAGCCGTTACAAATGGTCCCATTGGTCTCAATAGCATCCTTCTGGCCGTGGAACGGCCATGTGAATAGCCCCAGGGACTTTTATTGGTGCTAAAATTGTCTGTCACATGGCTATTTTTTCTCTCATGTGCATGAGGTCTTATTTTCTTTCTCATATAGACATAACAGTGTGATTTGTGCAAACTGTTTTGAATTGGAGAGGGTAGGGGTTGTAGGGTTGATGAGGACAGGACTGGGGAGAAATTACTCCAATAGCAGCCTCTGAAGCATGCAGGAGTTAAAGGCTATGTACACCTTTGGAGGCAATTTTTTTTATGATTGCATGTTACTGATTTTTGGCTAAAAGTCATTTTTTCAATTGGCCTTTATTAAAAATATTGAGCTGTTCTGTCACAAACTGTTAACTATTTTTCTAGCTGTGTGACTGGTACTTTCACTTTGTGTCATCTAATAAACCTCATATCCAAACTACTAAGAGGTAATAAACACTTATTTAAGCCATATTCTTATCAGTAAGATATGAACTGAGCTATAATGAGTGTTTAGGAGGTCAGAGAGCAGAGATAAGGAGTCCGTAAGTTCCTGGTCTGACGGAAAAGACAGAAAATCCAAAGGGTGCTTCTAGAGCTTGTCAGCTATGCCATATTTTTAATAAAGGCCATGTTAAAAAATTATTTTTAGCTCAAAATAAGTACAATGCAATAATAAAAAAATTGCTCCCAAGGTGTACTTAGCCTTTAATTCCCCACCCCCGCATCTATCAGGATGTTTAGTGCTGCAGACTAGCAACAGCCCTGAACCAGGGATATGGCACAGTCCAGCATATAGCTGGGCATATACATTCAATAGCTGTCTTACAAACAATTGTTCTTCAGACTGGTATCTCTCCCGTCTCCCTAACAACTCCTCCATACACTTGCTTAGCCAAACATGTATATTAATTCTGTGGGGAGGGCAGAGAAAGCTCCTGCCAAACAGTTCTGGTGGCAGCTTATCTTTCTGGAGGGGGTATACACTGCTGTATCCTAAGAGAATTAAAGGGTTTTTGCCATCACAGACAATGGGGGCATATCGCTAGAATATGCCCCAATTGTCTGATAGGTGCAGGTTCTACCTCTGGAATCTGCACCTACACGGAGAACGGAGCGGGGAAAATAGTGGAGAGCGCACTGCGCATGCACAGCCACCCTCCATTCAACGAATGGGAGCTGGGGCTGCGCATGCGAGGTGCGCTCCCATTCACTTGTATGGGAGCAGAGGGGAACAGCGCTTGGTGTTTTCCGGGGTCCTCCAGCCACAACTCTCGCCGCTCCATTCTCATTGTCTTAGCGATATGCCCCCATTGTCTGTGGAAAACACATTTTTTAATTCAGTTAACTCCCATAAAAACTAGTTCACTGGGATGAAAAAAGGGGAAGGATAAAGGGGAAGTGGTAGTGGGGAAAGGGAAACAGAAAGGGCTAACAAAAAAAAATCTTTTGATTTTAAAACAATATACACTTAATGCTGTAAAAAAAGTGAAACATTTATGAAGGGTAAGAAAAAGCACTAAAAAACAACATCTTAAATGGCATCTGTGAGCAGATTTGGCATCTGTGTTGGTCCCATGTTCAAATGTGCTCGCATTGCTGAGAAAAATGAGATTTTAATATATGAAAATGAGCCTCTAGGAGCAACGGGGGTGTCGCCATTACTCCTAGAAGCTCTGCTCCTTCTGCACTTTGATTGACAGGGCCAGGCAGTGTAGCCTGGCCCTAACATCGGGCAGTAAAATAGGCCCCTTACACTGGGAGATGTGCTGCTAATAATCGGGCATCTTTTAGTGTTTGCTCATTCATCAGCTGATCAATTATACAGGCCAATTATCAGGAGCAAGCGTTTGTATGAACGCTTGTACCCAATAATTGTCTCAAAAATCATGCAGTCTAATAGGGCCTTTATGCCAAAGGAGCCAGTAGGACTAAAGCCCTGATGTACCATATATTTTCCTGACATGACCCCAAGCTTGATGCACCAGCAAATGAAGTAGAGTGGACCCATATACCATCTATATTGCCAAAGAAGGCCTTGGGAACAAACACTCTGGAGAGTTCATAGCAGCTCGTGAAGAATCATGATCATATTAGATTAATTCGACTCACGACTGAAATTGACTGCAAGTAACACCCCCTATTCTTATCTTTTACCAACTGTATAAGATAAATTCAGAACCAGTGTGTGCAATTAAAATGCCAAGGTATCTAAAGCTCGAGGCCACTAGAGGATATAGAATCCAAGTTGCCCACTAACAAGTAAAGTATGGACTTATCCCAGTTGATGTGTAAGCATAGGTATGGTCTTAGCTCACAAATCAACCAGATAGCAGATTACAGAGAGGGACCTGAGTCAGGCAAAAACAAAATCAAGTAATCGGCATTAAGGGCTAGCTTTGATTCAGTGTTGGTATGCACATGACCATGCATAGTATAAATTGTTCTAAGGGTTATGGCCGGTGCCTGCATAGCCAGTGCAGATAGAGCAGGGGAAAGGGGGCAAAACTGATAGGTGCAATCTTGATGGGAAATTTATAAGAGAGGAGCCCATTGACCACAGTGCCTCTGGAGAGGCATAGAATAGTTGCACCCGTTTAATGTACCTTGGGCCAAACACAAATACCCACAGACATGCCCACAAGAACCTCCACTCCAGAGAATCAAGTGTCATAGCCATCTCGTGAGGCCAAGACCCTATCACCCAGATTATCAAGCTGAATAGAGTTATGGATAAGAACTCTGCTCAGATTAATGGAGGTTGACTTACCCGCCATAAAGCTGGACTGGTCAGCATGCACAATAGAAAGGATGACTTAATTTAAATGGATTGCTAGGACTTTGGTTAGTATCTTACAGTCATAGTTGAGCATACTTAAGACAGAGACAGAGGAAGAACACTCTGATTATAACTAGCATTATACATGGATAGCAACTCAGATAGAAGCTCAGTGTTTCATAATATAGTTTATAAACATCTGGAGGGAGGTCATCTGCACCAGTGGCTTCCCCAGCAGGGAGTGCCACTATAGCGCTTTTAATTTCAAAGCGTGCAGGTAAGTGGCAGTATCATCAGCTGATTGAGTCAGCCTGAAGGAATATAGTGATCAGTAATATGCCCAAAAGCACTGTGAAACAGAGCAAACTTTTCCATCAGGGCCTTTAATAGTCAAAACAGTGGGAGGACTGGAGCCTTCCCAAGTGAGATATGACAAACGTTTTGCTGATTTGTTTACCAGCTCAAATTTTTTCAGTTTTTGGAAGAACATGAGATGTTTGGCCTTGGTGTATAGCAGTTGGGCATATGAGCGATGGAGATACCTGCAGGCAGCTCTATTAGGGTCAGTGAGATCTCATACAAAACGCCTCTAAGCTGTGTCCAGTACCTCCTGGGATGCCTCAATCTCCCAAGTACATCGCTTTACATTTGAGACCAGTAATTTAAGACTAACTGTAAGATATGCTTTTGTCACATCCCCAATCATGAGAGATTTGTCAAGAGTGGGGTTGGACCCAAATAAACATTCCATCTATTATAGGAATTGAGAAAGTCACAAAGGATAAATCTGCCACAGAGAAAGTGAGAGAGTGGATGTCATGGAGATGGAAAGAAGCTTGGGGTAGTGTTCAGATATACATTGGAGCAAGCACTTCATGTCTGAACAGTGCAATAATAAAGAGGGAGAAATAAGTGTTGTCAATCCATGAGAGGGATCCGTGCACGGAAGAATACCATGAAAAGAATTTAGTATCCGGATTAAATTGAAGTCAGACATCAATCCAATCTACCTCATTCAACCAAGTGGTAGGGCCCCTAGAGCTGACTGAAATGGTTGAATGAGATAGTCTATCGAGTACTGGGTCAGGGATGAGATTAAGATCACCTGTGCATAGCATCAGATGATCCGAGAAGTCAAGGGCAAATGATAAAGCCTGTTTAAGAAGTCCCAGATCAAATGGAGTGGGATTATAGACAATCAGTAAAAGAAGTTTACATGTCACAAAAAGGTACCTTCCCTAAGGATCTGATTTATTAGAAACAACAAAAAAAGCATAGTGATTTGCAGAGCAAAATTGAGACCCCTCCTGAGTAAATGGAGTGGCATGAGTGGTGCACCCATCTTGCCCATCTACTCCTCAGAGCCAGGAGCTGTTGGGACATGAGTCTCAAGAAGGCATGGAATGTGAGACTCCACATATTTGGTATCGGTGCATCTGTACACAAAAAAAATCTTCCATTGCTGCTTTTTGCTTATACGCCACTATAAAAAAAACTGAATAAAAAAAGTGTCATGTACTCCAAAATGATACCAATAAAAACTACAAGTTCTCACGCAAAAATCAAGCCCTCACACAGTTCCTTAGAAAGAAAAATAAAAAGTTATACAAAAACATTTCTTTTTTAAAAAAGGCTTTTATTGTGCAAAAGTAGTAAACATAAAAAAAAGTATTTATTTGGTGTCACTGTAATTGTACTGACCTACAGAATAAAGTTATTTGTGTTAAAATATGAATGCTGCATCCCCCTCCCAGAAACAGTTAACAAAAGTTAACCAGTAAGTTCTGTGTACCCCAAAATGGCGCCATTAAAAACTACAACTGGTCCCACAAAAAAGAAGCCCTCATATGGCTACATAGACAGAAAAATAAAAATGTTACAGCTCTTGACAGCAAAGAAGGAAAGAAATCTCTTGGTTAAGGCCCAAAACAGGCTGGTTACTTAGGGGGTCTGCAGTATATTTCATCAAATCTCATTTACTTTGCTGGTACTGTATTACGCTTTGGTTTTTCACCACGAAATCCACGCTGAAAAAAACATGAATAATCCGCATCAAGTGCAGCCACCCTAACGAACAATGTCCCAATAGTAAATACAAATATTGGCATTTTTGGAAGGAGTGGTGATTGTATTAAATATATCTTTTGGAGGTGAGAGCCTCCTGATGTTTTGTTACATTGACTTCTATTCTCTGGATGTGCCTTCTTTTTGATGAAATTATGGCTATGCTAGTTTCTAATACTTCAATAGCAGATCCACCGAAAGAGTTAAATGAACTCCCTGCCTATGTAAATCGGCTTGTGATAAAGACTCACACTGGCCAGTGACACAGATTACTTCACTGCTTACCTTGGGATAGAGATGGGACATGACATCTATTAATCCAAGCTGTTTTGCGCCCAGGCTAATTTTATGCAGTCCTCTGTATAGCTTCTCTCAGAGGACAACCCGGTGAAACGGGACAAAAGGTTTGCACATTTAATGCTATTAGTTTCAGCTACATGAAATTATATCATATGGATTACATGGAACTAGCAAGAAAAAACATGACCAAATGGCAAAAATATGGACTTTCACTTTAATAAATAATAAATATGTAAATAAATAAAATCTATCAATACAAATAAATACATAAATAAAATGATGTTCCCTCAAAAAATAAACAAACTGGAAAACTCATACATTTATAAATTATAATAAATATTATGCATCAGAGTTTGGTTATTCTGCATAACCTCCCTCCTTACTGTGCTTAATAATGATGTGTAGGCCTCTTGCATGTGGTCGTATTACAGTTGTGTTTTATGGATGTGTAATATTGGTTTACAGACTGGTCCTCAGACATGAGGAGGTTTTTTGTGCTGGGTGAAGCATTGTCATTATGGCAGAATAAGGGGTGTCTGCATACAGGGGTACTATTTTGCAGAACAGAAAGTGCCTATGAGTCCATGATTCTGACCTGTATTGACTTGGTGTATAATTGCACAGGGTCAGTCCATGGAGCAATGCCATGTGCATAGAGCCTAACAGCCTTGAAGAATAATTCTTCCACTGATGTGCCTTGCTGCTCTTACCACCACTGTTCACCAAGTACTGTATTTAGGTGATACCCCTTGAGACACCACGCCAATCATGTTATGGCACTGTGACATTGTGTCACCATAGATATGACATCACTACCTGGTGTGGCTAACTAGCCTCAGAAAAGAAATGGGCCACAGTGATAGAAGTACTCTATTTCAAAGTAGGGAGTGGCCCACCCTTACTCAAACACTAGGCAGATTTACTAATCAAAAATTGTGGCAGAATTCTTGGGCTCATGCCATGTGCCATATTTATCAAGTGTTTTAGACACGTTTTGCACATTCCTACCCGCATGTGCCATATTTATTAAGGAGACAATGCATAGTGTAAAAACCAGGAAGCGTGTTCGCATGGAGCTCTGTTTCTTCGTCTAACAGCTGATCGGCGGTGTCGGACCCCCACCGATCAGATGTTGATGACCTGTCCTGATGATCAGTGATTGATGTCTTCTGTGAGGGCAGATGTGTGACATTCCAACATCTGGGGATGTTACACTGAATCCTGATCTTTACTATGGCTGCTTTCACACAAGCATGTTGTACCCTCCGGACTCGGAGCGTGACTATAACACAGCTCCTGTCCTGAACTCCCAGAACTGCCGGGGTCAGGTCGCATAGTATTAAATTGATTTATGATGCTATGTAACTCTTACAGTTCTGGAATGTATTGTATAACAGTGACATAATGCTGTCACTGTTATCTAATACATTCCAGACCTCTAATGCCCCTTTCACACGAGCGGGAGACTCGCATGTCTCCCGCAACGCATCTACAGGGCTGGACTCGGCACGGACAGGGATCGCAGAGCATTATATGCGATCCCAGTCAGTGCCAAGTCCAGCCCTGTAGATGCGTTGCGGGAGACATGCTAGTCTCCCGCTCGTGTGAAAGGGGCATAAGAGTTACATAGCATCATAAATCAATGTAATGCTATGCAACCCCGGCTGTGCTCAGGACAGGAGCTGTGTTATACTCATGCTCCGAGTCCAGAGGGTACAACACGCTCGTGTGAAAGCGGCCTATGTCACGTATGCTATGGCTACCCTGGATATGTAGTGTGCTTTTGTGGCCACATGTGCTATTCCAGACTTTTATGCTTTTATTTGGTTTTCAAGTTAATCCAAAGGCCCGAGTTGTACAGTATATGTATTGTTGTGTAAAAAAATCCTTCATGAATCCATTAAAAACTGAAGAATTAAAGGGGCTTTCTGGCTTAAATAAAAACTCAAGCAGTAATTCTAAATGCAAAAACAAAATACAAAGTTAGTCAGCACCTGCTGTAATATGAAGTGAATACATCGATGCACATCACCATAGCTGAAACTACAAAAGTAAAAGCAAACATAATGCAACAGCACTCTGCACACATAGAATATATGAACTAACAATATATTCACTACATATAATGTACTTAGAAAATATATTTTTGATGAAAATGATTTGTGCCCATCTACCACAGTAAGGAGTTCTCCTTCTGTATGGGAACCTACTTACCACTTTTGTCCCCTTCGCTTTCAGCATCGCACTCCAGTTTTGCACCATTGACGTCATCTTCCTGGTTGCAGCACACAGCACACAGGTTACCATGCAGTCTGTCAGTGGCCTCAGCAGTATATGGGACATCGCTGTTGAGGCCATAGATTGGTTGCAGCAGTCATGTGTGCACATACTATAAAAGCACCACTGCAGCCAGGAAAGCAAACAGTGGCGGGGAGGATCGGAGCACAATACTGGAAGCAGCAGGAAAAAAAGCGGTATTGTTTATTTTGTTATTTCAGACCATTTACTGTTGCTGTCTGAGTTTTTACTTATGCCAGCATTTGTGTTACTTCATAAGTTCATAACCATGATACATCACAAAATGATCAGTGTGAATACAGTTCATTTAATTAGCAATAATAACATAGCCACTGGGCTTCTGCTGTTTCACAATCGCAGACATTTAACTCCTCAGATGCTGTGTTCAATTGTGAACATGGCCTCTGAGGTGGCTTCCCTGATCTCAGTGCTGTTGTTTGCAGTTGGTTGTAATAGGCTTGAGCCTGTATGAGGCTATCAGGCCTATTTATTTATTGTGTACGATTAAATCGCCATTCATTCCATACATAATACAGACAATTGCACTAAGCATGAACAAGACGAGTTACAGACTGGTACAGAAGGAGAGAGGACCCTGCCTGTGAGGGTTTACAATCTATAATTTATGGGGGAAGGACACACTAGGTGAAAGTAAAGCTGGTCATGGTGGTATAGAGGCAGCAGGGTCACTGGTTGTGGGCTTGTCTGAAGAGGTGGGTTTTCAGATTTCTTTTGAAGGTTTCCACTGTAGGTGAGAGTCTGATATGTTGGCATAGCGAGTTCCAGAGTATGAGGGATGCATGGGAGAAGTTTTGGAGTTGACTGTGGGAAGAAATGATAAGTGGAGAGTAGAGAAGGAGGTCTTGTGAGGGTTGGAGATTACATGTGGGGATGTATCGGGAAAGTAGCTCAGAGATGTAAGGAGGGGACAGGTTGTGAACGGCCTTGTATGTATTTGTTAGTATTTAAAACTGAATTCGCTGTGCAATGCGGAGCCAGTGAAGGGATTGGCAAAGGGGAGATGCAGAGGAGTAACCGGGGAGAGGTGGATTAGTAGGGCAGCAGAGTTGAGGATAGATTGGAGAGGTGCGAGGGTGCTAGATGGAAGGCCACAGAGGGGAATGTTACAGTAGTCTAAGTGGGAGATGATGAGGGTATGTACAAAAATTTTTGCCGAGCTATATTCAAATGTAGGGCTGCAGGTACATTGTATTAATTCACAATAGTGTATGTGAAAAGCATTCTAGTGATTGCACGTCCTGCCCCCTTATGTAACTCTGCAAAAAATGAACCATCACATAGTTCCGTAGATGAAAATATATAAAAGTATATGGCAAAGAAAAAAATATTTTTTTTCCAAAGTTTTCATTTTTTTCAGTATTAGGGGTTGTTCACATATCAGTTATTTGATCAGTTATTGCCATCAGTTATTGTGAGCCAAAACCAGGTGCGGGTGAAAAACACCAAACCGGTGCAGATCTTTTCATTATACCTGATCTCTGTTTAGTGTCCACTCCTGGTTTTGGCTGACAATAACTGATCAAATAACTGGTATGTGAACAACCCCTTAACCTGACCTGTCACCAAAAAGTGTATTACAATCTGACCTCATTATGTTAGGCCTTGTTCACACATCAGTTATTTGATCAGTTATTTCCATCCGTTGTGAGCTAAAACCAGGAGTGGAGGCTACACAGTGATAAAGTATAATGAAAAGATCTGCACCTGTTCTGTGTTTTTGACCCGTACCTGGTTTTGGCTCACAATAACTGATGGAAATAACTGATCAAATAACTGATGTGTGAACAAGGCCTTATAGAGCAGGAGAAGCTGAGCAGATTGATGCATAGTTTTGTGGGAAAAGATTCAGTAAAACCTGTAATTTATACATCTATTTATACAGCTTGGAAGCTGTCTTACATTTAGAACTGGCGCTGAATGCACCGAAGTTATGAAGAGGCTGTCGCCTCTTCATAACTTCAGCGTAACCACCACCAGTTTAGGCCTTTATTAATACTGGTGTCTAAAACGCCGGTCATAATAAATATGTTTTTTTTTGTTTGTTTTCTTTCAAATTTGACACCATGAAATTTTTTTCAGCTTCCCACTACATTGTATGCAATATTAAATGATGAGATTATAAATTGCAACTTGTTCCACAAAAAAACTAGTCCTGATTTGGCTATGTTAATTGAAAAAAAAAAAAATTATGGCTCTGGGAAGGAATAAACAAAAATGCAAAAATGGCAGGATTATCATGGTTTGGCAGGATTAATGTCCTGAAAATGGATATCCTGCCAAAATTACTATATATATTCCAAGCTCTGCCCATTCATGTCCCTTTGAACTTTTTCCAGAAGCTCAAAACCGCCACCATCCGATTTGTATGGGGACATTTACGGTCAAGGATTGGCATTGCTACATTAAGTAGACCTAAGGTGCGGGGAGGGGCGGGTCTACCAGACTTCAGGACATATTATATAGTGACTGTGCTCACCAGATTGCTAGACTGGCAATATAATGGATCAACCAAACAATGGGTGTTGATAGAACAGTCCTTTGGTGCCCTTCCTCTCCGCGTCTTACCTTGGATATCCCCTGACTCTAGACTGTCTCTGATTAGACATAATACTCTCACCAAATGCGCGCTACAAGTTTGGGATTCCTTAAAGTGTAAGGGAGTTGGAGTATGGGATAATGGTCCCCTCACGCCTGTTCTCCATAATCCAATGTTTGCCCCTGCTATGGACAGGGACACTTTTCTAGGAGTGAGCCTGAAAGATGACCCTCGCTTTTATACTTTATTTCGAGGAGCCCCATTGAAGTCCTTTAAGGATCTATCGGTCCAACTCGCTCCGACTAGGCTTTCTTGGCTTGAATATAAACAGCTACAGTCTTATGTTCTGACTATGGGGAACCGAGGTCTCTTTGGGACAAAGCTTACGGAGATGGAGAAGCTCTTTGTCTTTAAGAGCCCGCCTATACACACCATCTCGCTGCTATATAATTGTCTGATGTCTGGTCCACCGACAGCAACGCCCCTGGGGTTCATGTCTGAATGGGAAGGGGACTTGGGTCTCTCTATTGATAAAAAGGAATGGGACAAGTCCTTTATCTTTTGTCACAAGCTGTCCATAGCTTGTGCGGCACAGGAGAAGAATTACAAAATACTGTCCCGGTGGTACCGGTATCCGGTTAGGCTGCATAGGATATTCCCAATAGCACCTGATACGTGCTGGAGATGTAATAGAGAGAGGGGCACTATGGTACATATCTGGTGGGGATGTGATGGGGTGAGGCCCTTTTGGGATCAGGTATTCAAGATCTTCCATGCTATATCAGGAAAAACGGTAGTTAATTCTCCTAAGGTGGCGCTTTTGTCTATTTTACCTGGGTCCATAGCTTCTCAGAAGAAAAGCTTACTGAGATTTTGCTTGGCCGCAGCGAGGACTGTGATACCAAGACACTGGCGGTCGGTGCATGTCCCAACTACTCTGGAATGGTTTCAAGAGATGCAACATATTTGCAGGATGGAGGAAGTCTCGGCTTATATGAATGGGTGTTCCCATAAGTATATGATCTTGTGGCAGGGATGGTCGGAGTTCCAGCTGTCGGCTTCCTTCCAGGCTTTGATACACTGAGACTCCGAATGTCAATTTCAACCAAAAAGCTAATCTCCTCAGGTCTATATTTACTCTTCTTAATGGACAGGCGGTCACCTTCCCACCCTCCCTTCCTCCCCTCTGATCCCCCCCTCTTCCCCCCACCCCCTTTATTTATTTATTTATTTATTTTTGTTTGTTTGTTGTTGGTTTGTTACCTTGATACAATGGTACTGTAATAGTACTTTACTGTAAAAGGCGTAGAGGCCCTATAGAAGGATGTATGTTTTTGTACTAATCTGAAACCTGCATTGTTTAAGGTTGCAGATCAGGATTATGCTTATGTTCTGGCTTTACTGTATGGCTATTACCATGATGACACTTGAACTTGTTGTAAAACCTTTTTATTTGAAAAACTAATAAAATATGTTTAAACATAAAAATGCAAAAATGCAAAAATCACTGTGTTAGGAAAGGGTCAATCAGTTTCTTTTAAAGGGGTTTTCCAGGATTTTGCTACTGATGATCTATACTCAGGATAGGTCATCAGTATCTGATTGGTGGGGGTCCGACACCCAGGACCCCTGCCGATCAGCTGTTTGAGAAGGTACAGTCTCTCCTGTGAGTGCTGAGGCCTTCTCTCAGCTCACCAAGCACAGCGTCGTACATTGTACAGCGGCTGTGCTTGGTATCGCGCTCAGCCCCATTCACTTGAATGGGGCTGAGCTGCTCCTAGGCCACGTAACTGATGAACGTGACGTCACTGGCCTGGAAAAAGCTAAGCGAAGGCCACGGCACTCACGGTAGTGCCGATGCCTTCTAAAACAGCTGATCGGCGGAGGTCCTGGGTGTCGGACCCCTACTGATCAGATACTCATGACCTATCCTGAGTATAGGTCATCAGTAGTAAAATCCCAGAAAACCCCTTAAAGTTCCTGCAAGAATGTGAACGTGGTTACGCAGTGGGCTATTTAAAAAATATATATATGCCAGGATCTCCAGTAAGTCTTACAATGGTTGCGGATGATGACATTAGCTAACAGCAGGCAGCACTGAGTAGAGCATCAAGCAGAAGAGCCTGCAGCACTGACTGTTGTACATGTGATGAGCTGACAGTTACCAGCATTGTCAGGGGAAATAGCAGTAATTAGGACTGTTGTCTTTGCAGCTTGTTAAAGCTGTGATGACTCTGTAGGTTTCTCTGCATGCGAAGTTTAATGCATAATTATAAACATAAGCCAATAATCGTGATAATGTGCGGTAGCTCCCTGCAGTTCTCCGATTCATAAACTCCACTGCACAAAGCAGCCAAAGACATGACATTTAGAGATGAGCGAGCAGTGCTCGTTACGAGCACTGTAACGCTCGGGTCCCGTGTGAAATGCCCGCAGGCATTGCGGATCCGTCCTCATCTGCATGTAAGTCAATGAGGACGGATCGTTTGGTATGACACTCATACCAAACGGTTCCGTCCCCACTAACTTTAAAACGAGTGAGGATGGAACCGTTTGGTATGAGTGTCATACCAAACGATCCGTCCTCATTGACTTACATGCAGATGAGGACGGATCCGCAATGCCTGCGGGCATTTCACACGGGACCCGAGCATTACAGTGCTCGTAACGAGCACTGCTCGCTCATCTCTAATGATATTCATTGAAATCATTTCATTCTGTATTTTAAAGCATAGAAACATAGAAGATTGACAGCAGAAAAGACCACATCTTGTCTGTCCGTATATTATTACGTATCTTAGGGTAGATATATAGTTATCTTAGGCATGTTTAACTCATTCCCAACCAGAGGCGTACATGTACAGCACTAGGCAGGACTTTAAAGATGGCGCCTGATTACTAGCGTGTTAGCCGCCATAGCTGCCAGGTGCCTGCTGTTTTAAAAACATTGATCGCGTACATTTAAGCCCTCAGATTCCGTGGTCAAACGTGACCACAGCATCTAGGAGCATAAAAACCCAGAAGCATTCGCTTCTGATTGCGCTCCAGCTCCCATGTGTAAAAAAAGTTTTAAAAAATATAAAAAAATTTCAAAATATATAACAATTCAAATCATCCCCAAAATACATAAACGATAAAAAAATAAACATCATGGGCATCACCGCGCAGCGTAGTACAGTACCAACAAAGTGTGAGATTACACAAATTCCATGTACACTCTGTGGATTGTTTCCATGCAGAAACTGACCTGCATTGCGGATTTCCAAATCTGCAGCATGTTATGTTATGCGCTCCATGTGAGCACAGCTTTCCCTTCATTGTTTACCTGCTCATTGTCGACAGCATCGCAGCACTGAGCAGGTTACAATTAGATTGTATAGGAAGGAGCCCTCCCATTGAAATGAATGGGAAGGCTTCTTGTAATTACACCTGCTCACTGCTGCGCTGTCAACGGTGAGCAGGTAAACAATGAAAGGAAGGCTGCGCTCGCATGGAGTGTGGCTTTTTCTTCAACCAGGTGATTGGCAGGGGTGCCGGGTGTCGGACCCCCACTGATCTGATATTGATGACCTATCCTCAGTTTTAAAATCCTGGAAAATCCCTTTAAGGTACACTTTATGTGCTTCAAACATGTTAATCCAGTTTGTGAATCTTTTGATTATTTTTGTAAATTAAGTCTTTAACAGAATGTTTCTTTAACTATATTGCTTTGTATTCAAATTCAGGGGTTATGGGATCAAAATCCATTCTTTACACTTCTTCATTTCCCTACTTTTCATGCTTATATTACCCATTGTGCATATTTTTTACTTTTCTTTATTTAGTTACTAAGTAGCCTTAGGCTACTTTCACACTTGTGTTGTGGTTTTCCGGTATTGAGATCCGGCAGAGGATCTCAATACTGGAAAAAAACTGATCAGTTTTGTCCCCATGTGTTCTGAATGGAAAGAGATCCATTCAGGATGCATCAGGATGTCTTCAGGCAACTTTCAGTTTTGTGAGCGGACACAAAACCGCAGCAAGCTGTAGTTTTGTGTCCGGTCATAAAAACTGAAAGAAACTGATCAGGTACTGAAACCAATGTAAGTCAATGGTGACGGATCCGTTTTTTTTAGGAGACTAAAAAACCGGATCTGTCACCCATTGAATTTCAATGTATTTAGTGCCTGATCCGTTTTTTCAGTTTTGATATCACGCAACTACATCCTAACGGAACGGATGCACCCCGATGTGCAAAATCAAAACTGATCAGTTTAATTCAGGTATAGAGATCATCTGCCGGATCCCAGTACCTGAATTAACAACGCAAGTGTGAAAGTAGCCTAATTTATTATCTCTCCTAATATATCTAGTTCTGAAGTGTTGTCCACCCTTGACCTACCATACTGTCAGTGCTCAGCTGCTGCCCTCTACTGGTTTCCTACATCTTTCATGTTTACTGTACCTATGATACAAAATCTGAACTCCTATTACTACTGACACCACAATAAGCAATTTTCTAAATTATTTCCACAGTGGAAATATTTTTTGCATGTAATTTTTACTGAGCATTTTAGTGGGTGTAAATAGATTCTGCTAAATTATACATATCATTCCAGATGTAAAAGCTGATAACTAAAAAAGCCTTCATGTCTAAAAGGTGTTTCATTAATATCTGGAAAACAATATTGATTGCAGTTATTTTTAGTTTGATTGTGAAAGTCAGTTGCAAGAAACCCTATACAAAGGGATGTCGAGAAGCAAAACTGATTGACTTTCTCTAAGATTGCTGAGTCTTATACATTGAAAAGTGGAACTTTGCTTTTATAAGCAATGATGACACAAAACAGTATCGGGCCCACCACAAGAGATGATTCTGAGGGCCCACCCTCTGGGTATATAGGACCTTAAAGATGTTGTCTCATCTCAGATAATGGGGGCATATAGCTAGGATATGCCCCCCATTGTCTTATAGGTGTGGGTCCCTCCTCTGGGACCCGCACCTATATCAGGAACTGAGCCCCACAAGGTCCCGCCACCACCAAATGCTCTCCCCATAGAAGTAAATGGGAGCACACCGCGCATGACTGTCCATCGCTCCAACTCACTTCTATGGGCCCGACGGAAATAGCCAAGCTAGAGCTCGGCTATTTTCGGCAGCCCCATAGAAAATTAATGGAGGGTGGCTGCGCATGCACAGTGTGCCCTCCAACACTTTCGGGGCTCCGTTCTCGGTATAACTAGCGATATGCCCCCATTGTCTGAGATGAAGCAACCCCTTTAAGTGCCTTGTTTTATTAGGGGTCTAGTATTGTCAGAGCTTATACGACCTATAGGACCGCCCACTTGGCTACTGAGCCTAGAAAGAGCTATGTTTATATGAATGATATACAAGTTATACTGAATATTTTCCCATAAAACTATACATCAATCTGCTCAGCTCCTCCTGCTCTATAACATGCCGCCTGCAGAGTGCACTGCATGTTTATGTTAGCAAGTTCCATTTAAGGGTATATCGAAAGGATAATTGCCCCAATGACTATTCATCAGAACAATCCTTCCCAATCACTGGTCGGTGTAAATATGTGCATTGACTGAGCGATAATTAGCTCATTTGTCATTGATTGGTTTTATGCTGACAGAATAACCTTTTGTTGGCAGAACATCCAAGATAAGTGATCGAACAAACAATCACAGTAAGGAAAAAAAGACATGATTAATGTAAAATGTAGATTACAATCTTGCTTTAACAGGGGAATGCCTCCCTATGGCATCCATATGGAACATGCACATAGAAAATTCTATAAGGTCGTGTACAAAATTGAAATACAATGTAACCCCATAGAAGTCTATATATATCCTGTTATAGACCCATACAATTTGGAGGTTGAGCTTTAACCAGATACGTGTATGATTCCTGAGAGAGGGGATAAAATGAAATCTGATACAGCCTGCAAGTATAAAGGTTTCTAACTTTAATGTTCTACAGCTAAAATGTACATGAATGATTTAATACTGTTTCCCTCTTTATATCTAAAGTTAAATTCAGAACACTTCTATTTTCTGATGATTGAGAAAAATGCATTATAGAATTTCAGATAAACACAGAATTAAAGGGGTTGTGCAGGATATATATATATTATCGTTGGGATAAGTCATCAATATCAGATCGGTGTGGGGGTCTGACACCCTGCCGATCATCTGGCGCTCCGTGCGAAGACTGCTTCCTTTTCATTACACTGCACATCATCTCAGAAGTTTCGGCGGTGAATTGTAATGACAAGTACTCGCTCTATTCAATTGAATGGAGCAAATACTTGTAATTACACTTCACCGCTGCTGCAAGGGAGATGACACGCAGTGTAATGAAGAAGAAGTATAGCTTTCATGGAGCGTCTCCTCCTCTACAAACAGCTGATTGGCAGGGTGCCTGTCAGACCCCCGCTAATCTGATATTGATGACCTATGGATCTTGGCCACATTTCTAACAATAAAGTGGAGCTAAACTTTTGTCTGTTTAGGGTAGGGAAGCTCAACTTGTGGCCCTCCAGCTGTTGCAAAACTACAACTCCCAGCATGCCCTAATAGCTGTAGGCTGTGCAGGCATGCTGGGAATTGTAGTTTTGCAACGGTTGGAGGGCTGCAGGTTGGGCATCCCTGGTTTAGGGCAACCAAATACAATAGAAATTTGGAAATTAGCATTTAGGAGTCCGGAGTAAATGAATAACAGCGTATGTATGTTACATGAATGTTGTCAGTCTACTGTACCGTGTTTCACTTTAACAAGTTATCTTGCATGCATTTGATAAAAAAGGGGTTTATGAGCATTTACTATTGATGACCTATCCTTAGGATACATCATCAATATCAGATCAGCAGGGGTCTGACACCTGACACCATGGCCGATCAGCTGCTTCAAGCACCCACACACTCAGGTGAGCACCCCAGCCTCCTCACAGCATACCAAGCACAGCACCATCTGTTGTACAGTGGTTGTACTCGGTATTGCAGCCCAGACCAATCACCTTGAATGAGACTGAGCTGCTCCTAAACATGACATCACAGCACTAGGGTCTTTTCAAGCAGCTGATCGGCAGGGGGGCTGGGAGTCAGACCTCCACCAATCAAATATTGGTGACTTGATATAGGTCATTAATATGAAACACCTAGAAAACCCTTTGAACTGCTGGTGGTTAAAAAATAAAAAAGTATTTATACCTAAAGGGTCTCTCCAGGCTAATCTGACATCAGTCCTAAAGAGATGGAAATTCAAATTCAAAAACTTTACAAAGTCCATATAATATAGTGATTTTATCTCTTTAATTAGAACAGGACTTGTGCACGATTCTCCAGGCATTAAAGTAATGCAACATATCTTGGACCCCCAAATGTAAGTTTCCAGGGTCATCTGTACATTATAAATCCTTGATACGACAGAAAATAACAAAATAGCTGCGTGCAGGGGTGCACCTAGCCTTTCTGCTGCCTGAGACGAAAGCTGAAACAATGCCCCTCCTCCCCAATGCCAATCTCTTAACCTAACATTTGTACACTAGCATCTTTCCACCCCCATTGTCACATAATTGGAGGTACCTTTTAACTAGCCATGAATGCATGACCCGAGAGTCCTCTTCCAGTTTGTAGTAATCTCATCAGCCTGTGCCTGCTGCATCAGTCACAGATTGTGCTGGCATTTAATAAGGGCATCAGCATAGTCTTCGGTTCCTCCAGTATTTTTCTCATTTATAAGCTGTTCAAGCTCCTCAATTGTACATGTACAGCAATAGACATTACAGTAGAAACTAAACACACTTTATACATAGGCTTTTTATCTGTGTACTATTCTAATGTGGTTTAGCAGCTTGCCTTGTGATTTCCTGTTTTAACACCACAACAAAAAGAGTGCAGCATCAAAGAAAGACAATGGAGTGCACTTTAGAAATGTAGATGGAAAAATGGGCATAGTTAACTATGTTAAAGGGGACCTGTCACCACTCCTGACAAGTCTGATTTAATAGCTTCATGCATTCCCCATGTAATAACAATTCTGGAACATCTATTCTCATGGCTCTATGTTGTGTCATTCCTTTATTATTTCTACTAGAAGCTATGAATGAATTGTCAGCAGTCTGCAGTAAGGGTACAGAGGGGAGGTAACAAGTTGGGGGTATGTCCGTGCACAGACTCACTCTATCTAATCAGTGCTGTCATTTTCAGACTGTGCAGGTGCACACCTCCAACTTGTTACCTCCCCTCCCCACTGGGACCCGCACCTATATCGAGAAAAGAGCGGGGAAAGTTGAGGAGGGCGCACTGCTAATGCGCAGCCGCCCTCCATTAATTTCTACGGGGCCGCCGAAAATAGCCGAGCGCTGGCTTGGCTATTTCCATTGGCTCCATAGAAATGAATGGGAACGGTGGCCGCGCATGCGTGGTGCGCTCCCATTCATCTCTATGGGAGCAGTGGCAAGCTGTGCCTGGTGTTGGCTGGAAAAACCCGAGGTCCTCTAGGCACAGAGCTCCCTGCTCTGTTCTCGATATAGGTGCGGGTCCCACCTCTGGCAGACAATGGGGGCATATCCTAGCAATATGCCCCCCTTGTCTATGATGGGAATACCCCTTCTAAAAAGTCGTAAACAAGTCTGCAATCGTACTCCAGTAGGGTAATGTCATACAGAAACTGGAGCAACATCTCCAGACAAAAGTGTTAGGTTTAAATATGCACCAAATTGATCAAACAACGTGCGACGTTTGATACATTTTGCATTGTCAAATATTTTCATACACAATAGTAGAAATCAATTAAGTGGGGACAGCAAAGGAAAGTCACTTCTGCAGCTCTAGGCTCCTAAGTTTAAATTCAACTGAGGACAACATTCCCATACTCAAAAACATACTAAGGGTACCTGCATACTGTAGTTTATGCAGATTATCCATGAAGATTTCTTGCCATTTCCACACCAAACTATGCAGATTTTGGCACCAATTTGCCCCAGATTTCACCCTTTGT
Source organism: Rhinella marina (assembly GCA_900303285.1). Lineage (NCBI taxonomy): Eukaryota > Metazoa > Chordata > Amphibia > Anura > Bufonidae > Rhinella > Rhinella marina. Next base: position 72,170 of record ONZH01011499.1, read on the forward strand.
ATTGTACTGAAAATCCTTATAAATATTGACATGCTGGTTATTTTAAAATCCACACTGCCGGTCAATTTCTGTGAGAAGCATTTTTGCACAGGCACTGTATAATGCTGCAGAATTTCCACATGAAAATCTGTGAGCAGAAAATATGTGCGTAACAAGCACTGTGTGCATGTGACAGTCACAATCAGTAACCACTGATGCACTGAGGGTTTTTGTAACATTCTAGCTTTACTTAATATTATGTGGGAAATTTAAAGAGGTTGTGCCATAAACTACTACTTAACTTTTAATTTTCATTAATTACCCTAGCTCTCATTCCTCTTTGGATTGCTTTTTTTTCAAAGTTACCTCATTTGCAGTTTTCTCTTATCCCCCATGCTTGAATCCTACTTCTTAGTTTGTAATCTGTCTGCTGTCTCATCATGCTTTAGGGCAGGGAGATGTTTCCTGACATCAGTAGATCATGTGACACTAACCACGCCCCCTGTTCTTACCAATGACACTTAATATGTCCTACATTATAAGGCTCCACTGCAGAACATAACCTCCAGCAACTGAATATTAATACTGATTTGCCACAGGGGCAATGGTTGGCTAATAACTATAAAATAAGGCAGGTTAGATAAATGGTATTTGGGGAAAGTGATATAACCGCAATATCTGTTGGGTGGGATACATTTATATTAGTGGCACAAGACCTTTAATTATAATTTTAAGGTCTGTAGTTCTGGAGATATTATGACCGGCATGTGATCCCTACTGTGTTATTATATTTTCCATATCTTTTCCTGCACTCTGAAACTTATGAAAAGGAACATCATCCTGTGTTGAATGACAGCTCTTGTACAGTACTAATTTTGTTTAGGGCACTTTTTACCCATAGAAATCCCTGCAGTGTTTAAATAATTAGCATTTCAAAGTGCATATTAAATATTAAATCTTAACTGTGATAAATCAGCATAATTTCATTTTTCCGTTTGTGCTACACTTTAAATTAGCCACCCAACACTTTGAAACACCCTGACAGACCCCAGTAAATGAGGTCTCTTGTCAGGTATAACAACTTTCCCATATACTTTGTGTTTCTAAAGCTGCTGGTTTCTCAGAGTTGACTGAGGGTCACATGACCTGTGATGTCACCTTATCTGCCTGGTCTGTGATGTTTCGTGTACAAGCCTCAGAGTTCAGATAAAAGTCTGTACACGAGACGTCACTGGCCACGCCCCCTTTCTTTGCCGGGTTCCTGCTATCTTCTCTCTCCCTGGATTCCTTCAGATAAAACATTAACCCCTTCAGCCAGAACACACTGAGGGCTCAAGGCTTTATAACAAATAGTAGCTGCAGCAGTGAGAGGAGACAAATGCTGGGCAAGGAGCTATAGAGGAATTGTATTGCACAAGAACAGGTAGGGAGAATTTCCTGTGTGTATCAGGAGTGTCATTGTACAGCTGGGACTTGTAGTCCTACACATACAACATGCTGCTGAGTATTCCAGCAGGCAGACATGTCACTCAGCACTTGTATTCACTGCCTTTGCAGAGAAGGGGGGAGGGGCTGAGATTGTTGTCATTGCATGTAAACAAAGGCCAGAAGAGAACCAGGGAAATGAGGAAATATAGATTTTTTTTGCCTAAAACTTGCTGAACTTAGTTATATATTGTTGCCCATCAGATTTACAGTGCTATATATTTTTTTCATAACTTGGACAACCCCTTTAAGGCCATGTGCTTAGAAGCATCAGTACTTTCCATTATAGAGACAATGGCCTCCTGCCTATAGGACTGAGGAATCATGGTGAGACCTCATTCAGATGTCCATGACGACATCTGTTACAAGATGGTCAGTGTTTCATTTTTGAAAATGTCTGTGAAGGTTCCGTGTGTCAAGCCTAGTCCACATGATAGTGTTTGGTCAGTGATTTCCATCAGTGATTATGAGCCAAAACGCGGTGCGGGTCAAAAACACAGAGGAGGAGCAGATCTTTCCCTTATCCCATATCTCTGTGTAGGCTTCACGCATGTTTTTGGCTAAAGGCGCATTTAGAGTGCCCAATTGTCGGGCAGATTATTGGGAGCGAATGTTTCGGTGTATTAGGCAGATCGCCTAATGAGCAAGCAAAACACTCATTCATTGGGTGAAATGATCTTTGGTGTGGACACCTCAATAATTTCTGGGCAGCAGATTATGATGTGTAAACAGGGATCTGTGGCCCAGAAGCAATAAATTTGTATAAGGATGAGTGGTGTAAGTAGCCATTGCTCGTCCTCATACGGTGGAGGTGATCGCTGCATGCAAATACAGCCATTCACCTCCACTGACGAGCAGGCAATTGTTTTGAAGGAATGCTTCCTTCCCGATAATCGTCTGATCCTCGCCACGGCGTAAATGTGAACTAGACTTCATCTGTATTTCAAATGCACTGCTAGGCTGAAGAAAGGGATTTCTAGAACATCTCCTACCACTGTTTAGTGAAAACTACTGACAGAACATGGATGCCACCTGTGATCTGTCAGTAGTTTTCACAGACCCATAGACTTCAGTGTGTATGTTTGGTCTGCAACACGTCAAGGTTTGAAACATGATCGGCACTTATCACTTAAATTTGGTTTTCACTCATATCCTTAATATAGTTTTTGGCATTCAAGTGAATGAGAGCTGAGGTGCAGTATGCCAGCACAGTCACTACACAGTAGATGTACCCTGTCTGGGGGTGCAGAGTATTGGACCCTCACCAATCTAATATTGATGACCTATCCTGATAACAGGTTATCAGTATCTACAGGCTCACCCTTGAAGGACTTAGCCCCTTTAGGTATAATTTTTACAAAGAATGTTCATAACCTCCAGGACCTGCCCAAGCCTAGATGAAAGCTTGGTTCCAAGATGACCAAGTACTCATAAGTGCTCTTGTGCAGAGCCTGGACATCCTAGATCAGGGATCAGCAACCTTTGACACTCCAGCTGTTGTGAAACGTCAACTCCCAGCATGTTCCATTCATTTCTATGGGAGTTCTGAGCCAAGCAAGTGTGCATGCTGAGAGTCGTAGTTTCACCACACCTAGAGTGCCGAAGTTTTCTGATCCACGTACTAGATACAAGTGCAATGAACAGTGTATTAAATGGAGGATACTGATGGATGTGTCTAGTCATACGCCCTTCAATCTGCAGCATTTCATGAATGGGAGCTTAGTGCGGTCAGCCTCGCTGGTTGCTAACCAGGGTGTGTGAACAAACAGCACAGAATGTATAATATATAGTATATGCTGATAAGCTGCCTATATTATTGTTTCCAAAAGTGCTAACCACTTTAAAAAACAATAATATGTATCTTCTACTTCAATTTAACTGAATATTTAGTGACATATAGGGCTTCTTTACTTCTTTATTTTTTAGAATTTAAAAAAAAAACTTATTTGCAAGCTATCTTAGTAGCATTTTTTAAAATCATTTTTGGTTCTTATTTTGATACACCATGGGAGAGCTTTATCAAGGTTGGCACTTTCTGTGCTGGTCTTGATATCCCCTGCGCTGCTGGAGGATGCGCCTAATTTATGACAAGGCGGAGGCTTTGTAATATATTAGGTGCATCCTCTGGCAGTCTGTGCGCTCTGAGCTGCCATAAATTTTTGTCTTCATTTGTGCCAGAAAGTTGGCAAAAATAACGTACATTTGTTCCGGCTGCTGGCCACTCAGCATGTCCCTTTCGGAAAAGTGTTGAGAGTGGTGTAAAATGCCACTTGCAACCTTTCTGGCTTTGGTTCATTTGGTGTCTGTACTCTGTTTGCTTTAACTAGTCATGGATTGTATGTGCTCTGCTAGAGTCTGTATGGAGCTTATCTGTCAGTGTGTACTGGCTTCACTCTGTATTCCTGTAACTGCTGTCTTTTGCTTTCTTCCACTGAGGTGACTTGACCCCTGCTATCTAGTATCCGCTAGGCAAAGTATGTCTGGGTTACTGAAGTCCATTCCTGAAGTGAAGTCTGTGTATCCAAGTTCCTGAAGTCTGTATGTTTGGCTCTTGTACTCCATCTGCATGGGTTCCTGATCTATTTGTCTGCCAGTGCTCTGTGGTTTTGTCATGCCATGTCATGCTTGCCTTGGATTCACTTATAGTTTGCCTGGTTCTGAATTGTGCTATGTGTGTGTCTTTGGTAGGTCAGCTGCCAAGTACACTGGCGCCATCCCAGAAGGTAGCAGTCCACATCCCTGTGCAGGGGTTAAATGATGGATACCAGGAGGCACTAGAATAATAATAATAATATTTATTTCTATAGCGTCAACATATTCCACAGCGATTTACAATTCAGGGGTTCATGTACAAACAGTCATAAATAACATAGCAACAGACAAGTCAATTGTTACAACAAGAGGAATGAGGGCCCTGTTCGCAAGAGCTTACAATCTATGAGGAGATAGGGGTGACACAAAAGGTGGAAGTGCTTGTTTTGTACAATAGTCCAGCCATCTTGGGAGTATAGGGAAGCAGATATAGCACTGCATGAGCCAGTCAGCAGCCATATACGAAGTGCTTCTGGGTGCGGTGGAGGATCAGGTTCAGGGAAGGATAAATGGGCATTGTATGGAGAAGAATTAGATCAGGGGAGGTGATAGGCCATCCTTAAAAGATGTGTTTTTAGGGAGCACTTAAAACTGTATGTGGTGTTTTAACCTAATTTTTGGGGGTAGGGCATTCCAGAGAATCAGTGCAGCTTGGGAAAAATCCTGGAGCCTGGAGAGAGAGGTTCGAATTTTTGTTGACGTCAGTCGTAAGTCATTGGCTGAACGGAGAGCACGGGTGGGGTGGTAGATGGAGATGAGGGAAGAGATGTAAAGGGGTACAGTACTGTGGAGAGCTTTGTGGGTGAGGAAGAGCAGTTTAAATTGCATTCTATACTGTATGGGCAACCAGTGCAATGACTGGCAGCGGTAGCGGTTGGCTGCTGCATTAAGAATAGACTGGAGCAGGGAGAGTCTGGTGAGGGGGAGGCCAATAATAATAATAATAATAATAATAATAATAATCTTTATATAGCATAATGGTTACTTGTCACAACCATTGTCCATAAGCATATTCATAACAGCAGATCTGATCCTATAGTTTTCTATGAGATAGTTCTCATACATTTGGTGCATCAGTTATGATGCCAGATGTGATATGTCCATTTAGTACCAATTTCTTGCCTACTTCTAAAAGCCATATTTACAATAAATAAAAGAAATATTTTGAAAGTTGATTGTCCATGCATATAAATAGTTATATGTTCTTGAATTGTAACATGTAAACTTTTTAAAGTGAGTATTTGATTACAAATGTTAATAGGTTCCTCCAAAGTATGAATTAAATGATAAGGGCCAGCCTTGTGACCACTTGCTGAAAAATCATGTGGTCTCACGGTGAAATCTTTCCAGCACAACTAATATAACTCACAAGTCTGGTCACTTGTCTCTGTACAAGTTTCATCAGGCCATCATATGGATCATAAGACTCCAGAATAATGCAATTACTGACAACAAGTCTAGTTTTGTTTTAATCTTTATTTTAGATTCTAAAAGCGGATAATGAAGATTATTGATGCCTGGGTGTCTCTTAAAGGGGTTGTCTCACTTTAGCAAACGGCATTTATCATGTAGAGAAAGTTAACACAAGGCACTTACTAATGTATTGTGATTGTCCATATTGTCTCCTTTGCTGGCTTGATCCATTTTTCCATTGTGGTGAACACTGATGATTTCCTGGGATTAAGGTTACAGTTGCAGCACAGATACAGGAGCTGATGCACGTGCCTATGTGCGCTCCCATGGTCCTGGCCACCAGAAAGACCTGCACTTTTTCCTATAGTGTGCAAGCACGACGACCGCTGCTGGATTGCAAGGTGGTTGTAACCAAGGAAATGAGCAGTGTATAATGTGATGGAAACATGAATCCAGCCAGCAAAGGAGACAATATTGACAATCACAATACATTAGTGACTTGTATTAACTTTCTCTACATCATAAATGCCATTTGCTGAAGTGAGACAACCCCTTTAGTTTTTGTCAGGGTTCATGTTGGCTTCAAATTGATAATTTCCCATTGTGGTAGAGAAAATGTAAGAAGTAATATTATTCTGTCAAATGTACAAACATTTAGTTTCCCACACAGAACAAATCTGCAGCTCGGTATTACGGAGGAGAGACCTTGCATGCATTTCAAGGGCAGCTGAACCTTCTTGGTCTGAATGATGTCTAAATAAATATGTTAGCCCTACAGCTTGAGATAAAGTACAAGGGCAGGCAATAGAATAGACAAGATAATGGAAGACTGATCATAAACACTGCATTATGGATGTTATGAGACTTCTACAATTCACTTCAACCATAGAAACAGATGTGTCTCTCAGCCACAACAACTGAATGTGACTCAATCATCCATGGAAAAATAAAAAGGCAAAACAAGCTCCCTCATCTGTTCATATTTTCCTCATCTGTTCATCAAAAGATGTTTGAATATGGATGGCATAATTATGCTGTTCATGTCAATGGGATCTGCCTCTGCTTTTATCCATTGTAGCGGAGGCTGTCCTCTGAAACTACATCTTTTTCTGTACAAAACATCCATTTTTCCTACATGAACACAAAAAACATGCAGTAAAGATTAATATTTCTCATCACCTTTAGCTTTCCATTCTGTCAGAAAAACAGAATAATTAAAAAAAAGACAGAAAACGGATCATGTATTTAAAGCATCCGTTATGCAAATTTGGCATCTGTTTTAGGCCTCTTTCACATGGGCGAGATTTCAGCGCGGGTGCGATGCGTAATGCGAACACATTGCACCCACACTGAACCCTGACCCATTCATTTCAATGGGGCTTTTCACATGAGCGATGTTTTTCACGCATCAGTTCGCCGTTGCGTGAAAATCGCAGCATGTTCTATATTCTATATTCATGTTCTATTATTCTATATTTCATGCAGCCCTGGCCCCATTGAAGTGAATGGGTCTGCGTGAATCACGCATTGCATCCGCACACAAGTGTGGATGCAATGCGTGATTCACTGATGGTTGCTTAGAGATGTTGTTTGTAAACATTCAGTTTTTTATCACGCGCGTGAAAAACACATCAAAACGATTCGCACCCGCGCGGAAAAAAATGAACGAACGTACGTAATTGCAGTCAAAACTGACTGCGATTGCATGCAGATTGGTGCGGATGCGTGCCGGAAACAGCTACCACAAGTGTGAAAGTAGCCTTAGCCATTTCCGCCTGAGATCTGTTACTTTACATGTGTCTAAAATAACGGATCACAGATGAAAATGGCAAAATGTGCATAAATGAGCATAATGGATGCTTAAAACACAGGATCCGTTCTTTATTTTTCTGTTCTTCTGACGGATCAGAAGAATGGTAAAATAAACGAAGATGTGAACACAGCCTTACTGGCGTGATTGGGGGCTATCTTTCTTTTTTGAAAATGTCTTTTTTTTCTTACTTTGAAGCTCTAAGTACTTCTGGTTACATAACAACTACTCCCACTGTCATCTGGAATCTTTCTATAATGTCTTGAACACTGATTTTGACTGTAACAAGTAATAAAACCCTGAATGGGCGCATCCAGTTACGGTACCAGGCCGAGAGGATTTTACTGGCTTTTAAGGATCATCCATATAAAAGGCAGCATCCTGTAAGAGACGCCTTCTGGCATGTTTTTAATGCACTGAATTTGCTCATTGTATACCTTTCTAAGTGCACCAGTCTCTTTCTAAGGAAGGTTCACTTAGGTTTCAATTTACGGAGGACTAAGCTGTCTTCCCTGTATCTGATCTTGCCTTTATGTGTATTGATAGGCTAAAAGGGAAGACGCATTTTGGAGTTATGCCCGGGACCCTCACAATGAATATACTTACCTGGCTCCCCACCCCCTGCATCGCTCCTGGTCCCCGTACCGCCACAGCTGCTTCTCCCTGTGCCCGGATGAAAACATCCAGTGTCAGGGGGGAACAGCCAATGGCAGGCAGGGACGGGGGGAGCTTCCCTAGCGTCACCTGCGATGCTAGGGAGGCTCATCCCCGTCACCACCTGCCATTGGCTTCTCCCTACAACCCCCCACCCAGCACCGGATGTTTTAATCTGTGCATGGGGAGAATCAGCCACAGCGGTGCGGGGACCAGGAGCGGCGCAGGAAGCAGGGAACCGGGTAAGAAGATTCCGTGGGAGGGGCCCGAGCATATGGGGGACATTTCTTAGTCTCGGATAACCCCTTTAACCCTTCCGTACACATTAGTGTATTGTCAAGCAAAACCGCCAAGAACATGTATGGAGAGCTTGCAACAGATGATGTAGGAGGAGAGAAGGATTGGAAAAATTGAATGTGTATACCCAGCTTGGCATAAGTTTACTTCATCTTTAGGGCTTATTCACATGACCATGATAAGCCCTGGAAACATGGTCCGTGTGTGTACTGCATCAGCTCCCCTGACCAATAATGACTGTAGCGCTACTACAGTGACGGCTACCAGAGAGGCCAATGCGTTTTCCTATAGTGTGCAAGCACGACCACCAGTATTGGATTGCAGGATGGTCGTAACCATGGAAACAAACAGGTTATAATGTGATGAAAAAATGAACGAAGCCAGCAAAGGAGACAATATGGAAAATTACAATACATTAGTAAGTGACTTGTATTAACATTATCTACATAATAAATGCTATGTGCTGAAGTGAGACAACCCCTTTAAGACATTGTAAGGGTTTTCCAAGATTTATAGCCCATAAAAATAATACATTTTTTTGTATCTACACAAAAAACTTCAGGAATTTCAGGAAAAATGTACCTGCCACCAGCTGTTTCTAATGAACAGTCTTTCTGCGTCCACCTCAGTAAATGTGCCTAGGTGGATGCACATGCTCAGTCTCCCTCCTTCAGGCATGGGGAGGAATCCCTGCTGTGGTGGCTGCCTCCGAAGCTGCAGCGTCTTTTATGCATTAGAAGAAATGCTGATCAAAGTGAGACCACATTACTGTGATTGCTGAGGTGAACACAAAAAGGCTGTTCAATAGAAACAGCAGGTGGCGCTATTTTTACATTGTTATTGCAATATTTCTCTGCATTTTTTTAATAGGAGTAAAAAACATGTTTATAATTATGGGCTGGATTTTACTATTTACTATTACTATCGTGTGAGGTATGGATGTAAATAAAATTATCTGGAAAGGGCTACCAGACATAACATATTGGACAAACCTAAAGTAACAAATGATATTATATTGACCACTTTCTTCAGTGATGTTCTCTACAGAGCTGATCAAGACCTCCTGCCACTGCTTGTTTGTAAATAGTAGCTGTGATGTGACGGTATATGGCGTGTGACTGCTGCAGCCAGTCACTGTCCTCAGTGGTCTACTTACTGCTCTGGACAGTGATTGGCTGAAGCGGTGACCTGCCATACACCTGCATGTCACCAACACCTCGACGTGCAAGTGTACAGCATGTGACCGCTGCAGCCAGTCACTGTCTTCAGAGGTCTACTTACTGCTCTGGACAGTGATTGGCTGAAGCGGTGACCTGCCATACACCTGCATGTCACCAACACCTCGACGTGCAAGTGTACAGCATGTGACCGCTGCAGCCAGTCACTGTCTTCAGAGGTCTACTTACTGCTGTGGACAGTGATTGGCTGAAGCGGTGACCTGCCATACACCTGCATGTCACCAACACCTCGATGTGCAAGTGTACAGCATGTGACCGCTGCAGCCAGTCACTGTCTTCAGAGGTCTACTTACTGCTGTGGACAGTGATTGGCTGAAGCGGTGACCTGCCATACACCTGCATGTCACCAGCACCTCAACGTGCAAGTGTACAGCATGTGACCGCTGCAGCCAGTCACTGTCTTCAGAGGTCTACTTACTGCTGTGGACAGTGATTGGCTGAAGCGGTGACCTGCCATACACCTGCATGTCACCAGCACCTCAACGTGCAAGTGTACAGCATGTGACCGCTGCAGCCAGTCACTGTCTTCAGAGGTCTACTTACCGCTCAGGACAGTGATTGGTTGAAGCAGTGATCTGCCATACACCTGCATGTCACCAACACCTCGACGTGCAGGTGTACAGCATCTGACCACTGCAGCCAGTCACTGTCCTCAGTTGTAGACCACTGAGGACAGTGAATGGCAGCAGCAGCGGTCAGCATACAGGAGTACCAGACCAGCAGTGCAGAGAACGGCACTAGAGAAAGCGGTGAGTATGATACTGTTATTTTAGGCAATTAGAGGGCTTGCCCGAGATTTATAATTATCTTGGACAACCCCTTTAACCCATCAGAATGTTTTTATTTGTGTGTGAGGAAACCAGAGGACTGGAAGCAACTCCTACAACCATGGGGAGAACATAGTGTACGAACTCAGCAAAGTTCATATGGGGACATTGAGCTATGACAACATATATACAGCACTGTGGAATATTTTAGGGCTATAAAAATGAGTAAAATAAATAAAAATAAAAGTTGCTGCAGCTTTTTCACCAAACAGATATTGGGTTTGTCAGTTTATTTTACTAATGACCCATATTCTATTCATACTGCTTACTGTGCATTTTTTACTATAAGGATGCAAAGGAACATGAGGCAACACAGACGCATTTTCATTGAGTTTTACTCATAAAAATGGCTTTCTTAATAGAATGTATGTGGGTTAAGAGCTGATGAGCTTTAGTGCACAGGATGTGTACTGTCTTGGATAATCATTGTTATGTAACGGATGGAGGCAGCAGGCAACGCAAGCGATCTGGTCACTGCTAATTACATTGTGATGGAAATCACTAGAGAGAGAGCCTTTAGGGAGTCATGTGTATGTCCTTGCTGATACATGCCGCAAATCCTGTTCATGCTTCATTTTAGATGGGCTGTGTCTAATCCGCCCCATCATGTAATCTGATTGAAGTGTACAAACTACGTGACAAGGTACAGACAAGATAGGATGATGTCGCGGCCAGTACTATACTTCAGGATAAAACTGAATGAACAGTGTACTTTCTGGGACCAGACGGTGGCTGTTGTATGGTCACATTGATCCTTGCTCACAGAGGACATTTGTACAGTGTTTCACTGGTCCAGTATTGCATTTCCTTTTTTTGACCCCAGCATCCCTGATCTCTGTTTACATTGATTTCAATAGAAAAACATGCAAATGTTAAAAGCAAGCTCAGAAGAAATATTTATTTTTAATATTTATATGTGTTACTACTGTCAGTGCACATAAGAAACAGTATTAGTGACAATTTTAGTGGCAGTTTATGTTAAAACATAATAGTTAGTTCTATACTGAATAACAATATACTTACCTGGGCCCTTCTCATTTATAATTTTCTACTCCTGTTTTTGGCGTAGAAAATTACTTAAATCTACACCAGCAAGGGAGCTGATGTAGATATAAGCAAGTCGCGCGGCCAGCTCCTGAGTTATTTCGAGGCCATGTAAAGCGCCAGCGCAGGGTCATTAAGACCAGCGTCTAAAATGCCAATCTTAAAGGGGTTGTCCAAGTTATATTTATTGATGACCTATCCTCAGGATAAGTCATCAATATCAGATCAGTGGGGGTCTGACACGATCAGCTGTTTGAAGAGGCGCTGCTTGCCGTAACATCCGCAGCAGTGAGCAGGTGTAATTACATCTAACCGTCCCATTCATTTCAATGGGACGGATGCTCCTATACAAGTGTATGGGAACGAGCCTTCCCATTGAAATGAATGGGACGGTTAGTAATTACACCTACTCACTGCTGCGGATGTTATGCGAGCAGGTAAACAAAGAAGAGGAGGCAGCGCTGGCATGGCGCATGCCTCCTCTGCAAACAGCTGATCGGCGGGGGTGCCGGGTGTAGGACCCCCGCCGATCTGATATTGATGACCTATCCTGAGGATAGGTCATCAATAAATATAACTTGGAGAACCCCTTTAATAAATGACCCCATTAATGTGAAAACTTCACGAGGATGTCCACATTGTGTTTGCTGTTGTGGTGGTTGGTAAGTTGGACTATACCCTTAAGCTACATTCACACAAAAAAAGTCAGTTGAAAATGGCAAAATTGTCAGTTTTTAACACAGGGACTGTATGTATAGGGGCTATCTGTCAGTGAAAACTGACAAAATAGAACGTTCTCTTTTTTTTATGTTTGTTATTCACAAGTCGTAAAAAAAAACCTGCCGTGTGAATAACCCCATAGACTACCATTGTTCTTAAAAGGGAAGTTTGACGGCCGCTAAATAAAAACTGTCACATGTCCATTTTTCACTGTCATGTGAATGTAGCCTTAGAATACATTCACGGGACATGAATTGAATGGATATGCTGTAAATTTTACATCAGAATTCCTTGTGGGTGTATAGTGTATTAAAGTATCACCAAAAGTGGATACAATTCTACAAAATCTCATCTACCGCAATGTAAAAAGCTGAAACTGATACTCTTAAGTTTTTTTTAATCACGTCAGTTTATGCGGATTTCACAGCAAAATCTGTGACTTGTGGAAGTACCCTTAGGATACTTTTACACATGCAGATCGCTGCACCTTAAAGGAGCATTTCACCGGGCTCACTGCTGGCTGGAAGCCTCCTCCTAACTTTCCCCATGGAGAGGCCAGTAGGTCACCGGATCTCCTAAAAATGCGATTCAGGACAAAGGAGAGCATCGGTACATGAAATGCTCTGATGCTCATATCAGGGGCCAGAAGGGTGAAGATAGGGATATGTCTGGGTTCAGCTCAGAATCCGGACAACCCCTTTAAAGGGAATGTGTCAGCTGAGGGCAGCATAGTGTAATGACAGAACTGCTGATTTTAGCAGTCTGTCTAATGTCTTGGCATTCAGTACATTGATAGCACTGATGTGCTAAAGCCCACAGTGCACTTCCCCACTGCTAGAGAGATGAGTCCGATGCTGCTCCCTGCCCTCTCCCGCCTCCACAAAATGACTGATAGTTTTTTTCTGTGAAATCCACATAAACGGACATGCTGTGAATTTAAAATGTGTGTTATGTTATGTTACTAAGTGTATCAGTTTCTGCTTGGATTTTTTTTACACTATGGACCGACATCAAATTCTGATATAATATATGTAATATCAGCAGCATATTCATTCAATTCAGGACCGTCATAGAGTTGAATCACCTCGAGGGGACACTGAAACTAGGCCTGAGGCCTATGAAACAGTATTATAGTGCAGGCGACCAGGAAGCATTGACTTAATCACAACCACCTGAGCTGAGAACTCATGGCCCAGTGGTTAGCGCTGGTGCTATGCAGTGCAGGTTCCTGGGTTTGAATCCCAACAAGAACATCTGTGTTAAGTTTGCATGTCCTCCCTGTGCTTGTGTGGGTTTCCTCGGGGTACTTTGGTTTCCTCCCAGAGACATTCTGATCGGTAACATAGATTGTGAGCCCCATTGGAGACAGTGTAATGCTAATGTCTATAAAATGGGAATATGTAAGAGCTCTGTAAGGGGGTAAAATAATATAATTACTAAGGGCACTACAGGGGGCATTATACCTACTGGGGGCACTATATAGGGCATTATACTTACTGAGGGCACTACAGTGAGCATTATTACTGGGGCTACTAGAGGGGTGACATTATACCTGCTAGGAGCACTAGAGGGGACATTATACTTACTGGGGGTACTACGGAGGAGCTTCATAACTACTAGGGTATAATTACTGGGGACCAGGGGCGTAGCAATAGGGGAAGCAGCTGCTTTGGGGCCCAGACCCACAAGGGGCCCCCTCAGGAGGGAGACTAAAAGATTTTATTGTCAGGCCCCCCTCAACAGTATTATACAATGACATTATATACAGTGACACTATAGAAAGCGGATGGAGCGGCTGTCAGGCCTTGTCTGGGAGAGCTCAATCTTGACTAGCCACAAGAGTGAGGGTTGCATGTGAGTTCGGGGTTGCGAGGAAGTTTCTGGGGGGGCCCCATTCAAAAATTTGCTGTGGGGCCCAGTTAGTTGTAGTTATGCCACTGCTGGGGACACTGTTGTGGAATTATATCCACTGGGGGCTCTACATAGGGGCCTTATTGGTGGTCTACTAACAAGGGCACTCTTGGGGAGTATTATCACTGTAGGGGACAGTGCTACTAATGAGGGCACAATAGGAGAGAATCCTACTGTTGGTGGGACTTTTTGGAGCACTTTACCTGTGAGGTACTGTTATTTCTTAAAGGGATTCTCCCGGCTTTTTAATATTGATGACCTATCCTCGGAAAATGTCATCAATATCAAATCAGCAGGGGAGACGGCACACCCACCGGTCAGCTGAAAAACGCCAGGAAAAAAATCTAAATCTTGACAGTACTTCCAAAATGTGTAATTGTTTGATATCTACCTGAGATAAACTAGTCCTACTTTCAGGACCCTGGTTACCATGTGACATCATTTGTATGACAGCTGTACATCTGCCTGCTTAGGCTGAGGTGTTGCTTGGAACAGTGTGCTAGCAGCAGCCGGGGGCGAAGTTGGTACATGGATGGGTCTGTATACCTGCTGTTGGCACATATGTAGCTTCTATGTCTCCTGGCAAACCTGCATTTTCTCCAGTGCCCATAGGTCGCTGGCTCCGGTACATGGCGGGGAGTCGGCGCCCTGTTCAGTAGCAGCTCATTCATTATGTGGCATGTAGAGGGGATACCGTATACCCACTTATACACCTGTATACTGCAGCTTTCAGGAATGTAGCTGAGGGCACATGGATTTGTCATGACGGTAGGGCTGGTATTGCTGGCTCTGAGTAGCTGTGGGAAACCCAGTGCCACAATTAATGCGTATTGTGGTACATTCACCAGCAGTTATCACTAGTAACTAGAGATGAGCGAACGTGCTCGTTACGAGCACTGTAGCGCTCGGCTCCCCTGCGCAATGCCCGCAGGCATTGCAGATCCGTCCTCAGCTGCATGTAAGTCAATGGGGACGGATCGTTTGGTATGACACTCATATCAAACGGATCCGTCCTCCTCACCTGACTGAAAGTCAGTGGGGACGGATCCGTTTGGTATGAGTGTCATACCAAACGATCCGTCCCCATTGACTTACATGCAGCTGAGGACGGATCCGCAATGCCTGCGGGCATTGCGCAGGGGTGCCGAGCGCTACAGTGCTCACAACGAGCACGTTCGCTCATCTCTACTAGTAACCAAAGGGGGGTGAATCAACGCCAATTAAAACGTAACCGTTATAAATCACACTACCGTATTTTTGGTCCGCATCTGTTCCGCATATTTTGCGGATCGGATGCTGGCCCATTCATTTCAATGGGGCCGCAAAAAATACGGACAGCACACCGTGTGCTATCCACATCCGTATGTCCGTTCTGCAGTCCCACAAAAAAGAACATGTCCTATTATTGTCTGTTTTGTGGACAATAGGCATTATTACAATTCTGCAACACCGACCTTCTGTATTTTATGCAGATCCGCATTTTACAGAACACAAAATACATATGGTTCTGTGAATGCACCCTTGTCATAAAATTACCCTCCTGAGGGTATACTGTGGGTAATCGTACTATGACAAAAAGGGTGTGCGGCGGCATCCAACCCCTGGTGGTAACACACCAAATAAACCAGTGTGATCATCCCACTTCCTGCGTTGTGGTAAAATGTCCAGTATGGTGGTCCGCAGGTATTCCTAGGACAGTGGTGGCGAACCTATGACACGGGAGTCAGATGCCACACTCAGAGCCCTCTCTGTGAATACCCGCACCCTGGAAAAAGTTTATGGTGCACCAATATCCCTTAGACTTTTCCTGCCATTCACCAGCGCAGGGTGCAGTATGAACAGCACAGGCAGCACATTGAATAGATAAATGATAAAGTACATGGAAGATAGACTATACTGGACTGTAGTATTCAGGAACAGCACAGGCAGAGCACTGAATGTAGGCAGGGTATTATAGATAAATGATAAAGTACATGGAAGATATACTATACTGGACTGTAGTATTCAGGAACAGCACAGGCAGTGCACTGAATGTAGGCAGGATATTATAGGTAAATGATAAAGAACATGGAAGATGGACTATACTGAACTGTAGTATTCAGGAACAGCACAGGCAGCACACTGAATGTAGGCAGGGTATTATAGGTAAATGATAAAGTACATGGAAGATGGACTATATTGAACTGTAGTGTCCTGGTAAATTCGCTCTGTTGGTACTATGCCATAAATAAGTGGGTTTCGGGTTGCAGTTTGGGCACTTAGTCTGTAAAAGGTTCACCATCACTGTCCTAGGACATTGGACAGATGAAAGGTTTACAAGGCGTGTCCTAAGGTGACCCTTAGTGTGCCCTACCAGGTGGCCGCTCTGTCCCTAAATCTTATCCACTCGCACTGATAAGCGTGACCCCGTCCAGGACCTGACCCTATCTAAGGTCGGGGCGTCTAGGTTAGGGTCAGGTTCCAGACAGGGTCACCCCTAGGGCACACTGGGGTCACTTAGGACGTGACTGTGCCACTATGACTGTTGTGAGGTTTGATACATGAGGGTCATTTTATGAAATTTTTAGTTTTTCTGGGCATTGACCTGTGCTCAGGCAGTGAGGCTGCACACACAGCACCAGGACCTGCAGCTGCAGCACCTCATCTCCAGCTCTCACATCTGCCCACGTGTTGCTGCTGTTTGCTCCCGCTTACCACGTGGCTCTGCTTCCCCCCCTCCCGCACGCGCATGCGTCCTTGCTCTGGTCCAGAGGGTGACTGAGGTGACGGATTTTTTGGCTGGCGAATAGACTCCTGTTCTGCATTACCTCCCCGAGGAGGAGACAGTGAGAGAAGCCTGGCAGTAGTCGGGTTTGAAAATAGGCGGGCGGGGCGAATCGAGGAAAGGGGGAGGAGCCTGGTGGCTGCCTGTCCCCGCCCTCTGGCAGACAGCTTATGAGCCTGCACCGTCTGGCAGTTCGGCCGTTCTTCCTGAGGAGATTGTCAGCGTGATTGCGGCTCGTTGTGAGGAGCTGGCGGGCGGCTTTCAGTGAGCGTCGTCCTGGCCGGGGGACAGTGTGTGTATACCTGCAGGTTACCGTGCGGCTGTATTTACCTGTGTGAGGGAGGGGGCGGCCTGGACAGGCCGGGGGGATTCGGTGCCGCGGTCGTGTACGTGAGAGGGGAAGCTGTCAGTCATGTCTGCATCTGCCAGAACAAAAGGGCATGGGGCGGCGTGACCGGGGACAGGAGCACATGAACCGTGCCTGCTGCTGCCTTGTGATGTGCTGTTATTGTGCTCACAAACAGGAACTAGAATGTGTGCTCAGCCATCTGGCCGTGTGAATGGCCTCCACCTACAGGGCTTACCTCCTAGGCTTGTCCAGTCCCTCAGCAAAGCACAGGCTGCTCTTTGTGGGAGCCTGTATTCTAGCTTGTACTTGTTAAGGGTTATATTGGGTATATGAAGGGGTATTGCTGTGTATACGCCCTCATGTGTTGGCATGCATTCACATGGACATCACGCTTATGCTGTAGGGTACATGGCTGTGTGTGTGGATTTTCAGGAGGTTTTTGCTCTGGACTTGCTTCAAATCTTCACTGAAAATCTGCGCAAACAGTTGCCACTCTGTGTAGATGAGATTTGGTGGTGTATTATACTACAGAATTTCTGCCCGTAATGCACACTATGCATGTATCCTTAGGGTACCGCTACATGGTGATTTTGGAGAAAGTGTAGCAGGGCCACCATAGAAATGAATGGGGTTGCAGTGTGACTTGCATGTGTGCCACGACTTGGCACTGGGCAAATAGGACATGGATGTATGAAGGTGGCTATAGCCATGCTCTAGAGAAGGTTGTCTACAGCACACATCTTGGTCTGGTTCTACTGAAATTCCCCCCTGTTAATACTGTATCTGATTGTTCAGTATGTCATCTACTTAGCTGGTACTGTATTTTGCTTTATGTAAATGCACTATTTGCATGTGGTGTAAAATGGATGACAGGATTCCTTTAAAGGGGTTTTCTGAGATTTTAATACTGATGACATGTCCTCTGGATAGGTCATCAGTATCTAATCGGTGGTAACTCCCACCAATCAGCTATTGGAGAAGACAGTGGCCCTCAACAGTAGCGCCACAGCCTTCTCTCAGCTTGACCTAGATCAGGGATAGGCAACCTCTGGCACTCCAGTTGTTGTGAAACTACAACTCCCAGCATGCATACTTAGGCTCCATTCACACGTCCTGTTTTTCTTTCCTGATTCGATCCTCATCTGGATCCATTCATTTCAATGGGTCCTGAAAAAACCAGGATTGAATCAGGAAAGAAAAACAGGACGTGTGAATGGAGCCTTACTCTGCTTTTCCCTGAGCTTCCATAGAAATAAATGGAGCATGTTGAGAACTGTAGTTTCACTTTAGCTGGAGTGCCGAAGGTTGGTGATGCCTAGTCTAGGCCGTGTAACCTCACACTCAGTGGTCACATGGCCTAGGAGCAGCTCAGCCCCATTGAAGTGAATGGGACTCTAAGCACAACCGCTATACAATGTATGGCAGAGCAGAGAGAAGGCCGCAGCACTCACAGGAGTGCATATCTCTTCTCAAACAGCTGATCAGCAGGTGTCCCCACCGATCAGATACTGATGATCTAGAGGACAGGTCATCGGTATTAAAATCTTGGGAAATCCTATTAAAGGTGTCAGGAATAAGTAACTTTTTACAAGTACCCACAGTCAGACTCCACTATGCAAAGAATCATCCCTGCCGCTGTGGTGCTACTTGCTGGTTTCTGGTCTGTGGCTGTTTTAATCTGTACCTGTCACAGGTGTGATCACCTTCTCTGCTGCAGCCAGTAACTGTCTCTAATGGACGTGTCACCACTGAAGCCAGTTACTAGCTGCAGTGGAGCAGATCACGGTGGAGTGGAAGTAAAGCAGCTGCAGGCAGGAACATGCACACAGGAGCAGGTAAGTATGAATCTTTCCATGGAAGAGGTAGGCTGCGGGCACTTGTGTAAAGGTGTTTTTTTTTTTTGTTTTTTTTTCCTTAATCCCAGAAAACTCCTCTTAAGACGTGCACTGAATTCTCTTGTATTCCCATTTAGATGCGCACATTATAATCTGCATTTCCAGGACATACATAAATGCTGTAGCTTTCTAACTTTTTTTTTTCTCAGGGCAAATCCATAGATTAAGTGTATGAAGTGTTTTCCAGCTATTAAACGCTTAGCGCATTGCATGTTCACTTGCACGATTTTAGAAAATGCCAGGAATTTCAGAAATTGTATTCCAATAAATATGGTTTATGTTCCCTCCACGTAGCCTGAGTACTGATGTGATGGTAAGAAAAAGCCTGGTGTTGCCATTTTACTGCAGGAAATTCGTTAAGTTTGCCTTTGACATCTGCAGTGTGTCAATTCAAAGGGCTCATGCACACAGCATTTTTTTTGTTTTTTTGCCTCCTTTCTACAGAGACCTTCCAGATTGCAGATCCATTCAAGTGAATGGGTTGGCATCCGTGATACAGGGCCGCAATACGGGCACAGCTGGGCAACGGCCGTGTGCATGAGCCCAAAGAATGAAATCTGCATCAGATCAGCAAATCAAAATGTAACTTTTTGGTGTTTGTTTTGTAGCAGATTTCCTGCAGAAATCATTTTCTGCTGCGCAGTATTTGAAGCATTTTGGTTACGTATGGGCATATTCTTAAAGGGGTATTTCAGCTTTATGCAGCTTTTTTCATTTGACCAGTACTGTGCTAGGCCTAAACATAGATGTCCACTCTTCTGCTCCCCGACACTTGGATCCAGCAAAGAAGCACCATTAAGGTGCTAGGCCTGAACACAATCGGACGTGGTCACGTTTGCCACATCGGTCACTGGCCTTCAGTGACATGTCCCCAGTAGCGCACGTGACCCTGTCCACATCTGTTCAGGCCTGGAACCATTGCTGAGAGAATCCTCTGTACTGGAACTGACTGGAGCAGGTGACTGGTTTTCCTTGTTTAGGTGCACTGGATTCTTCACCAAATATATAAGGTTACATGAAGCTGGAATACCCCTTTAAATCTAACATAACTGTCTTTTCGAAAGGTATTCTGTAATGTGTACAATTTTTAATCTTTGCATTTTTTTTTTCTCCAGCATGGCAGATTACTTGATCAGCGGTGGTACTGGATATGTTCCAGAAGATGGTCTTACTGCTCAACAGCTTTTTGCAATTTCTGATGGACTGACGTACAAGTAAGCATCACTTATTACACCTAGAGAACTTTCCATTCCCTTATCTTAGTGCAGTTACTGGTTATCACTAGTGTCCTTCAAGGGATATTCTGCTTGTAACAAGCTATCCCTATCCACAGGGTGAAGGATAACTATTAGATTGGTGGGAGTCTGGCTGATGGGATCCTCACAGATCAGAAGAATGAGGACCCTGTACTCCGTGTGGACCACCTAAAATTAATGTATCGGCAGAGCAGGAATGCAAGGCCGAACTGGGTGGACAGATTTTTTTTTTTTTTTTTTTTTTTTTCCACCTAGCTTTATAAACTGTTACTATTCATCTCTATTGGACAAAGGACAAGCTCTCGGCTATTTCCAGCAATCCAATAGAGATGGATTAAGTAACAGTGTGCATTCTTGATCTGCAGCTTCATTCTTTTAGAGGGGTCCTGCCAGGTATAGGGCCCCCATTTTTGTGATCAGTTGGGGTCTCCTCTGTCAGACCCCCACTAAACTGTTGTCCTCTATCCTGTCTATAGGAGATAACTTAATACACCGTTAATACTGGGATTTCTCATTAGTCAATTAAGGAGGACCTGTCCTGATCTGTTGGTAAATGCTTGTATTTCCCATGTAAAGTTTTGGAGCTTAATTTCTTATCTTGCTATGCTGTACCGTTCCTCTATTATTCATACTGGAAGTTTGTTTGAATTACCAACAGTTTGCATAAGTCCATCTGGGTGTTAACACGGGGTTGTGTGCCCAGAATAGTTTGTCACTGGCAGCACTGCTTGGGTAGTGTCATGCTGTGCAGGGACACCCTCTGCTAAACTGGTAACACCCAGTTAGACCTTTATTGCAGACTGCTGGAAGTTTGTTTATGAACTTGTAGTAGGAGTAACTGATGAGCAACACGACATGGTCATAAGAATAAATGCCTCCGCTGTTATTGAATGGGGAAGGCAAATGGTAAAGGAGATGTGACAGGTCCTTTTTAACGTATATTCATAGGAAATGATATAAGTAACTCAAATGTGGGGTCCTCCACCTGGACCCTGGCACATGGGAAAAATATGTAGTGGGAAGCTGGAGAAAAATTCCAAATGGGGTGGGGGGGGGGGAATAAACACAAATCTGCCACAGTTGTATGGGTTTTGTTTTTATGGAGTTCCCCACGTGGAAAATTTGACCTGTTACCTTCATTCTCTGGGTCAGTACTTTTACAACTATACCACATGTATATAGTTTTTTTGTATGTCTTAAAGGGGTTCTGTAAAACTGATGATCTATCCTCTGGATAGATCATCAGCCTCTGATCGGCGGCGGTCCGACACCTGGGACCCCCGCCGATCAGCTGTTTGAGAAGGCAGCAGCGCTGCGGCCTTCTCTGTGTTTACCGCAGGCCAGTGACATCACGACTAGTATCACTGGCCTGGGTGAGGCTAAGCTCTGTTCACATGAATGAAGTTTAGCCCCGCCCAGGCCAGTGATACTAGTCGTGACGTTACTGGCCTGCGGTGTAAACAGAGAAGGCCGCGGCACTCCTGCAGCGCTGCTGCCTTCTCAAACAGCTGATCGTGGGGGTCCCGGGTGTCGGACCGATCAGAGGCTGATGATCTATCCAGAGGATAGATCATCAGTTTTACAGAACCCCTTTAATGCTAAAAAAAAAGTGGAAATAATTTCATCACCTTATTCTAACCACCATAACATTTCTGTAGTCTAATAAATATAAATATATATATAATTTTTTTTTTTTTTATTATTTTTTTTTTATGATTATTTTTTTTTTTTTTTATACCATTTTTGGTATGTGTGACTTTTCAATCACTTCAACTATTTCTCATTGGGGCATTCACCGTACGGGATAAATAGTCTATATTATGGGACATGGTGATGCCTATGAAATTTTTTTTTTTTGTTCTAATTAGCGTGAAAGGGGAATGATTTGAATTTATTATCATTTTTTTTATTTTTTTTTGTACTTTTTAAAAAGAACCTGTCACGTTGAACATGGCGTCTCAGCTGAAGGCATTTTGTTATAGAGAAGGAGGAGCTGAGTAGATTAATTTATAGTTTACTGGGAAAATATTCAGTAACTCATAATTTATTCATTTATATCTGGACATTGACGTCAAGCAGGTGGTCCTATCAGTGGTGACAGACTTCCCTCTGACTCTGTCAATCACTGATAGGACCGTCTCCTTAAATTCAAAGCCCAGAATGAGCAGAAATTTAAAAGAATGAAATACAAGTTTTAGTGAGTTGTGTTTTGTTTTTTTTTGGGAATATCCCTATTATTGGGGTTGGACAGATCCAATTTAAAGGGGTCATCCAACTTGTTTTAAAAGTGGCCCTAAATGTGTTTAATTAAAACATATATTTGTAATTTATTCACTGCCATTAGTGGTGTTACTGCTCCATTCTGGGTTTACAGGGCCACCACTGTATATGGCCTCAGACTGCTGAGGCCAGCAGTTGGCTGCAGTGATTATGTGCTGTATAGAGCGGCAGCGCTGGAAACAGAGGAACATATAGGTTCTTTTATTACGTTAACACATTTAGGGGCTTTTGGAATAAGGCAGACAACCCTTTTTATGGTTACACAGAGGAGCTCTAGCCCCTAAAAAATGTTATGAAATTAAGCTTTAGTGAATTGTGAAATTGTCTATATAGTTTGACCAGTGGCTTAAATATGTGTAATCTCTCTACATTCACTGCGTCAAACAGAAGGTTATACTTGTAAGTTGTATTGCTGCAGAATACACATTCAGGTTATGTAGCCTGTAAAACATGTTCTCACAAAGACCTGGACTCGTAGTAGATTGTGCTGCCTGCCACGATGCAGTTGTGTCAATCACGTCACTGCATTTGAGAATAGTCCCACTAAATTGCTAAAGTGTAAATAAGGTTCCTGGACACCGCTCAGTTTGGGGCATCATTGGTAGCCCCTGATATTTCAGAACTGGAGGCGATGACTGAGAAAGTCGGGTGCATTGGTAAGAGAGGCCACTTGAAGTATAAAAGAAAGCATTATTCAGGATTAGGACACTGGGTGTTCTGAAGAAAGGTATAGTTATGATTGTTGGCACCAAAACTACTAGGTGATTTACTTGCTCTGGAGGCAATGGACGCTCTTTAAATCTCAGTTTCCCCACCATAATGGTTCTTTCAGGGAGCAACAATAGAGGGACAATGTACTTGTAATCGGGCAAGAGTGCACTAACAGAACTTTGCAATATGAAGATGCACTGCCCAAGATAATCACGTCTGTTCAAAGGTGCCAATATATCTAAACTAAAGAGACCGTGCAATAGATGTATGCATATACCACATACAACTTGTTGCTATTACAGTGCAATGGTACTAATGCATAAGGTACACGGTGAAATGGCCATCTGCAAATACAATATAACTACTGTATCCAAAGAAATCAAATAAGGCTGTAAACTGCATATCCTCCAGTGCATGTAAATGAAGCCCACATACATGCAACAGTGTAGATTAGCAGGGAATAGGGACATGCAGAAAGCAACCAGGTTTTATGGCTAACGAACAAGCGGTTCCATTGGTTATGTCTTATGGACAACTGTTGTGGATCCACTGTGCCAAGTTATCAGTTTAGTGTTGGGATAGACCTGAAGGTGTTCTGGTGGTCCACTGGTATTCATCCTTTAACCCCTATACAGGGATCTGGTCTTAACTGCTGGGGCTACCTCTTGGAATAGTCCCAATGTAGTTGGCAGCTCCCCCACAGAGGTCAGAGACACTAGTACAAAACTCCAGAAAAGCAAACAAGGCACAGATTCAGAACCAGGCATAATATAGGCGAGTCCAAGATAAACACAGACACAGGTTTGAGACAACGTGGAGCACTGGCAGACCGAACGATCAGGAACCCAGACAGACTAAAAGAAGCAGACATATGGACTTCAGGAACATGTACAGACATGGCTGGTGCTTGACGGCAGTCATTAAGATGTTTAGGCATAAGGAAGCACAAGATGCTCACACTGTCGCTAAAGAACATGATTCAGACACAGACAGAAGCCGACACGTACACGCAGATTAAGCTCCATACAGACTCTAGCAGAGCACATTCATATCCAGACAAGGTTAAGCAAACAGTACATAGCCTGTGTTTTCTCCTATTCATTTCTAAGGTGTCCAGAACTTGAACAAAACCAGAATGACCCACAGAGACATGACAGAATATAAGATTCCAGCAAATCATGTTGCACAACCAGGGCAGGACATAGAACTCGGGAAACCTAAAGCAGACTGACACAGAACTTTGGAAATATATAGTAGACTTAAACTCTTTAGATGAGCAGATGTGCGCACACTCTCCCCTCAACCCCTCCCCTCCGATTTAGCGCAGGGCAAAGGAGAGAATCTGAGCATGACATGCTCGGATGCTCTTGTCAGGCAGGCTGCCAGGGTGAAATTATGGGGATGTCCGGGTTCAGCTCTGAACCTGGACAACCCCCCTTTAACCCCTTCCCCCAATGTGGAACTGAGGAGAGATACAGGCACAATTCACACCACACGTAACTAACGGCAGGACTCGCAGAACAGTAGGAAGAACAACTGCCATAAACGCACCGCCACTAATTCAACCCAAAAGAAGCTGGCGCCACCATGCACCGTACAATGACAATAAGTGAAACGCCTTCATAACAGTATGGAGATAAGGATCCTGAAGTGTGGCACCAATCTCGCAAACCCGTTCAGACAGTAGGTGCTGCCTAAACCAATAATTTGCTGAGCCATTTCCTGCCATCTCCTTTATGTCGAGGTGAGGTCAGGAAACTGAGACCATCATAGAAACTAAGCAACTTGGTGAGGCATAGGTGAGTAATTTTATTTTTGTATCATTTGGTCCCTTACATGACCTTATGCCATTCAGATGTGGAACACAGGGCCCTTGTCCTTATCAGTTGGGGTCCTCGTGGACGGCCCACCCCCAACAAGACACTTATTCACTGACCTGTGGCTAGGGTGAAAGTCTCAAGCTGCATATTTCAACAGCACTTAAACGCAAATTTTTGCACAGGTGCCTGCCTCTCCACTTTCCTGAAAAGGAGGCCTCGCCATATCACTTTTTTACACCAGTTTTGTAGCGTAGAAGACAACTGAAATCTAAGCCAGGGGATGGTGTAGATTTCAGTACAGGTGCATGGACTGCGGAATATGCCACCTGATTTATTACAAGGCTTACACCTTGTCATAAATCAAGTGCAGTATCCAGCAGCACACCTGGTTATCTTAGCCTGGTAGCCTATGCCAGGCTGGCATAAATCTGCTCCTGTGTTTGTAATGGGACAGCCCCTTTAAATATTTTTTTTTTTTTTTTTTTCTCTAATTCTACATTTTGAGTGAGTGGAAGCTGAGCGACAGTGTTGGCATGATGGCATGACCACTACACAATGGACAGAGTCCTCTAGTTCTGGTGCCTGTAGCTGCTAGAGACAGCTGATTATTAAAGGGGTATTCCCATCTCACAAATGTAGTTTGTATAGTTAGATATAGCCATACCAGTATTATTACTAATAGAATGTATTTATATAAAATGTACCATTTAGAAGATTTTCCTATTTGTATATCCATTGTCCCACACAGGTCAGTCAGGCCATTGCCCCTAGTTACGGCCACCGTGGCCATGTAGTAGTGGTGGCCGGCTTCAGGGGCGGATTGGCCATAGACCTTACAGGGAAATTTCCTGGTGGGCCGATGCCCAGGGGGCCACCTGGGCCCTCCTCATGACTGGCCAGTGAAAGTTTTTGGGAGTGTATTTTGTGCTGCTAACAGTATTTTATGGTGGACTGTGGTATTTGGCTCTGTTGGGGCGGTATAATGTGCCACAATATGTTATTTCTGGCCCTGCCTGCCATCAGTTTGGAACCAAGTACAAAACGCGGCCACTTTTAGTATTTTTTCCAGGGCCACTTTAAGTTCTCAGTCCGCTTCTGGTCAGCTTGCTCTTGTTCAAACCCGCTCTGAGATAACTGCTGTATTGTGAAGACACATTACATGAGCATGCGGAGACACATCATAGGGTTGTAGCATTTTTGTCTGCGCTTCCAAAACGCAGAGAAATGGATCCTGTTCCAAGATCAATTCATCTCTATGGAGCAGGATCCGTTTATAAAGTCTGCATTTTGGACGGATCCTGACCATTGTGTTTTGTACTGGTAGCGTCAAACGCGCAGATGTGAAAGTATCTAAGATGTGTCTCCGCATGTTCATGTAATGTGCATTCACAATACAGCAGTTACCTCAGAGCAAGAACAAGCTGGCCACCACTACTACATGGCCGCAGTGGCCGTAACTAGGGGCAACGGCCTGACTGATGTGTGTGGGACAATGGATATACAAATAGGTAAATCTTCTAAACGGTACATTTTATATAAATACATTCTATTAGTAATAATACTGGTATGGCTATATCTAACTATACAGACTACATTTGTGAGATGGGAATACCCCTTTAAAGGGGTTGTCCAAGTTATGGAAAAAAATGGCACAGTAAATCTGGGCAGCAATATATAACTAAGTTCAGCAAGTTTTAGGCGAAAAAAAATCTATTTCCTAATTTCCCTGGTTCTCTTCTGGCCTTTGTTTACATGCAGTAATAACAATCTCTGCCCCTCCCCCCTTCTCTGCAAAGGCAGTGAATATAAGTGCTGTGAGTACATGTCTGCCTGCTGGGATACTCAGCAGCACGTTGTTTGTGTAGGACTACAAGTCCCAGCTGTACAATGACACTGCTGATACACACAGGAAATTCTCCCTACCTGTTCTTGTACAATGCAATTCTTCTATAGCTCCTTGCCCAGCATTTGTCTCCTCTCACTGCTGCAGCTACTATTTGTTCTAAAGCCTTGAGCCCTCAGTGTGTTCTGGCTGAAGGGGTTAATGTTTTATCTGAAGGATTCCAGGGAGAGAGCAGATAGCAGGAGCCCGGCAAAGAAAGGGGGCGTGGCCAGTGACGTCTCGTGTACAGACTGTTATCTGAACTCTGAGGCTTGTACACGAAACCTCACAGAGCAGAGAGATAAGGTGACATCACAGGTCATGTGACCCTCAGTCAACTCTGAGAAACCAGCAGCTTTAGAAACACAAAGTATATGGGAAAGTTGTTATACCTGACAAGTTAGAAACATATAAAGAACAAAAAAATAACTCGGACAACCTCTTTAAGCTAGACTACAAAATTAAGAAACCTTAAACAGTTCATTTTGTGATGACATACTCCCTTATACATAGTTTTATAAGGGAGTTTTTACATACTGCTTGAGAAAAGTCCCATAGAGTGGACTGAAACGTCACATTCAGGTGAAAAAAAAGAACACCTTTTAATTTATTTTTTGGAGTGCCGTGGAATTTAGACAAAAAAAACAAACAAACAGCAGGGATTCCCAACTTGCCACCCTCCAGCTGTTGCAAAACTATAACTCCCAGCATGCCTGACAACCTACAGCTTTTAGGGGATGCTGGGAGTTGTAGCTTTGCCACAACTGGAGTGCTGCAGGTTGAGCACCCCTGGTGTAGAGAGTAGGATGTTGAATAAAATATTCTCATATACATCTATTTTGCAGACCTGTATTTTATCAATTCGCAGCCTCCCCTAAAGGAAAAAAATAAATGGTACGGCACTTACCATTTTTAATATAACATCACCTAGAGACGGGCAACCATTGTGCAACATCGCCTAGAGGCAAGCGCCATAAAATGCACACAGTAATGGAGTTACTAGTTAATAACCATGACAAAATCATTATTCCACTACTAGTCCTATTTACCATATCTTTCACTCTATAAGATGCACCTAGGTTTTACAGGAGGACAATAAGAAAAAAATATTTTTCATTAGACCTCAGGTCAGACCAACAATGTTAATCGGACTCCTGCTAACAGCCCCAATCAGACCCCCCCAATGTTAACAAGACCTCAGATCACATGCCAATGTGAATGACACCCCCCCCCCCCCCAAATCAGATCTCAGATAAGAGCCCCATTACTTTTTATATCAGCCCCCATGCCTCTAATATCAGCCCCAATGTGTCTCTTATTAGCCCCATGCATCTGTCAGCCCCCAGCCACAGAGCATATAAAATAAAGCACTTGCCTCTCCTGCGCCTGGACGCTGCCGCTCCTCAGCGCCTGTGCTCTTCATCCTCCTGCTGTTGGCTGTGCTGTGAACCGGTGCACACAGCATAAGGTCACAGAGCGCCCTCACACTGTGCACAGCCACTGCACATCAGAGCGGAGGACCAGGAAGTGGTGAGTACAGAGCCTTCACCGCTTCACAGGCCTCCTCCACTTCCATTATGGAATTCGCCCTGTAAGACACAGGGAGATATTATATATATATATATATATATATATATATATATATATATATATATATATATATATATATATACACATACACATACACATACACACACTCTTTTGGCAGGAGAAATGCGTCTTATAGGGCGAAAAATACAGTAGTTATCAAATGGATGTCGTGTTACACTGCTGCTTACTGAATATATAGCCCAGTACATAGGACTGATACTTGGGCTATACCATTCTACTGCATATAGGGGTTACCTGCCTGATATAAGAAAGGTATGTATGCAATATTGTAAAGTATATTGGAAAATTGTATGATTCCCATTATATAAAAAAAATAAAGCTGGAATATCCCTTTAACTGTTGCATGGTATGAGAAGCACTGAGGGCGTATGCCACCAGTATCATTTGTGTCTGGACCAGGAAGGAGATGACTATTGCTGTTTTTTATTTTTGAACAACACTTACTATGTTCAACCATATTCTGTTGGAGTGGAATACCCCTTTAACTAATGGTAGCCTAGGCTTTTTTTTTTACAGCGTGATGGGGAAAACTAATTGCATTTTTTATTTTGGGAGGAAATGCTGTTTAAGAGACCTCCTTTTACGGGATTTAGATTAGAAGTGTGCTCTAGTTTTTGCAGACTATTGAAGGGGTTATCTGGAATTGCAAAAAAAATTGGCAACTTGCATGGAATGTGATTATAATAAAAGAAAAAAAAAAGCCTATTTATTGCCCTCTGCCGTTTGGTGGTCCACCCCAGTCTTTGCTTGTTGATCCACATGACAGCTGCAGCCAATCGCTAGCCTTTGTTGTCTGATGCCGTTCATGCAAGTAAAGCCGCTGAGGCCAGGGAAAGACTGCACTTATCACATGCCTGTGTGTCACAGCACTGCTCCTTGTGATAAAGCAAAGACCACTGGAGTGATGGGATGAAGTAGAGGAATCTCTGCATAATTCCAGGCAACCCCTTTAAAGTAAAATAAAGCTCTTTACAGATTATTGGTCAAAGAGGAAGGAAAGTCTGTAACAGTGATCCTTCTCCTCCCATATTCCAGATCAAAATAAATAAGTGTAAGTCTGTCACGGTTGCCTGCATGTTATGCGGATAATGGAGCGGGACAGTAGCACCAGCAGTGAGGTTACACCACCAGCTTTGTTACTAAAGAATCCAGAATGGCAAGTGTTTCCTTTCTATTCTCTTATAATCACTGTATGACACACACCTTGTTTATTGGCACCGCTCCATGTATATATGTGCTCGCTCCTTCCTTTTGTTTTTACCTTATAAATAGGAGTTAAAAATGGTCAGTTTTCAGTATACTAAAAAAAATATTGACAGTGTGTAGATGAGTACATGGCACTTACTAATGTAGGCTTTGTTGATGTTCTGTGCCATTTGCTGTTTTTCTTAAGCCGTGTCCTATTGTTGGACAAATCTTAGGTGCTGTCTGCATAGAGGTCCTGTCCTTAAAATGGCCACTAATGGAGGGTTACGTGAACGAACAAACGTGACTCGACATCCTTCAAGCAGACAACGCTGCACCTGTATTTGTATGGAGGAGACTGCTGATGGAGGGTCATGTGACCAGGCAAATCCACTCAGCCATTTTATGCACAGGACCTCCGTGTGGACAGGACCAAAAACTTGGCAAACAAGAGAGCATACCTTGTAAAATATAGAAAATTATGCAGATTATCAACAACTGCTATATTAGTAAGTGCCCTATAGTCATCCTACATACACATTGGTCACCAGTAACCAGAAAGTGGCCAACCCCATGTCTAGTTTAGTTTTCAATTTGCATTCCTCAACCTAGGTCACATCTGAAGAGGTTCAATTCCACCTTAGTTTAGAACTGTTCTAGGCTCCATGAACACAACTTTGTCCATATTCAGTCTGTAAACAACAGATCCACAAATATGGATACCTTCTGTGCACATTCCACTCCCCCATCAATAGAAATGACTATTTTCGCCCGCTATAAGAATAAGGGTATGCTCATGAGGACTCCATTGGACTAACGGCATTTAATAGACTGAGGCCACATTTTCCACAGACCGCACATGTACCCATTGATTTAAATGTGTCTGCTCACATTTCAGGTTTTTTTTGTTTTTTGTTTTTTTTACTGAGACCGCTACTTTTATCCATGATGCAGACCAAGCACAGTCGTGAAAATCAGACACACCACAGATGGCATCCATGGTCTGTCTGTTTTTCCCTGAAGACTGATACGAGTTTCTTTGGAAGTTAACTTTCAGCTGAGCAATGTCATTGAATTACGGATGCCACACTGATCCTTCACGGAGGCTTTTTTTTTTCTCCACGAACGGGTCACTGACATGGAAATGTAGACAAGGCCTTAAGGCTACATACACACAGCATTTGCTGTGTTTCTGTTCATTATATATACCAGTAAAGCTTTAACTTGTATAACTAAACATATCCTTAGGTCCCCCATTGCCTGATAGAGATCAAATGGTATCCATTGTATGTTTCATAAGGCCCCATTCACATGACCATATGTATTCTGCAATATTGTGGAATAGATGCAGCCCCATTCACTTGTATGGGAGCAGGTAGCCGTGCTGCAGCTCCGCATAAAAAGACAAAACATGTCCTCTACTTGTCCGCACGAACGGACAAGTATAGGCATTTTGAATGGGGCGCCCGGCCGTGTGTTCCGCAGCGTTGCGGGTGGCAGTCGTAGTATTGCAGGTCTGCATTATTGCGGACCCGCAATATTACGGCCGTCTGAACGGGGCCTAAATCTCTGAGAAGTTGACAGTGAAGAAAAACACTCTATGCATTAAGATTTGCCTCTGCATTTTTGTAGCTTGCTCTGTCCTGTCTTCCTGTTATGGCAGCTGCAAGACGTTTTTCCTGTTGCATCCTAGGGATACAGAACCTACCTTCAGGGGGCATATCTTAGAGGTATGCCATAGATGTCAATTATCATAATACACCTTTAAAATGTCGTAGGAGATGCATGTGCCTATTTTGCAGCTTGGTCTGTCCTGTCTTCCTGTTATGGCAGCTGCAAGACGTTAATCCTGTTGCACGGTATGGTCACAGGACCTATGTTCTCCCTATAGGTGGCGAACCTCTTAGAGGTATGTCATAGATGTTAATTGTCAGGATACCTCTGTAAAATGTCGTTGCGGATGCATGCACCTATTTTGTAGTTTGATCACCTATTCCGCAACATGTCTGATCATGTCTTTCAAAGGAAGAAACTTGAATCCTATATTAATGCCAGCTGATCTGCCAATAAATGTGTAAGAAAGGATTGATAAAAATTTGCAAATTGTAATAGTTATTTATTTTTATTTTTTTTACTTTACTGTCCAAACAACCCCAGAAAAGACAAATACAGGGTATGATCGTTGTACTGTAGACCTGTAACTTGGGCTGACACGACCATAAGGTAAACAGCCCTGACTTTGTGACAGTTGTTACAATCTGAGCTGTGCTGGGTTTAATTGGACCCAGCATTTCAACTATGCAGCCAACACTTGATTGTTAGAACTTGTAGAGAAAATTGTGTTACTACTTCCTCTATTGTATTGAAATGAGAGGGGGGGGGGGGGGGAGTTTAACCCGTAGAGTCTCGGCACCATGGATGTATGTCGCTTTGTACAGTAACTTAAATCCGTACATGTATAGCGTGCTGATCGGGCTGGCACTGCTCTCGCTCAGTCAGCGGAAGGGGCCTAGCTATTAGGCTAGGGCTAGACGGCTCGCACGTCACCCGTCGCAGCCAGGATCCCTGAGTAGCGGGGCTCCCATAGAGATGAATGGGATCGCCGCGGCAGACGCAAGAAATCCAACCGTGTTGGATTTCTTGCGTCTGCCGCGGCGATCCCATTCATCTCTATGGGATCCCCTCTACTCAGGGATCCTGGCTGCGATGGGTGTCGCGCGACAACTGTCGCCGTGTAGCCCTAGCCTTACTGACAGCTGGGCCCCTGCTGT
Source organism: Rhinella marina (assembly GCA_900303285.1). Taxonomy (NCBI): domain Eukaryota; kingdom Metazoa; phylum Chordata; class Amphibia; order Anura; family Bufonidae; genus Rhinella; species Rhinella marina. The sequence goes on from ONZH01011499.1 coordinate 104,664, forward strand.
ATCTACTAAGTATTCCAACAACCGGCTGTAGAAAAATATCACCTGATCTACTCCGTCAGGTGAACTCTGTAAAAAAATAAAAATAAATACAAACTATGCCAGAACAGCTTTTTTTATTTTGTCACTTCATCTCACAAAAAGTGTGATATCAAGTGATCAAAAAGTACTATGGCACTTGGTTCTAGGAAAGTGACTTTAATTTATTTATTTTTTTCAAAAATGCTTTTATTTTGTAAAACTGCAATAAAAATAAACTAGATTTCATATCACTGAGTCTGTAATGACCAACTTTATAAAAATCACATAAAAAAAACTATACCAGAACAGACTTTTTTTTTTTTTTTTTTTTGGTCACCTTTACAAAACACATTTACAAAACACCATATAACGCAGTCAAAAAGTCATGTGTATCAATAAAAACATCACCTCATCCCGCAAAAAATAACCAACCCAAAAAGCAATGGCAGAGTTGCTGCCATTTCTTTATCCTGCTTCCCAAAAAGTGAACAAAGTCGTATGTACCCCAAAATAGAACCAATGATAATGGCAACTTATGCAGAAAAATAAGCCCTCACAGCTCCAACAAGAGAAAAATAAACGTATGGTTGTCAGAAAACGGCTGTGTAATACCAACATGTTGCCCACAACCCAGTTAACCAGACTGATGAATTTGCTGCAAAAGCCAAAATGTCTTTCCCTTCTGATCCCTGTAATGTACCCGAACAGCAGATTTCATACACATTTATGGCATTTCAGTTCACAGTAGAACCTACCTAACAATCTAAAGAGTGGTGTCTCAGATGGCACAAGCTGGGCACAGTATATTTGGCACTGAAGTCTTGTATCTGTGGAAAATGTACAATTTTCATTTTTCAGTCTCACAGGCTTATTAATTTCTGTGACACACCTGCGGTGTCAAAATGCTAACTCCATCCCTTAAAGGGTTTCTGTCACCAGTTTTGGGCATATAAAACAGGATGACATTTGCAATGTGCAAATGTCACCTGATGCCCAAACTGGTGATAATTTTTTTATTGGTGCCCCCGTTTTTGAAATAAATCATCTTTTGTTGTATGCAAATGAAGCTTACTAGGTGCAAGGGGCGGTTACCTCGCACCTAGTAAGCTCCGTTTGCCCACCCGCGGTCACGCCTACCTTCACTTGATTGACAGGGCCAGGCAGCTTGTTGGATCCTCTGCCGGCCCTGTGCTCCATTCAAATCCCGCGCCTGCGCCCTGCGGAATAAAAGCGGCGCAGTGAGCGGCGCTGGCCGCCGGGCTCCCGGCTACCTCACTGCGCCTGCGCCGATGACGTCAGAGTACACATGACGTCATCGGCGCAGGCGCAGTGAGGTAGCCGGGAGCCCGGCGGCCAGCGCCGCTCACTGCGCCGCTTTTATTCCGCAGGGCGCAGGCGCGGGATTTGAATGGAGCACAGGGCCGGCAGAGGATCCAACAAGCTGCCTGGCCCTGTCAATCAAGTGAAGGTAGGCGTGACCGCGGGTGGGCAAACGGAGCTTACTAGGTGCGAGGTAACCGCCCCTTGCACCTAGTAAGCTTCATTTGCATACAACAAAAGATGATTTATTTCAAAAACGGGGGCACCAATAAAAAAATTATCACCAGTTTGGGCATCAGGTGACATTTGCACATTGCAAATGTCATCCTGTTTTATATGCCCAAAACTGGTGACAGAAACCCTTTAATAAATAGCTTGAGGGGTGGAGGGTCACATGTAGGGTGTTTCTAAAACTAGGAAACGGCTTGCTTTGCACACATTGGACACAATATTAATTTTTGCAAAACGCCTGTGGGGTCAAAATGCTTGCTACACCCTTTGGTAAATACTGTGAGGGGCGTGGTTTCTAAAATCAGGTCATTTCTTGAGGCTTCTTATTTGACCTCGGAGCCTTTACAGTTGTCTGCTAGTGTCATATAAATCACCAAACCTTTTCTTCTGAGCCCTGCAGTGTCCCCAAATGGCGATTTACAGCCACATATGGAGTGTTGCAATATTTAGGGGAAAATGGGTAACAAATTTATTTATTTATTTTTCCTTCTGTAACCCCATTGTGTAAATGAAAATTTGGGCCTAAAGTGATATATTCTTGTAAAATAAGTAATTTTTCATGGCAAGTGTTTCTAAATTCTGTGAAATGCTGTACATATACACCCCTTAAATTCCTTGGAGGATGTAGTTTCCAAAATGGGGTCACTTTTTGGGAGGTTTCCACTGAAGACTTCAAATTACACGGTGCCTAAAAATTACACCGGTGAAATATTGCCTCAAAAAAAGGATATGGCGCTCATTCCCTTCTGAGCCCTGCGGTGTGCTCATACAGTAGTTTACTACCACATATGGGGTGTTTCTGTAAACTGCAGAATCGGGGTAATATTCAGGTTTGTTTTGGCTCTTAACCCTTGTTGTATTAGGGGGGGTAAAATAGATTAAAATGGAAATTCTGCAAAAAAAAATTGAAATTTCACCTTGAATTTCCCTTTATTTCTTGTGGAACAGCTAAAGGTTTAACAAAGTTTGTACAATCAGTTTTGAATAGTTTGAGTTATGTAGTTTCTAAAATGGGGTAACTTATGGGTGGTTTCTGTTAAGCCTGCCTCACAAAGTGACTTAATAACTGAATTAGGTTTTAAAGAAGTAGTTAAAATTTTCTAGAAAACTTTTAAAAATTGCATCTAAAATGCCACATAATGTGACATGTCAGATTTTCAAAAATCGGCCTGAAAATCAAGGGGTTAAAAAATGTTTCTAATTTCTCTGGCTGTTTGACACTGGAGCTGTGAGGTCAAAAAGACCTCATGGGTTAACTGCCTGGTCTGTGCCATGACAGAACATGGCAGCCGAGAGTTAAATGGGTTAAATATGGCTCTGCACATTTAAGTTCTCAATGGGTTAGCAAGAATGTACCTTATGGCAAGACCAGCACTACATCCTGTCATGGTGTGCACAGCACGATTGCCTGCTGACTTGTATCCTGCTCCTTACTAAATTAAATAATGCATGGGCAATTTACAATTTCTTATCTAGAAATGTAGGGGGAGATTTAGTAATGCAGTCTAAAGGTGGCCATCATGCTCATTAGATAGACGATGGTTGAGCAGTCCTCTGGTGAATGTTCAGATATGGCCATGCACACTTCAGGCCTAATGCACGCAACCATATTTTTGGTCCGTGCCTGATCCTCATTTTGTGTGGCTTGCACATGGAGCTATTCATTCCTGTGGGTTTGTGTAAAAAAAAAAAAAAAAAAACCTGCCGTGTTCATGTGGACCTCTCCTATTCTTGTCTGTTTTGTAGACAAAAATAATAAGCATTTTACAGTGGGTCCTGTAAAAAATTGTAGTGTGTACACAGACCACGCCTGTATTTTGAAGATCCGCAATTTGCTGAACACATTCAGTGAAACTGGATGATGAATGAATGATCTTTCGTTCACAAATGATCTTACATTTAAAAAATAAAAAATCTTTCACCCAACTATGATACAAAAATAATGATCACAGCCATCTTAACTGACGATAATGGTCGGTCATCTGTCTTGACAACCTTTTTTTGAAACTACAACTCCCAGCATGCACACTGAGGTGTTCTTGTAACCCCCACTGAAGTGAAACGAGGATTCTGGGAGTTGTAGTTCCAGATTAGCTGGTGTGCCAGTGGTCACTTTTCTCTGACCTAGATGGATCTTTATTGCAGACTGCTGTCAACTCATTCATGAACTTCAAGTAGGGATAATAGAGGAATGGCACAACAGTCATTAAAACATTTTCTTACATGCTGAATGTAAGTAGTCAACAGGCTACTCTTTAAGTAGAATGTGTTTTTCTCTTGGGTATGGTTGTATTCTAGCATCTGTACAGTAAAGCCTGTTTGCAGCGTTTGAACACTTGCATACTATTAATAAATCCTGTCGAAATATTTGGCTTTTTTTGTTCCTCTGCGTATCGTATGTACAAGAAAAGCTTTCTGTGGGGGGTCTATGTAGTTCATCTGTAGCATGTAGATACTATAGGGTTGTAGTGTAAGTCTTAAATATTCACCTCTTGCTTACAGAAAGGATTCCCTTTCCTGCTTTCTCTGATACGTGGCAACTGTTCAGCATCGTCACAGTAGTCAGTCAGGGCATCTGCTGGAATATTTGCTCCCTCTACTGGATTCTCTTGGAATGACAAACTGCATTACTCCCCATCAGCTTCTTTTTGATTTTTATGTTTGGGATTTTGTTTTTTTGCTTTAAAGAAAGCAGAACCTAGTAAATGGGAGAGCCTTTGCAAATGTCAATAGCAGCGCAGTCCGCTCAGTGTAAGAAACACCGGCTTGCTATTTTATTTTGAGAAATACAAGGAAGGGAAGACTATCTCTGCACTGTGTGACATTAGAGTAGGGTTAAAGGATCTTTCCTGACAGGGTATATGCCCTGAGCACTTCTTCCTCTGTGGTTTAAAGCTAGTTCCACACTTTTAGACCCCAGACCCTTTTTTTTTTTTTTCTTTTTTCTTCCAGGCTTATGTTGGCCCAACCAGAAATGCGGGTGGGCCCCCAATAGCGTCCCCAGATGGTGGGTGTGAACAGTATGATGGGTCACAAAACTCTCAGAGAATCTTCATCATTTTATCAATGTTATTGTATAGGGGGAGACCGTAAAGAAGCAGCATGTAAGTGTTAATATGAATATCTAGTCCTGTAGATGGAATCCTCTTGTAGCTGTTGATTGCATGTGCATTAGGTAAGTCAGTATTTCCAGAGATTAGTCAGCAGCCAGGGATTGGCAGTCTGCTGCTCTAGGCCATCTGCTTCCTTCCAGATCGATGCTGATGGTGTTTCCTCTGTAGAACGGTTATCCTTAGTGTTGCACATTCTGTTCTGAGGCCTCTCCAGTCACATGTATTTAGCTGGCTATACCTTCATCTGTTACCCCACACTTTATTTGTATACAGTGTAGGCTTTATCTTGCTACTGCCCTTCTGTGCTGCTCTGTGAGGACATCAGAAATAGACGTGCAATTAGTTAATGGAACTTCTTACAGCTGCTACGTTTACATGGTATTACCAGTTTAGAATCGGCTTTGAGGCATTATTCGTGTTCAACCTACTGTTTACCAGCAAGGTTCTTCTCAATTATGCTAAATGATTAGTAGCTTTACATTGTATTGCAATCCTTACAGATATTGCCAAACCAGTGAAACTTTTTGGGGAGGAGCTGATTGGAAGGGTATTTTTATTTATTTTTTTTTTGGCTAGAACTCTTGGTTCCAGACAGTTAAAGGGGTTGTCCGAGTTATGAAAAAAAAAATATAGCACTGTAAATCTGATGGACAGCAATATATAACAAAGTTAAGCAAGTTTTAGGCAAAAAAATCCATATTTCCCTGGTTCTCTTCTGGTCTTTGTTTACATGCAATAACAACAATCTCAGCCCCTCCCCCTTCTCCCCCCCCTCTCTGCAAAGGGAATGAATACAAGTGTTGAGTGACATGTCTGCCTGCTGGAATACTCAGCAGCATGTTGTATGTGTAGGACTACAAGTCCCAGCTGTACAATGACAATGCTGATACACACAGGAAATTCTCCCTACCTGTTCTTGTACAATACAATTCCTCTATAGCTCCTTGCCCAGCATTTGTCTCCTCTCACTGCTGCAGCTACTGTTTGTTCTAAAGCCTTGAGCCCTCAGTGTGTTCTGGCTGAAGGGGTTAATGTTTTATCTGAAGGAATCCAGGGAGAGAGCAGATAGCAGGAGCCCGGCAAAGAAAGGGGGCGTGGCCAGTGACCTCTGGTGTACAGACTGTTATCTGAACTCTGAGGCTTGTGAACGAAACATCACAGAGCAGAGAGATAAGGTGACATCACAGGTCATGTGACCCTGAGTCAACTCTGAGAAACCAGCAGCTTTAGAAACACAAAGTATATGGGAAAGTTGTTATACCTGACAAGTTAGAAACATATAAAGAACAAAAAAATAACTCGGACAACCCCTTTAATATATATTTGTCAAGTTCCTTGTGTGTTTGTCCATACCCTTTCCTTGTGACATGTAAAGTTCTATTTATACAGGCCATATGAGTGGGTAATGATTAGCAACAAACATTCACGTGAACATTTTGTTCCTGATCTTTGCCGGTATGTTAGCAACACTTATGCTGTGGTCATCAGGTCTGTATGTGGATGAACAATCCCTTGTCCCATACAGTTTTATTGAGTGTTTTACTAGTTTCAGTTGATCGGTGGCATGTTTAGCGGCCTAATACCAGGAACATGAGTTCTGTTCAGTGCTTGTGTAAATGGGCATTTCACTGTGCTTAGTATGTCAGAATAAAAGGACTGTACTGAAGGCTTCTGGAATTGTAGTTTTATGTATCCCACAAGCTCTGAACCACTTCAGCTGGAACTGTGTAGAATTTTTACTTTAGGTAAAGGAATCCTGACAACTTCTATGGTAAGTTGGAGGCTGTTTTCCAGAGAAGATGTTAGATTTTATCTCCAGGTATAGCCTGTGTAGATGCTGCCAGTCTTGTACACTGAACATGAACTGCAGGTACGATGCGTTGCTTACATGTAGCTTTATTTCTTTTTCAGTGACTTCTTGATTCTTCCTGGGTTTATTGATTTTACAGCAGATGAAGTGGTAAGTGATCTTAGAACTATATGGTTAAATACGTTCATTTCCAATAAAAAGCTTGAAAAAGGCCCTGTTTGACCAAAATTAGCAATTTCATAAAATATTCTGACATTGTTTGCAAAATCTGGAGTGCCACAGTTTTTGGAAGTCAGTCAAGCTGACAAGATAAAAATCATGCCAAATTACTGTGCAGTGTCAAGCTCTTCATTTAATGCTGTTACTAACGATTTATGTTAGAGAGGAGGGAGCCAGCGGAAGCATTAATGAAGGATTAAGCTAAACATGGTTTAGATGTTGACGATAACATGGGGATATATGTCTATGACAGAGCTGTAGACAAAGCAGTAGGATATTTTTAATCACGTTCATTTGTAAAAACTTAATTTATTTTTGTGGGAATCCAGTCAAACTAATGTCACAGGAACACATGATGGTCATGTTGTTCTGATCGCAAACCACCACTAACTTCCAGGATGAAATGGATGTGTTGATCATGTAAGCCCATCTGGCAATGCACAGTTTCTGAAAATCTTGCATAATCTAAGCTTTGATCCAGCTAAATGGATGTTTGCTTAGAATGTTGTCAGATCTGAACCAGAGTCTGAGCAGTGCCAGAGAGGGAGCATGAATTACCAAGACAAGTAACCTACAGAATAGCTAAGCCCAAGACCAGGTATCAACAGTGTGATCTTCTGACATACTGGGCGCTAATGTAGTCTTTAACTTTTCAGGTGTGACACATTTTTTACATTATTTCAGAAGTTAAGAAATTGACATTTAATCACAAGTTGTCTGATTGTGACATATTGTGCGTATGTTTGTTTGGGGTTTTTTTGTTTGTTTGTTTTTTTTGTTAATCCCTGTGTAAATCCTGTTGTTTTGGATTCTACTGCCATCTTGTGGTCATCTAAAAATCTGCGACTGAAATAAAGCTGTTGATAAAGCCTATGTTACTTCATATATGGATTGCCAAAAAATATTGATTATTTTCAATTAATTTGTGAGAAGATTATCCTTTTAACTTCTGCGTAGAGAGCTCATCCTGTCCATAGAGCTGCAGTATATAGGTATACAGTGAGTGTAGGGCTCAGCCTGTCCATACAGCTGCAGTATATAGGTATACGGTGAGTAGAGCTCAGCCGGTCTGTAGAGCTGCAGTACAGGATGATGTAGTTTACCTGTGTTACATAAGAGAAGTTCACCGTGGTGCCCACTGGTATGGTAGCAGTCCCACAAACACAGCCCCAAGCAAGTTCCTGCTCCACTCTGGCCTACGTCACCACCTCTGGCCTATTGGCCGCACATGATGCTCAGTAGTTGCCCTGGTTTCTGAGTAGTTACCCGATCAGACCTGAGGCAGCAGCCAATCTGCTTGTAACAGACACGTGGGGAGCAGATCCTCTTACCCACAGTGCATTGAGCTGTGTGTGTAGTGACAACAGGTGGCGCTGTCGGCCTGTCTGGAAAGTATTTCCATGTCATAAAGAGGGGATGAAATGAGAAAAAAATCAACATTGTGACACAAAAAAAAGGCAAATTAACTATCTTCATTTGATTAATCGCCCGGATAGGTTTAATGTTTGAATCTATAAATTAAGAAAAATCGGCCATGGTCATGACCTCGGACAATGCCGGGCTACCAGCCTGTATGAGGAAATTATATTAGTGTAAAATAGTAGCACTAAGTATATATGAATACATAATATATTTACTCTAAGGCCCCATTCACACGACCGTATGTATTCTGTGATCCGTATAAAAACGGAACTGAAGACATACGGAAAGTCTTCCGTAGTTTTCAGCATTTTTGCGGACCCATTGACTTTTAATGGGGCTACGGACGTGATTTTGCGGCCAAGTATAGGACATGTTTTTGTTTTTTTTGTTTTTTGCGTGGGAAGTTCCGTGAGATACGGGATGTGGAATGCACACGGTGTGCATTCCGCCTTTTTTTTTTTTTTTTTTTTTTTTTTTTTTTTCTCCTCCTATTGAAAAATGAATGGGTCTGTGTGGTTCCGCATCTTGGCCACAAAAATGCGGATAAGATGCGGAAATGAACATACGGTCGTGTGAATGGGGTCTAACTCGTGTATATAGATTACTGGTAATATAATTAGTAGCACTAGCACACAGTGACATAGAGCCACATAGTGTCAGATGGTTACTTGTTAGCAGTGTTCTGCCCTATGCTGGGGGAGTGTAGATGGGACATCGGTCTCAATTGTAGTTATAGATGAGCAGCACAGTGGCTCAGTGGTTAGCACTGGTGTCTTGCAGCACTAAGGTCGAATCCAACCAAGGACAACATCTGCATGGAGTTTGCGTGTTCTCCCCATGTTTGTATGGGTTTTCTCCGGGTGCTCCGGTTTCCTCCCACACTCCAGACATACTGATAGGGAACTTGGATTGTGAGCCCCATTGTGGATGGCAAACGCTGTGGAATATGTCGGCGCTATGTAAGGGAGTAAAATAAATAAGCACAGTAGGATGATGTGTGTACAGCAGGAGTAACATGTACCCATGTGTCGTCGGCCCGCCTCCCCCAAGTGTGAAAAGATGTCTAAAATCTTTTTTTAGTACATTTTTAGATTTCTTATATAGGTATAAGTAGGTGATGATAAAATGCTGTGTTTGCAGGACCTTACTTCTGCATTGACACGCAAGATAACGTTGAAGACTCCTTTGATCTCCTCTCCTATGGACACAGTAACTGAATCTGATATGGCTATTGCCATGGCGGTGAGTAACAAGCACAGATCTACCAGCCGTATAACCAATTGTAATATTTGTATGTTTAACCAGTTGAAGGCTAGGGCCATTTACCCACCTTCCTGACCAGGTGCATGTGTGGGTTTTGTTTTTTTTTTAATTGTACACTTTGTGCCCCCCATATAGTAATACAAAACCTTTGGGAAACATTTAATGGTGCATGTTTATTTTTTTTATTTTATTGCTTTAACGCTGCGTTGAGCATTAGAATGACGGTGTTTGGCACCATTGCCGATCCTGGTCCATTTGACTGTGCTGTATTATACAGTCAGCTGCTGGCAGTGACATTGCTGCTTACTGTGTAGACTTCATATATGCCCCCTTTTCTTTCCATACATCCATATTACATTACATATATAACTTTTAATGTGCTGGTTGCTATAATTTGTAATTTCATCAAGTTTCCTGTGATTTTACTATACATACAGGAGTACTTGATGTTTAGTTGTTTGCTGTGGGTTCACACCTGAATATTTTTTACTTTGTGGTTTCCTTTATAACAGCTAATGGGAGGGATCGGGATTATTCACCACAACTGTACACCAGAGTTTCAAGCCAATGAAGTTCGTAAAGTCAAGGTAAAATGAAGAAGGAAAATAACTTTTCAACCCTTTTTTTTTTTTTTTTTTTTTTCTCCAACCAATTTGTGTGCCCCATAGACATTGGTGCAGGTGTTCTTGCATGTTGTATGTCTGTTTTGTGGTCTGTTCACACAGCCTTTTTTGGCACAGTTTTTCCATGTGGATTCCCCACCAAAAAACGCTCAAGTTCGTTTCAATGGGAAGCTTCTGCCCGGCAGTGTGTTCGGAGACGTCACCGGCTGTAATGGGCCGGCTTTAGCGCTACCCTAGCTGTTTTACTGTCTAGGGCAGCGCTAAAGCCTGTCAGTGCCAGTGATGTCACCGGGCTCACTGCTGGGCTGAAGCCTCTGCCTGGCAGAGCCCGGTTCGTCGCCAGAACCGGGCAAAATGCTTTTGCCCTGTGCTAATTAGCGCAGGGCAAAGGATGGGATGCTCCGATGCTAACATCAGGCAGGCTGCCTGGGTGAAATTAAGGGTAAATCCGGGTTCAGCTCTGAACCCGGACAACCCCTTTAATAACAAACTGTGAGATCCTGTTACATTGGCTTACATATCTCCTCTCCTGACATGTCTGTGTTAGTAACTACTTGCATTCCCCATGTAATGGTTCTGGAGCATCTGTTTGTATGACTCTGTACCTTTCCTTTATTATTCTGAAGGAGATATGAATATTAATATATCAATATTTCTATTAAATATTAAGAATTAATATTCATAAATATTTATATTCGAACGTGAATATTAATATTTTCTATTAATAACGGCCGTACCAATATTCACTCACGTGGCTATCAGTACGGTATTATTAATATGGTTTCCTTCTATAATGTTCCGTTAAGGTACAATATTGATAATGGCGTCAGATCTGACTTCAACAATCAATATTATAATACAACCGTCTCAACAAACTCACGCTAGACTGTATTGTATTATTCTGTACCTTAAAGGGTTTCTGTCACCAGATTTGGGCATACTAAACAGGATGGCATTTGCAATGTGCAAATGCCACCTGATGCCCAATCTGGTTTTCTTACAGTAATCAGATCAGCCGTTTTCTTAAAAAAAGCACTTTTATAATATGTAAATTAGGCGTACTAGGTGCAAGAGGCGTTTACCTTGCACCTAGTAATTGCCGTGTTCCTACCTCTAGTGCCGCCTCCTTCTTCCTGATTGACAGGGCCAGGCAGCTTGCTCGATGAGCTGCCGGCCCTGACCTCGATCGAAATCCCGCGCCTGCGCCGTGTAGGCTAAATTCTGCGCAGGCGCAGATAGTTCGCCCGGCTCCTGCCTCTCTCACTGCGCCTGCGCCGTGCGGAGTAAAAGCGGCGCAGTGAGTTCTGCCGGCTCCCGGGTCTCACTGCGCCTGCGCCGCTTTTACTCCGCACGGCGCAGGCGCAGTGAGAGGCAGGAGCCGGGCGGCCGGGTGAACTATCCTGTTTAGTATGCCCAAATCTGGTGACAGAAACCCTTTAACTGTAACGTTTCCCTGTTCCTTTGCAAAACTACTATTACAATTATATTACTGTGCTTGTATAACAGAAATGAAACAGTGCTAATAAAACAAAATATTTATTATACACTATGCTAGTTACACAAATCACACAATAAAGCAATAATATACTACTACTACAACAATAATAAACACCAACACCTACTTATTTTTCCCACCCACACTCACATACACACACACCAATATACTTTTACCCTCCCACCACCTATCGCTAACTTTCCCTAATCATGAAATGGAAGATTGGGGATGTAGTGCAGGGGTCAGGATGCAGGGTAAGTATGGAGGCAGAAGGGAATTAGGGGTTCAGGATTGGTAACAGAGAGAGATTGATTGAGGTTAGGGGCCCTTGGGATACTTGGACCAATCCTTGCTGGATCTCTGTCATGGTGACCTTTCCCCCATCTTCCTTCAGGTGACTCATTCTGGAGACTGCCTTCTGTGGCCCCCACAGTTGGCTATATACTATATCTGAGCCCCCTCCCCCTTCAGGTGAAAGCAGTGAGGTGTAGTGATACTAGCCTAACTGCTACAGGGAGCCTTCTGCTGATAGGACACGGATCTATTTTCTATTGATCTCATCAGCCTCCATGTCTCCGGCCATTGTAATGCGAAGAAAGTTCCTGCTATCAGTAGGTGGTCTTTAAGATAGAGGGAAGTGCATCACACCTATTGAGGCAAAAGGTCTATTGAACCATAGTTTAACATACCTATGATACTGTCAACATATGGCCCTATTGTCCCCCCCATACCCCAGCAGACATATGGCATTCCTGCAGGAGGGGGGCTTTGAATCTATGGGGAAACTCTTTCCCCTGTAACATATTCCTTCTAGGCGTATTGAATGAGGTGCAGTTTGAAATGAAGGCCCATCTCGGTGTTTCCATTTGGGGGTCCCCCTGTACAGTATGCTCCTGGCAGCACTGACCGGATATTGTCAGACTGTGCAGGGGGCCCCAGCTGGTAACAACCATTCCTGCTGGAGGTTCATTCATAACTTCTAGAAGGAATAATAAAGGTATGGCATACAACAGTCAGAAGAATAGATGTTCCAGAGTTATTACATGGGGGGTTGCAAGTAGTTGCTAAAACGGACATGTCAGACGTGATTACCTGTGCGCCTTAACATATTTTATGTTGCTGATGTCCTCTTCTGTTTCCTTCCCTTCCAGAAATTTGAGCAAGGGTTCATTACTGACCCTGTTGTCATGAGTCCCAACCACACTGTGGGAGATGTGTTTGAAGCTAAAACTAGACATGGATTTTCAGGAATCCCAGTGACCGAAACTGGAAAAATGGGCAGCAAACTAGTGGGGATTGTGACTTCAAGAGACATAGATTTTCTGACAGAAAAGGACTACACTACCTACTTGAGGGAGGTAATGTCAACTGCTCCACACTTATAGAACCGTTTTGTGTTTTTTTTTTTTTTTTTTTTTTTCTTTTTTTTTTTTTTCTTTTTTAACCATGCACACCTACAAACACCCATCATAAATCGATGAATTTGTTTTGTGGGTCTTTCTTGCATCCTTTATTGAACGTATTGGTTTTTTTTTTTTGTTTTTTGTTTTGGCCTATAGTAGCAAGAAAGATTTGGGTTCATCTTGGATCATTTTGTTAACTGTATTTTTTTTTCATCAGTTGCTCAGAAGTATACTGAGTGATGTCATGCAAAGCTTGGCAAGGGCAGGAACAGCGCGTTTTGACTTATCAGAAATGTGAAGATATCAAATGTCTTCATGTTAATTAACATTTCTTTTTTTTTTTTTAACAAATCTCTTTTTATTAAAGAATATAGCATGAAGTTACATGGTGTACATCCATTTCAATTACAATGTTCCAGAAAACAAATTATTTCAAAATGGAATAATACATATGAGAGGCGTAGTGACATCTAAGAAGATAACAGATAAGAACAAACAAACCAAATCCAGGTCGAGAGGAATGCTCTTAAAGCACAAATGAGGCTGCCTCATTTTCATGGTGGAAAAGTGCACTAATCCAATATGTGAGTGAAGCATACAAATCGCCCACCAATAATTTAGATCACTCAATTCTCTACTTTACTTGAGCAGAACTAGCCCCCATTTTGTCTAAAAGCCCGACATATTCTTAACATTATGATGACGACCTAAGGGAATATAGCTTAACCTGTTCCCACCCCTCTACTCGTATGCACTTCTGAAAGGTACCATTTCTCCCAAGGCGCCCACATTGTCTGAAACTTGTCATGCGATAAAGAAGTCCAGCTACATAATTCCTCAAATCTGAATATTTCTTGTACTTTATCAGTTAATTAACATTTCTTATTAAATTTCTTTCACTTAAAGATTTACATACTTACTTTTTTTTTTTTTTTTTCTTTTTTTTTCTGCTTTATTTTTATTAAAGGGGTTGTCTGACCCCCAAAACAGTCTTAGCATAGGCCTGGGAAGTGTTTAACAGAACAATACAATACATTTTCTATTCAATTCTTACAATTCCCCGCTCTTTCTAGTTATTGTGGTCACATGTACTGTTTTAGCTATTCAATGGTTCTGTGTCCCCGAGATGTAAATGACCTTTGGGGTCACCGTCCCTTGTGGAGGCATCACCTCTGAGACCAATGAGTATCTGCCACAGTATACATGACCACTGATGGGATGTCTTACTTCCAGTCTGCTGGGCACTGGAAGCACTGGAGATCCTCTGGATCAGAGCAACGTTGAAGAAGTGAGCATATTTTTTTTCCCCCCATTCTATTAAATTCTTCTTGGCCCTTGCTACAATCTTTGTTCAGACAACTCCTTTTAATAGAAAAGGGAGAAACTCAAATCTTAAAATGAATAAATAAAATTACTTATTGTAAAACACTTTCCCAGCCTTGTTAAATTTTTTTTTTTTTTTTTTAGGGGGCGCAATCCTGACCCCTTTAATTTTTTTTATTTTTAAAGCCATTAGAGGACTTACTTTTTCAGTACCTTAATACCTTTTATTAGGTCTGATTATAAAATCCTCAGTGCTAGGTTAGCAATCCACTGAAAAAGCCGCAGTGGTGGAAGTCACTACATGGGCCTAAAACGTGAACCACTGCTGGCAGGTAAAATTGGCACACCCTCATTAGTCATTATATCCTTCAGTAGTAGGGTTGTGATCTACCCTGATTGCTGCCAGTCCTCAGCACTATATTTTGGGTGTCTTATCATATGCTTGTTATGTTCACTTTCAGTTGGTGCCTAATCGATATCACGCTAATGTTTTCATAGGTGATGACCAAACGTGACGAACTGGTTGTCGCTCCAGCAGGTGTCACCCTGAAAGAAGCAAATGAAATCTTGCAGCGCAGTAAAAAAGGTACGCCGGTGTTAATTAAGCCAATCACTGAATGCCCAAGGGTGCAAGGTCTTGAAGGTTCTCATGTGGATATAGTTGAGTGAATTTGGCCTTATTCTCGGTGTAAAAAAAAAAAAATTTCTATAATGTAGCCATATTTGCTGCATACATCTAAGTAGCGACAGAAGTAATAGTCTAGTATTTTAGCCACTATAAACTTTCTTCATAAAGGAAAGTGCCTATTGGTAAAATACTGACCAGGTGAATTTTACGATTCACACCTTTCTGATGACAACTTACCTTGTCTAGAAACAATGGCTGTGACTCAAGTTTGTCATTGCGTGGCACCTGGTGTAATCACATGACCACATCACTATATCTATAAGTGTATTTATGAAAGTGTGGGCTGTTTCCTTACGCAATGCCAGACGCAAGTTTGGTTGTGGGCAATACAGCCCTAATTTTTTGCATGTGGTGTTGACACAAATGCTGACCGTAAAAGAGGAGACTGTGGGGAGAAATCCTGACCCCGTTAATTTAAACTTGAATTTATTTATTTTCAAAGCCATAAGGCTACTTTCAGACCAGCGTTTTTGCTGGATCCGTCATGGATCAGCAAAAACTGTTCAGTCGTGATAATACAACCATCTGCATCCGTTATGAACGGATCCGGTTATATTATGTTTTACAAAGCCAAGACAAATTCGTCATGAACACCATTGAAAGTCAATGGGGGACGGATCAGTTTTCTATTGTGTCTGAGAAAATGGATCCATCCCCATTGACTTACATTGTGAGTCATGACAGATCCGTTTGAATCCGCTTCGTCATGTGGACACCAAAACGCAGCAAGCAGCGTTTTAGTGTCTCCCTCCAAATAGGAATGCTGACTGAACTGAAGCAAAACTGATGCATTCTGAACGGATCCTTTTCCATTCTGAATTCCATAGGACAAAACTGATCAGTCTTGAAAGCGTCTTTGCAGATCTATGACTGAACCTGCAAAAACGCTGCTGTGAAAGTAGCCTAAGAGGACATTTACTTTTTCAATGCCTTAGGTATAATTAGGTAACACACCTTTTATTAAGCCTTGGATTATAAAACCATCAAACCCAACAATGCCAGTGTTCAGGTAGCAAGCCCCATTGGTGGAAGTCACTACAGGGGCCTAAAACGTGAACCACTGCTGGCTGTGGTTCTAGGGAGGATGTTGCTGTGGCATTTCTTTAAAACCTTTTGTATAGTGTTTGCATTGATTAAGAATGGTGCTGGGCTGAGCAGTCGTTTTGTATCTGTCAAAGGTTGATGCACATGAGTAATAGTTAAGAGTCCTTCAAAACAAAATGTATGACATTTTTACTGTATGAATGACAATCATTTTTTCAATTAAATGCGCTTAAAGGGGTTCTCCAGGAATAATTGTACTCCAAGCAAGCTGTCCTAGAATGTGACTAGCACGGGTTTATCCTCTTTCAGAGCTGGTGAAGGGGACAGGGCTTCACTACACTGTGCTGTGGTGCCTTCAATCACTTTACATTGTTGAGCTTTGCTGTTGGGCTGCTCAGCCTGAAGGCATATTTCAGGCATGATGGCTCCCATTGCAACCCATGGTTATTACATTTCTTGTGGGGATTAGTTGCCTTGTAAAATTAAAAAAAAATAGTTTAAAGGGGTTATCCCATGAATAATGTAAAAAATGAAAATCAGACATCATACAGTACATGACAACCTCTTTCTAACAAAGCTAGAACCAACCCTGTACCTCACATGGATCCAGAGAGCTCCACATTCATTGCTCTGCTAGATTTATGTCAAGCTGACCGCTCAAGGGAGTGTCTTTTTCACTGCAGCTCAGGAGGCGTGTCTCAGCTCTCCCTATCACAGCTCAGAAGGCGTGTCTCGGTTCTCCACATCACAACTCAGGAGGCAGTTGAAAGATGAAACTGAGCATGTGCGGCCTTCTCAGTGAGCAGGTCAAAGAAATAAGAAGTGGTACTATACAGATATATTTTAATGAATAACTCAGTAACTATACAACATTTTTAATTACATGCAATTACAAAACTGTTCAGATCCAGGTGCTGGTTTGGGAACTGTAGAATATTTTTCGTGGGACAACCCCTCTAAGTTCTGTTCTCTTCGTTTGATAACAGATTTTTCAGTGCAGTAGTGGGGCTGACTGTGGTTTTGTCAGCACTGTTTAGAGTTGGGACCATCAAATGTTTCACCAGCCAAAAGATATTTTATTTGCAGTATTTGTTTGTCTTTACTAGTTGAGCTGAGGGTATAATTGGATTTTAAACTTTTAAAAATACCAAAGTATTGTGGTATTGTCTTACATGAATCTTTTGGAATTGCTCATTGACCAAAGGTAAGCAGGATCCTGGAGCAGATGCCTACATCCTCAACATCAATGCCCCCAGGCTCCTCCTTGAGAATAAGGAGGAGGGGCATATGCCAGCAAAGCCTACAGAAATCGATGGTGGTGGTAAGGAAATGCTTATCCAACACAAGTTGATTTCAGGAAATTATTTCCCAATCATGGGTTTTTGAAATTTTCTATCATGTTTTAGCATCATGATAAGCAAGTTTTGGAGATATTTTTACTATCTCAGGGACTATCGCTTGCCATTTGTGTGACTAGGTATATTTTGAAAAAAAGGTAAGTATTGTTGTTCCCTTTCCTGTTTGTAAAACTTAACAAATCAGCTGTTACTCACAAACTATTACCCAACGAGATGCCATTAGCATCACGTTGAACAGTGAAAACAAAGTAATGTACAACTGTTAACTGCAGTTGCGAATGCCAAAAAAACTTTTAGCATTTAAACTATGGATAACTTTTTTATTAATGTCATGCTTTTCATGGTGCCCTCCATGTTGACATGTTAATGGGACTTTCTTGCTTTGCTTTACTAAGTCTAACATGCTTTGCAGTGTGCGGCTGTGTTTCTTTCCCGATGGTGGCTTTCAAAAGTAACATGTTTTGCCTCTTACAACAGGAAAACTGCCAATAGTGAATGACAGCGATGAGCTTGTCGCTATAATTGCCAGGACTGATCTGAAGAAGAACAGAGATTACCCTCTTGCATCGAAGGACTGCAGAAAGCAGCTGTTGTGCGGTGCTGCTGTTGGGACCAGAGAAGATGACAAGTATCGGCTTGATCTTCTCATGCAGGCTGGAGTTGATGTTGTTGTTCTGGTATGTGTAGAGCACGGTGTTTGTACGGTGTGATAATTTTTCTTATTGCTAGGTGTGTAGATTCCAGGTTAATGACACTAAATGTGTTTGTTTTGGTTTTTTTGCATCCATTTTTAAATGTATTCATGTGATATCTTAATCCAATATGGATTTACTTTTAAGAGCTGTCCTTTTTCCTTCCACTTATAGGATTCATCACAGGGTAATTCCGTGTATCAGATAAATATGATTCATTATATCAAACAAAAATATCCTGATCTACAAGTTGTTGGTGGAAATGGTAGGTGTTAAAACTGCATTACCTGTGTGTTTATTGTGCACTCATTGTGCTAGAACTTAAATAGCCTTTCCTGCAGTTTGGGTAGAGTTCTTTGTTATGAAACAATTAATGATGTTACCCTGAATTCAGGATTTTCTTTCCTTACTGATTACAATTGTGGAACTGCGCCTTAATACTCTTGCCCTCTACCAACATTGGTTTACAGTTGAATCTTTTTATTTGGCAGTGGTGACTGCAGCACAAGCAAAGAATCTCATCGATGCCGGTGTTGATGCTCTGCGCGTAGGTATGGGATGTGGATCCATCTGTATTACCCAGGAAGGTAAGTGGAAGGCTGTTCTACCCCCTTAATCCTACTACTATCTTTGTGTTTATATATAATAATTATGATTATTTATTTACACACTCCTCAACATTGAAATTGCGACGCCAAGAAGGAAATGTCATGTTGTAAATCACATGGTTGATACATGTTTGATATGCAAACTATGAAAAAAGGAAACCAATTAGTCAAAACATTATGATTTATTCAGTATCATGTATGAGTGCCACGCATAGAAATACACATACTCCCTTTCCTTGGCATGCTATCCCTGAGTTTTTATTAATGGTTGTCTGAGAAGTGGTCTGCCATGATGAATGCACTTGGCGACAATCATAAAGATCCACTGCCGCAGTTCCTTTTGCAAAGCTGACTAATTGCATCCCAAATGGCAGACAAGTATGGAGATGCTGCAGGCAATGGTAGCATGTTTAGGCCACTCAGGATGCTCACAGTAGACGAACATGCAGCCTGGGGATGTCCTGGTGAACGACACTTTGGAGAAATGGCCATACCACTGGTTTCACAGCCAAATCAATGTAACACCAAGCTTTTATTATACCTGAAATGAAGGCTGGGGAGGGGGGCTGGCTGCTGTACATAATGCCACCCCATGCCGTAATATCGGTCTTGCGTCACCTTGTGAAGCTAATCTCCAGCTATCATTGCAACAGAGATAAAAGCGGGTCATTGCTGAAGAGGACAGAGCTCTTACTGTTTTGCTATGCGCCCTGATGACCGTTAAGAGTGGTATCATGAAGTCAGTGGAACACCTGCAGCTGGATGTCTGGCTTGTAGCCCAATGTTATGCAAACACAATCTGATAGCTTGTGTACATACTGTGCCCAAAGCTTGTGATGTCCAATATCACTTGCTGTACAGAATGCATCCCAATGTGGCATTTCTCTAATCAGGCGATCCACCTCTGCAGCTCTAGCTGTCATTTCAAACACCAGGACACGCAACATTGAACAGTGTTGACATCTTGGATTGGGCGCATAGTGATCTGCTGGAGTGATAAAACAAGGATTCTTTACCTCTCAGTTTGCGACAAGCAGCGATAACTGACTCACCAACACACGGGAGGCATTGCACAATTATCCCACATGACGTTTTTTGAGGTTTCATGTGGCTAAAAAAAAACTTTACTTTCAATCTTGCATTTATGCCACTCCCACATACCACTGATTGAAGCTAGGTGCTTGAAAATTTGATCACCTGCAGATCTTGACACCTGCTGCTTCCTCAATTTGCATAACCTTACAGCTTGCCCTTCTCGGTGTTGTGATTTCAATGTTAAATGTATTTTTACATTCTAAAAAAAAAAGTCTTAATCGAAAGTAGTTGGTATGATCATAAATGTGACTTGGCAGCAGTGGTTTTGGAGACTTTGTTCTGTGTGTTATAAAATTGATCGAATTCAATATTCTCACTTACAGTTATGGCCTGTGGAAGACCCCAGGGTACCGCAGTTTACAAAGTTGCAGAGTATGCCCGCAGATTTGGCGTTCCAGTTATAGCAGATGGTGGAATTCAGACAGTGGGACATGTTGTGAAAGCTTTGGCTCTTGGTGCTTCTACAGGTAACTAGAACAGAATCATTGATCCTACTAAGAGCATGTTTTAATAAATTAGACACATCTAGCCCCAGCACACAGCGGATTAATACTGGTGTACGAGAATGTCATTCCTGATGTCCTCCTAAGCCTACCCTACACATGTTTTAGATTGCACACGGTTTTTCCACACAGATTCTTGTGCTGAAAAACTGCAGCATAATACAGTGTATCCGATTAGACAAAACTCACTTACACTTTTCACTTACACTGTGCAGAAATTGTCCTGCCTTTTGGCTTTACAGCATGTCAATTACGTTTGTAATTTTTGGTGTGAATTTTACCCTTTTAAATGCAAGAGTGAGATCTGTAGCAAGACCATGTCAAATCTGCACCAAAAAACAAAAAGAAACACCTGTAATAAAAAGCTTTGCTAGCTACTGTGTGACCAGCAAAGCTTTTTATTACATGTGTAGTGGTGGTTTTTTGCACACAAGTCCAATCTGACAAGTCATTTTATTAAAAGGAGTTGTTACTATTAAATGATGCCCCATTTAGCTGAGGCAGAATTAATCCTGTTACGATGGAAAATTGTTTCAAATCATTCGGTATGTGCGTGATTCTCACAAAGATGGTTAATAATCTTTTTCTGCCCCTTGGTGTAATAATAAATCATGGCAAGAGGGTTGTTCCCGGAAACTGTTACATCGTGACAGCAACACCATTATGCTGGTAACAGCTGCAATCCCACTGATGGCCATAATTAAAGGGGCTATGCAATAGTAAAAATACCCTTCCTATAGACTATACTTACCCAGTCCACATCACTCCGGATCGCTGGACTCCTGCTGCTGCATCTCCCTATTGCACAGATTAAAACATCCAGCGACTGGGGGTAGATGCAACAGTTGGCATCCAGCGATCATCTACCCACTTGGTGACCAGTCACCTGCAATGCTAGAGCCTGCTCACTGCCACCCCCAGTTGCGGATGTTTTGATTTGTATAACAGGGAGATGCAGCAGCAGGCATCCAGCAATCTGGAGGGATGCTGGGACCAGGTAAGAATCATCTATAGGAGGAGCCCAGGCATTGTGTTTGGGGTATTTCTACTATTGGATAAAGCCTATGTAGTTCCCAGCAATTTAATCTGTTAGATGCTGGATAATAGCTGTGCCTCGTATTGCAGCTCCTTCCGATTCAATTGAATGGAACTGAGCTGCAGAACGTGTTGCCAATGAACGTGACATTACAAACGGAGGTCCCTTCCAACAGCTAATCAGTGGGCCTACGTGACATTTGCCCACCACCAGTCTGTTATCTATGAAGTAACTTGTCTTTCAAAGCCAACCTATTGTCCTACGCCATTGATTCACAGGCAAAACTGCTCCCATTCTAGAGTTAAAGGGACTTTAACCCGCAGTTTAGGTATTTCACTTTGCATAATTTTCACTCTCTCTGTTCAGTGATGATGGGCTCCTTGTTGGCTGCAACCACAGAAGCGCCTGGTGAATATTTCTTTTCTGATGGTGTGAGACTAAAGAAATACAGAGGAATGGGGTCCCTGGATGCCATGGAGAAAAATACTAGTAGCCAGAAAAGATATTTCAGGTCTGCTTAAGTTTTATTTCCTCCTCTATCAGCCACTCATATTAGTTTTCCCTCTTCCTCAAACATAAAGATTTGCTTTCCTGTACTTTGTTCCTTATACCTCAGGTTGTGCTAGATCAGTAATTGGTTAGAATTTTAGACAAACCACAAAGACAAATCAAGTATTAGGTTGGTACACCATGTTGCATTACTGTTATTGGTTATGGTCTTTAAGAGGGACTGTATAAAGGAGATTTCTAGGACTTCAACTGACTAGTATTGATAACCTATCATAGGTCATCAGTATTAGTTTGAGGATCTGGCACCCACACCAATTAGAATTAACACTGTATGTGGAGCCAGAAGCGGACAGCTCAATACACTGTGTGGTTGCTGGGCCAGATAACTGCAGCTGAGCTCCCCCGTCACTAGAAGGTCACAAATATCCAAGTTTCCAAAGTCTAAATTAAACACCTTCCTATGTATTTTCTACGTTGTAACTGTGTGCGTTTTATTTAATCACAGTGAAGGGGACAAAGTGAAAGTGGCTCAAGGTGTATCTGGTTCCATTCAGGACAAAGGCTCCATCCATAAGTTTGCACCGTACTTAATTGCAGGCATTCAACATGGCTGTCAAGACATCGGGGCCAAAAGTCTTTCCATTTTACGGTAAGCAGTTAATTTACTACTCTACCTGTTTTTTTTTGTTTTTTTTTACTTGAAGAGGTTGTGCACTTTGGGCAACATTTGTAAAGTTAGAGGGTAGTGAGTGTTCAGTCCCCTGAACACACATTAACAAGAAAATAACGCACCCAGACAGAATGTTGGATTGCTGCAAAACTCTGCATGAATATGTCTCAGGCAGGTATGTTAATAATCAGTGACCTGCGCAGGACATCCTGTAACCACATGTGTTTTCTCTCATCGCGGGGCTTCCAACTGGCATTTTTAAGTAGGTTGCCTTGCACACAGTAAGGATTTCCCAGGAATGTCTCCTCCAGATTGCAGCACTTCCTTGACCTGCCTGGTCACTAAATATATTGTCAGTCAGCATTTATGGGACCAGTTGGGGCACCAGCTTCCGCAACCTAAGAATGTGCAGAATCTACAGGCCCAACTGTAACATCTGTGGGCAAATGTGCTGCAAGATACCATACAGAACCTGTATACTTCCATGTCCAACCGTATCTGATCTTGTATCCAGACTAAAGGCGACCCAGCAGGGTACTAGAGCCTCCTTCCAATTATATCCCATTATTTCCCTCCTTTTTTTTCTCTAAAAGTAAGATTGAGGATCAGCTTGACAATGTAGCCAAAAATTGTCAAGATAGAATTTGAGAAGTAATGCACGGTTTGATACTTGTGCAGGTCCATGATGTATTCCGGAGAACTCAAACTGGAAAAGAGAACGATGTCGGCCCAAGTCGAGGGTGGTGTCCATGGTCTCCATTCGTAAGTAGTTTTTCTAGGTTTACTTTTTTTTTTTTTTTTGGTGATGTGGTGTGTGATTAATATAGATAGATATATTACAATTTATGAAATAAGTATTAGTTTATGAGCACTAAAAAATAAAACATGGATGGTAAAAATATGTTCCCTGAAAAAGGAAGTTGTCCATGCCACAAGCAAAATAGGAAATTTTTACTCAGTGTAGAAGAAAATATGTTTATGTGGACTTTGGGGATCATGCCTGGAAAACAGTCTGTGTGTCGGCCGTGGCTCCCTTTACCCTGACTGTACCATAGTAATTTATTATACGGTCAGTCTAGGCATGGCTATTGCAGTGTACTTGCATCTTGTGAGGGCTTACAATGCTCTCCATTACATAAAAGGGTTTTCTGAGACTTTACAACTGATGACTTATCCTCTGGCCCTGGCTTTCTCCCTGCTCGCCAATCACGGCGCAGTCTATCTGAAAATGGCTGTGCTTGGTATTGTAGCTCAGCCCCATTCACTTAAATGGGACTGAGCTGCGTCTAGGCCAGGTGACTGGATATGATGTCACATAGCCTAGGGTAAGCCGAGCTAAGTCCACGGCGCTGATGCCTTCTCAAACAGCTAATTGGTGGGGGCCTGACACCCATACCCCTGCCAATCAGATACTGATGACCGATCAGTAGGATTGATTGGTCAACAGGAGTAAAGTCTCAGAAAACTCATTTTAGTTATGGTTTTGCTTCATTTAAGGCATATTATGGAAATTTGGTCTTTTGCATTATATACCTACATGTTTTATAGAGAGTAACATAGTTTAGAAGACCGAAAAAAGACATCTGTCCATCCAGTTCGGCCTGTTTTGTGTAGTGCATTCATATATGATTTTCAGGGATTAGATTCCTGGTGGTGGTTACATGTGATCTAATAGTAAGGTGTTTCTTTAGAAACCTGTTAATAGTAGTCTAGTGTTCATGGACAAGATTTATAGTTTAAAACTTAAAGGGAACCTGTCATCTCCGATACACCCCCTGAACTAGAGTAAGCGGTGTATAGGGTAAGTGATGCTGAATCCGAATATGTAAGTTTTATCTTCGTACTCCCTTGCATTCTGACGCTGTGCTCTGACAAACCAGAGGTAAAATGCACTCACTGGACTCCAGTGCTCACTCACATAATGGAGAGGACTCAAAGAAGAGTCCAGTGAGTGCATTTTACTGCAGGTTTGTGGGAGCACAGCGTCAGAATGGAAGTGAGTATGAAGATAAAACTTACATATTCGGATTCAGCATCACTTACACTATACAACACTTACTCTAGGTCAGGTGGTGTTTCGGTGATGACAGGTTCCCTTTAAGCATACCAGATTCCAATTAAATGGTTTTTGTGTTTTTCTGAGATTCTGATCTTGATTGCCTATCCTCAGGATAAGTCAAAAATATCAAATCAGCGGCATCAGACTCCCAGTAACCTCATTGATCTGGTCTTAGAAGAGGCTGCAGCTTTCTGGTGAGCCCCACAGCCTCTTCCTAGGCCAATGATATCACATGGGCTAGGCACCACTCGAGGCCAATCAAGTGAATGGGGAAGCACAGCAGCTGTCCATTTGAGGCGGCTGCTCCTCACCGTTTACCAAGCACCGCTCCTTTAAATAGCTGATCGGTGAGGGTCCTAAGTATTGGATCCCTGCCGATTTTTGCTATTGATGACCTATCCTGAGTATTTCGGAATACCTTTTAACTTTTAACAGGAGATCTGGTTGCAGGATGTAGTCATACTTTAAGCAGACATACTTAACTTGCCTTGCCTTTCACAGAGCTGTGCTTGAACATTATTTTATTGGGTGGTATGGTTTTGTTTGCAAGACTTTTAGAAACCATAGAATCTTAAAAATGGGAGGGGGGATCCTGTCTCGCCCTTGTTTCCATGGCAGCAAACATCAAGACTGTAGGCCAGCAGATCTTGTTAAAATGGGTCTAATCAGTTAGTCGCCATCTTTGGGATGTGGGCGCTTGAAAAGGTCACTTAGTTTTGGTAAAAACCTTTTTTCATATGTCATAAAGACCTATCAAAAGCTTTGATCGGTGGAGGTCTGAGAATGGAGACCACCACTGATCACTAGAATGAAGAGAGAAGCGTGTGCATATGGTAGGGCATGCAAGTAGTATCTCGCCAACCTATTCTTCCAGTACTAATATATCAGAAGATTTATGCATTAACATAATGCATAACTTGCTCTTATTTGCCCTGTACTACTACACGTGGATATTTTTTTTATTAACTTCCTAAATAACATGGATTTTAAAGGGTTATTCCCATCTTGGACAATGGGGGCATATCGCTAGGAGCTGCGCCTGGTGGTGGCCAGACCCCGGGAAACCCTGGGTCCTCCAGGTGCAGAGCTCCCCACTCCGTTCTCGATATAGGTGCTGGTCCTAGCGGTGGGACCTGCACCTATTGGACAATGGGGGCATATCCTAGCGATATGCCCCCCTAGTCTAAGATGGGAATACCCCTTTTAAGTCTTACTATACGTAAGTTACAAAATATATTCCTATCCAATATATTTGCTCCTATATTTTTGGTTGCCTAATTTTAAGTTTTTGGTGGTGGGCTCGGTTAAAACCACTTCAGTGACCAGATGGCTTTTAATCTTCTTTCTCTTTCTTTGCACATGCATCCATTCTAGATATACATTTCTGCCATGTAAGTAGTGGAGCGTTTAACTTCTTATATTCTGCAACTTCATATAACCTTTAACAAGCACACAAAGGATTGCGATCATTTACCTATTAGTTTTCGTTGGTAAAATACATACCATAAACTAGGTTGATTTTGTTGTTTTATCATCTTCTGAAAAAATACTTGCATCCAGGCCATTTATTTATACAGACAGCTCTAGTGTCATTTAGCTGGCCATTTGCAAATGTACATATGGGAATGCCGGTGTTAGCCGAGTGCTGTACTGGGCTATCTCCAGAGCTCCCATAGGAATGAATGGAGCGGACGCGCATGTGTGTGATTGGCCGCTCCTCTCATTTCAGGGGATCTGCAGGTGGTACGGGGCACTGTTATCGTGATAGGTGGGGGTCCCAGCGGTAGGACCCCCACCAGTCTGATAGTTATCACCTATCCTGTTAATAGGAGATAACTTCTACCTAACAGAATACCCATTTTACTGAAAATTGGTGGTGTATTAGAATTGGCTTGCTCAGGCAGGGGAAGGTCTTTATTAAAGCTAATCCCAAGCTTCATTCTTTACATTTTTCCCAGTCTCCCAAATTTCCATCTGCCTACCACATAGCTAAAAATGTTTCTTAAAAGAGTTTTCCATTTGTGTGTAAATAAAGGCTCAATCACTATATAAACATAAATCTAGACAGCACTATGAGGGTGGGAGGCTATTCTGACATCCTGCAAAGAAATTCAAGCAAAAGCTCTCCAAAAAGGAGACCTAGGTTAACATATAACTTGGCCTGTTAAAATGTTTTTGACTGAAATAGCTTTTGTGTTCAGTAAAGTACAACTTGTCCTGCAAAAAAAGTTAAAAAGTTATGGCCATTGGAAGGTGGGGAGGAAGTGGCAAAAATGAAGAGAAAATGTGAAAATTAGTCAACAAGGTTAAAGTGAAATCAAATGAACTGCAAAACCTGGTGGGAAAGGCATATGAAATTAGTTATTTCACACAGATTTAACGGTTAAGTCCATGACAGGTTTAGTAGGTTCAGATTACTGTACTTTAAAATATTTTATTTTCATACATAACCCTATTATAATCTTTATGTATCATCTTGCGCTCATTTCACCAGTGTGCGTACTCCACTTTACATCATAACCACCATTTTCATGTTGAATCATTTGAAGCTTATGAAACCAGCCCTGTACCTCATATGGATCCTGAATAGAGATGAGCAAAGTGCTCGTAACAAGCACTGTAGCGCTCGGCTCCCCTGCGCTTGCATGGGCGCAGGCAGCCGCTTCCGTCCTCCTCACCCGACTGATCCAGATGCCTGCGCCCATGCGAGCGCAGGGGAGCCGAGCGCTGCAGTGCTCGTTACGAGCACGTTCGCTCATCTCTAATCCTGAACTCTCATTGACACAACTGTTCTGCTAGATTCTCTTCAGGCATATATGAAGTCTACACAGTAAGCAGCAATGTCACTGCCAGCAGCTGACTGTATAATACAGCACAGTCAAATTGACCAGGATCGGCAATGGTGCCAAACCCCGTCATTCTAATGCTCAACGCAGCGTTAAAGCAATAAAATAAAAAAAAATAAACATGCACCATTAAATCTCTGGCAGCAGTCGCGCTCTGATGTCTTCGGCCGGCGCTGCACTGTCACCTAACACTGTACAGGGTCAGGACAGTGCAGCGCTGGCCCCAGCAAGAAGACCAGTGAGGGTAAGTATTGGAAGCACTTGCAGCGCTTCTTCCCCACTCCCATCACCTAATGCATACTAGTGAGCGCTTCCATAATGGAAGCACTCACTAGTATTCGCTTTACAAGACGCACCGCCATTTTCCCCCTACTTTTGGGGGAAAAAAGTGTGTCTTGTAAAGTGAAAAATACGGTAACTGGTGGCAGTTGAAAGATGGAAGTGAGCATGTGTGTCCACCTCAGCAAGGTGGACATTCAAATTACTATACAGATTAAACACCAGGGGGCATAATTATAATGAAGAAAAGCGACTCTCACAACTGGAGCATTTTTGTAACGCAATGTGCGAGTGACTCGTTTTTCACTTAATGCTGTGGCATGCCCTCTTTAAGAAGCAATGACTGTATATGCACAGATTGGTTGCTACTATGAGAATTTACATTTTTATGCGTACAATAAACTTTATCTAAATGCTTGTGTATTGTAAACTGTACTAAACAGGAAGTGTCTGACCTGTTGTGTGCCCTAGTGGCTAGTGTGAAACAACATTTCATGTTTTGTTTTTTACTTTAAAGGGGTTGTCTCATGATGGACAATGGGGGCATATCGCTAGGATATGCCCCCATTGTCTTATAGGTGCGGGTCCCAGCACCTATATCCAGAACGGAGCCCCGGAAGGTGGTGGCTGGAGGACTGTGGTCCAGCCACCACCAAGCCGGCTCCCCATAGAAATGAATGAGAGCGCACCGTGCTTGCGCAGCCACCGCTCCCATTCAATTCTATGGAGCTGACGGAAATAGCCGAGCCAGTGCTCGGCTATTTTCTCCGGCCCTATAGAAAATGAATGGTGGACAGATGCGCCCTCCTTCACTTTCGGGTCTCCATTCTGGATATAGGTGTGGGTCCCAGTGGTGGACCAGAGAAAATAGTGGTGTATGTGCACTGCCACTCCATTCATTCTCTATAGGAGCACTGGAGGTAGCAAAATACACAGCTCGGGCATCTCTAGCGCCCCATAGTGAGTAAATGGAGTGGTGTGTATGCACGGCCTGCTGCTCCATCAGAATGGGGGAACCCCCAGCAATCAGCTGGTTATCCCCCCCCCTATCCTGTAATTTAGAAACTTGCCACAACCTGTTTAATTATTGAAGGCCACACTTCTCTCCTGTGTTGTATGTGTTGACATTGTACTGGTTGTGTCTGACAGCTACAGTGAAAGTCAATTAACCAAGTACAGATACAGTAAAGATACATACATACACACCCACTGACCGATAGTGGCCAAAAGAACACTGCTTTTTGGGGGTCTGCCATGTGAATCAGGTCCCATGGCTGTTTTTATAATAATGTGGTGTCTGCAGATGATACATTCTATTTATCAGTGTACAACCTTTTTAAATTTTAACAAATGGCAATATGTTAAAATTGCCGGTTTTCTAATTGGCAGATATGAAATGTTGAGGTGTATCCTAAAGCCATGAGTATATTGGTAATATGTATGTTTGGCAATGTGCTGGTAAGAGAGATACCAATAGGGATAAAAAAAAAACAGGCTAAATACTGCAGATTGAAGGGTATAGTAAAAACAAAAAAGGCTACACGCACCATAAGAATTATATGCATGTATGGTTTTTATTCTGAACATTGCCCTGTTTATGTATTGCTTTAATGTGTTAAGGAGATTTGTTGAAGTACATTTATCTGTGATGTTTTTCTTTTCTTCCCCCCCCCCTCTACAGTTACGAGAAGCGGCTATACTGAAACTGGGAGACGTAGCCATCGCCATTCTACTCCAAATGTCCCAACTCTGGTCCCAGCTGAACCTACGTGATGCATTGAGTCCCTCCTCTGTTTCCCCCAAGCACTTCGCCTTTACCATTCTCCCTATAATGCAGGAAATCCAACTCGGCAATGTTTACCTACTCACTGCGTGGCATGGTATTTGCACTAAGGACATCGTTCTGTGGGTGCGCGGGAGAGACTATTTAAAGAATGGAACACCAAACTACTGCCATGCTGTCCTACTAGCTGTTTGTTCTCATAGATTAGCAACGCTAATAGTTTTTACATTCGCAGCACCTGCTCATTCTTTTCTTCATCTATATATGTATAAGCCCCTTCGTAAAGGCCGTGAACTGTACAGTGCTATGGAAGGTTGCAATAAAGGAGCACACAATCTGCCACTTTTCAGACACTCCTAATAATGTGAAGTATTGAAAGTGATACAGTACAATCATGCTGACAATCTGCTGTATCTCCTCCGTTTCTTAGTATCCCATGTTCTGACTTCAGAATAAAAGTAATTATCACTTTGCAATATAGTACAGCAGAGATAGAAGAGCGTACCATAGTATGCGCCAGTGGTTGGGGAAATATTTATTAAAGTGGTATTCCAACCATATCCTTTAGACATGCCATAAATGTCTGAGAGATTCATGTCCCACCTCTGGGACCTGCATGTATCTCCAAAATGAGTTTCTCCCGTCCTTCCTGTTGAGGCAGAGACTAAACGCCTCTCTATGAAGGACATTTATGGCATATAGTGTCCAAGTTGGGAATACCCCTTTGGGAACCCATGATTGATTTTATGTGTCTTGTTTAGCTATTCATTATTGTGGAGTTGTGCAGCAGGGACTGTACACACATCAGCTGTAAGTTTCACGTTCCACTTCCTTGGTCACTTTTGCTCATTACTGGAAGCTGTTTTTAAATGAATGTTACAGGTTAGAGATGAACTAGTCTAAGGAAGACCTTTAAGAAAGAATTGTTTCATAACTTTTTTTTTTAAATGTTGCAATTCCTTACATCTAGTGAATTGTGAGCAATATATCTATTATATATTTATTACCATGTCATTAAGCTGATGAACATCAAGCAATAAATCTGAGCTTCGCCTATCAATGTGTTCTGATATACTGTAATCCCTGAATGATCTGTAAGTCACCAGGAAATGCACTGTTAACATTCAACTGAGCTAGCCATACAAGACAGTTGTTACCTTTCACTTAGCAATATGTTGCCTCATTCATTGCTCTTAATCCATATGCAAATAAGCAGTTAAATGCACAGTGGGTGGGCCCAAGCCACTATCTGCACCCTTGCTCTTTATGCTTTCCCCTGCAAGCTCCTCCCTCTTTCTTGGCTGACAGGTCCAGGGCATCTCTCCTGACCCTGCACGTCAAGGAGAAGGAGGTACTGGCAGAGGAGTAGACAGGGCTGTATTTACAGCTTGTGCTCTCCTACCTCCATACTGTTGATTGGGGGATGCTATAGGAATACCAAACTGACAATGTCGGTATCAGATCGATCAGGGTCCAACTCCCTGTGGCCGCTATATGGTTTAGACTGCTCCATACTGTGCAATGCAAGGCAATTGTGGAAGAAATGGATGACTATAAAGAAGCTCACCATTATAGGTGCTGCAGGCTTTGATGTCAATCTACCCCAGTAACCAGAATGTGCAATATTACATAGCACCTCACTTATTACTGGGTAAAGCCTCATTCACACATCAGTGATTGTGAGCCAAAACGAGCATCGGAGCCTCCACAGATACTGTATAAGGCCTCATGCACACCAACGTGTGCCGCCCGTGCTGCTTGCCGTAAACTGCGGTCCGCAATGCACGGGCACTGACCGTGAGGCCACCGCATGTGGATCGCGAACCCATTCACTTGAATGGGGTCCGCGATCCGCAGCCAAGGGTCCGCACCTTAACGTAGTGCTTGCGCAACTTTTTTGAGGTGCGGAGGCACGGCAAGAAACACCACGGAAGCGCACTGTAGTGCTTCTGTGGTGTTCCGATCCGTGCCTCCGTTCCGCATCTCCCGGATCGTGGACCCATTGAAGTGAATGGATCCGTGATGCAGCCTGCACATGGCCGGTGCCCGTTTATTGCGGACCACAGTGCGGGCACACGTTCATGTGCATGAGGCCTAAGGGAAAGATCTGCATCTGGTTTTGGCTCACAATCACTGATGAAAATCACTGACTGAACACTGTGAATGAGGCCTAACTAGACAGCACTTCAGAAATGTCAGACTTCACAATAATACTTGTATTTATAACTGCACATGAGCCCATATCCTTAGGCTTCATGTACACAAGCTTATTCTGATACTGTGCAGCTCTGAACCATGTGGTACAGAGCTTTAATATGCCACCAGTTTCAGTTTGTGACCATACTATACAGAACCTCCGTATGCCAGTCTCAAATCATGTATGCATGTTGTAATTTTGTGTGTCAGTATCTTCGTGTCACAGTAAATCAGTTTGTACCATGCAGGATGTTAGTAAAGCCTTATTCACACATCAGTGTTTTGGTCGGAGATTGTGCGCCTCCACAGACATAAGGGAAAGATCTGCACCTGTTACCAAAACCAGGGGCAGCTCTAAACAATCACTGATAGAAATCACTGACGTGTGAATGAAGCATAAGTCCTTCACATTTCCTTATTTCACTGACGTGTGCTGTCCACATTTTCTGCGTACAGAACATGTACCCATTGATTTAAATGTATCTGTTCACATTTCAGTTTGTTTTTTAATTGACCATGGTTCAGTACAAAAATCACAGGGACATGCACTACTTTGATCCGTGATCCGGACGAAGCATGCTCATTAAAGTCTATGGGTCCGTGAACATCACTGACACTGTTGCGTCCGTTTTTCACTGACTAATAGGAGATTCTTTGGAAATTAATTTTTAGCTGAGCAATGTCAGTGAATTACGGATGACACATGGATGGTAAAAACTGACACACGGACCAACCACTGATCCTTCATGGACAACTTCATGGATGAAATCCGTACACTTTTTTTTCTACAGACCTGACACGGAAATGTGAACGAGGCCTAAGGCTCTGTTCACGTTTTAGAGCAGTATGTTCTAGTGCAGGAGGAGCTGAGCAGGTCGATATGTAGATTTGCTGCAAAAGATTTTTTAAAACTTTAATTTCTTTCATTTATATCGATACACAGTCTGGACTTTGAAGTCTAGAAGACAATTCCTATCAGTGATTGACAGACTTCCCTTTATGATTGTGTATCCAGAGATAGCTGGAGATATATTGGAAAAGCACACCATATATAACTAGAAAGGGTTATATATAAGGCCCCTTTCACACGAGCGGGAGACCCAGACATGTCCTGCTGTGTGGGGGGTTACATAGCGTCATGAATCAGTATAATGCTATGTAACCCCTGTTTAGTGCCAGGAGGTCAGTACACAGCGCACGTTGCGGGAGACGTCCGAGTCTCCCGCTCGTGTGAAAGGGACCTTAGAGTATTGAATAGATTCAGTGCACACGCCAATGTAAATGAAAAATATATCATTTTAATCTTTAAGGAGATATTTCTACATTTCATTCTTGGCAAAATTTGAGGAAAAGAGAATTCATCATTTCAAGACTATCTCAGAAAGATGATGTTTCTGTCGTGGTGACCTTTTCTCATCTGTGGAAAGAAAAGGAGAAGATAAGATGCATAGAAAGGGATATATGGAACTGGACAAAAATAAAACAAATTTAGAAAAGAAAAAAATTGTAAAGGATGATAAAAAAAAAAAAGCACAAGCAAGGATGTACATCACAGGTATACACACTGGTCAAAAAAGTAAGGTAGAATTGGACAAAAAGGAGGTAAAAATGAGGGGTTGAATGGTGTAAGAATTATGAGTCACAAAGGAGTGTATAAAGCGTGTGTCGATGCAGTCTATATGTATTAATACACCTGGCTCATGCACACGAACATGATTTGGTTCTGCATACAAGCTGCATTGGACACTAGTACTATGCACTGCATATAGAAAGATTAGAAGAATCTGTTTATTATAGATAGCACTTATACTGAGAAATAAACCTGTTTAGCTGTGCAGGTTTCATGTGTGTCTCACTTGACTCTTGCTCAGAAAAGAAAATTTTAACAAAAAATGTAAAAAAAAAAACAAAACAAGTAAATGAAAACAATAAAAATTAAAAAATGCAAGATAAAATTGTTCACTGTCTCCCAATGGCCTTTTTATGACCTCTTGGGGGGGATATGTGGCAAAAATATATTTAAAAAATAAGGAATAAAGTGATTATAAAGAAAAATTAAATACAAATAAGGCTACTTTCACACTTGCGTTGTCAGGATCCGTTTGTGAGATCCGTCACAGGCTCTCATAAACGGTCCAAAACTGATCAGTTTTGTCCTAATGCATTCTGAATGGAAAAGGATCCGTTCAGAATGCCTCAGTTTTGCTTCAGTTCAGTCTCTATTCCATTTTGGAGGCGGACACTAAAACGCTGCTTGCTGCGTTTTGGTGTCCACGTGACGAAACGGAGCCAAACGGATCCGTCATGACTTACAATGTAAGTCAATGGGGACGGATCCGTTTTCTCAGACACAATAGAAAACGGATTCGTCCCTCATTGACTTTCAATGGAATTCATGACGGATCCGTCTTGGCTACTTAAAAGATAATACAACCGAATCCATTCAGAACGGATGCAGAACATATTATCATGACGGAAGCGTTTTTGCTGATCCATGACGGATCCAGCAAAAACGCTGGTGTGAAAGTAGCCTAAAAGAAAAATGCGCAAAATAAAAAGGTCAAAGGTCTTTTTGTAGCAGAAATCTAAAAAAAGAAGTTAAAAAAATTAACATAATACATAAAAGAAAAAAAAACAGCCACACCAACCAAAACCATCACCATTATCACACCATTCAATGAAACTATACATATTATATAATAAAATGATCCAACACAAAATAGGGAACTAATTATAATAATTTGCATATTTAAAGAATGAGCTATAGTTTGAATAAAAATGACTTTTAAAAAAATTGTAGTTTCCCCCTAGTAAACTAAAAGATATATTAAAAAGCCTTGTGTCATGTAATAAAAAGCTACAAAATTTATTTGTAAGTATCACCACAAAAAGGGTGTATATTTCACAAAGTGTACAGTCATGGCCAAAAGTTTTGAGAATGACACAAATATTATATTTTCACATGATCTGCTGCCCTCTGGTTTTTATGTGTGTTTGTCAGATGTTTTTATCACATACAGAAATATAATTGCAATCATATTATGAGTAACAAAAGCTTATATTGACAGTCAGAATGAGTTAATGCAGCAAGTCCATATTTGCAGTGTTGACGCTTCTTCTTCAGGACCTCTGCAATTCTCCCTGGCATGCTCTCAATCAACTTCTGGACCAAATCCTGACTGATAGCAGTCTATTCTTGCACAATAAATGCTTGCATTTTGTCAGAATTTGTAGGTTTTTGTTTGTCCACCCGTCTCTTCATGATTGACCACAAGTTCTCAATGGGATTAAGATCTGGGGAGTTTCCAGGCCATGGACCCAAAATCTCTCTGTTTTGTTCCCTGAGCCATTTAGTTATCACCTTTGCTTTATGGCAAGGTGCTCCATCATGCTGGAAAAGGCATTGCTGATCGCCAAACTGCTCTTGGACGGTTGGGAGAAGTTGCTCTCGGAGGACATTCTGGTACCATTCTTTATTCATGGCTGTGTTTTTAGGCAAGACTGTGAGAGAGCCGATTCCCTTGGCTGAGAAGCAACCCCACACATGAATGGTTTCAGGATGCTTTACAGTTGGCATGAGACAAGACTGGTGGTAGCGCTCACCTCGTCTTCTCCGAATAAGCTGTTTTCCAGATGTCCCAAACAATCGAAAAGGGGATTCATCAGAGAAAATTACTTTACCCCAGTCCTCAGCAGTCCACTCCCTGTACCTTTTGCAGAATATCAGTCTGTCCCTGATGTTTTTTTTTCTGGAGAGAAGTGGCTTCTTTGCTGCCCTCCTTGAGACCAGGCCTTGCTCCAAGAGTCTCCGCCTCACAGTGCGTGCAGATGCACTCACACCTGCCTGCTGCCATTCCTGACCAAGCTCTGCACTGCTGGTAGCCCGATCCTGCAGCTGAAACACTTTTAAGAGACGGTCCTGGCGCTTGCTGGTCTTTCTTGGGCGCCCTGGAGCCTTTTTGGCAACAATGGAACCTCTCTCCTTGAAGTTCTTGATGATGCGATAGATTGTTGACTGAGGTGCAATCTTTCTAGCTGCGATACTCTTCCCTGTTAGGCCATTTTTGTGCAGTGCAATGATGACTGCACGTGTTTCTTTAGAGATAACCATGGTTAACAGAAGAGAAACAATGATGCCAAGCACCAGCCTCCTTTTAAAGTGTCCAGTGGTGTCATTCTTACTTAATCATGACAGATTGATCTCCAGCCCTGTCCTCATCAACACCCACACCTGTGTTAATGGAGCAATCACTGAAACGATGTTAGCTGGTCCTTTTAAGGCAGGGCTGCAATGATGTTGAAATGTGTTTTGGGGGATAAAGTTCATTTTCTAGGCATATTGACTTTGCAAGTAATTGCTGTTAAGCTGATCACTCTTTCTAACATCCTGGAGTATATGCAAATTGCCATTATAAAAACTGAAGCAGTAGACTTTGTAAAAATTAATATTTGTATCATTCTCAAAACGTTTGGCCACGACTGTAGGTGAAGGTAGTAAAAAGAAATACTTTCCATAATAAAAACATTTCTCATCATAGAAAACCCAACATAATGGGGGACTTACTTCACCAGGGAGGGGGGTGAAACAAGATAAGCTCAAGACACTTGTCACCCACACCTCCCTTGCCGAGATCGCCCATAGATTATCAGTAGCTCTTGTCCTTGAAAGATGACAGCCAGGACCTCTTATGAAGGCAGGTACTTCTTTATTCTCAAAAAGCTCAACGCCTTTCGGGGATTTACTAGAGTCTCCCCTTCTTCAGGAGGCAATCTCGGCGAGGGAGGTGTGGGTGACAAGTGTCTTGAGCTTATCTTTTTTCACCCTCCTCCCTGGGGAAGTAAGTCCCCCATTATGTTGTGTTTTCTATGATGAGAAATGTTTTTATTATGGAAAGTATTTCTCTTTACTACCTTCACCTACACTTTGTGAAATGTACAGTGCCTTGCGAAAGTATTCGGCCCCCTGGAACTTTTCAACCTTTTGGCTTCAAACAAAAACATATAACATTTTAAATTTTTGGTGAACAATCAACAACAAGTGGGTCACAATTGTGAAGTGAACGAAATTTATTGGATCATTTAAACTTTTTTTGTAATAATAAAACTGAAAAGTTGGGCGTGCAAAATTATTCGGCCCATTTACTTTCAGTTCAGAAAACTCACTCCAGAAGTTGATTGAGGATCTCTGAATGATCCAATGTTGTCCTAAATGACTGATGAAGATAAATAGAATCCACCTGTGTGTAATCAAGTCTCCGTATAAATGCAGATGCAGACAGCACATGATGTACTGTCCGCATCTTTTGTGGCCCCATTGAAGTGAATGGGTCCACATCCAAGCCTCAAAAAATGCGGATTGGATGCGGACCAAAACAATGGCCGTGTGCATGAGCCCTTAGGGAAAGTCCTTACTGGTTATTGCAGGGCCCCTAGTGCAGGGGTGCAGGAGGCGGTAATAACCAGTGAGCGCCGGCCTCTGCAGTAAAGTGCTCATTTGTGAACAGAAGGCAGGAAGAAAATGTCGCCACTTAAAGGGATTTCCCAGTAAAAATTATTTTTCCTAGGAACGCTCATTCCTGATATCTGGCCTGTGTAGTTGTTCCGATGATCAGTCGATAAACAAGGAATCACTCGTTTGTCGGCTGATTTGCAATTTTATCAGGATAAAAGATGTAGGATTATTGGCAGTACATCTTCCTTTGTAATCAGGATTGTATTATCGATAATCAATACAACTGAATAAGGAAGGAATGACTGTGGTAGTGATCATTCCTCCCCATTGCATCAGCTGATGCAAACAAGTGCTTATTAACTTTTTTTTGTGGCCCCCAGACCAAAAAAGGTTGTGCACCCCTGGTCTAAAGCTCTGTATATAAAAAAAAAGATCAATTTTAAAAAAAGATTTTTAGCTCAAAATTAGTACAATGCACAAATAACAAAAAATGCCACCAAAGGTGTCCAGAGCGTTTAAAATCACGCATCTTTCTCAATTTTCCATATATAAAAATACAATAAACATAAATTGTCAAAATTGTCAAATTGCAGTATTTTGGTCATACTGGAAAAAATTGATCAATACCTTGTTTTATTGGTACCCTAAAATTGTACCAATAAAAAGTACAGCTCAGTCGAGGAGGCAAAAAAAAATAAATTAACTTGGTCCCAAAGCTGTTAAAAATAAGTGCCCAATGGAAGGTGTAACCTATTATTTACCGTCTCCATTCATTGCAGTCTCTGCCTAAGGAATTTCAAGAATCTGTCTGAAATGTCTTATTCTGTAGCTCTGGAAACAGATGTTTCAATTTAAGAAAAAACACTAAAAAGTATATGGCTCGTTGGTCTAGGGGTATGATTCTCGCTTAGGGTGCGAGAGGTCCCGGGTTCAAATCCCGGACGAGCCCTATAAATTTTTCATCTTCTAGTTTCGTGTAATGTACCTTTTCTTATCATCAAACACATGCCACAGTGGACTCACCACTTACTC
Organism: Rhinella marina; assembly: GCA_900303285.1. NCBI lineage: Eukaryota > Metazoa > Chordata > Amphibia > Anura > Bufonidae > Rhinella > Rhinella marina. Next base: position 142,755 of record ONZH01011499.1, read on the forward strand.
ATAAATATGCAACCACAAACTTTTCTGTTGATGCCTTGGTAACTTGTACAAAGAAGTTCAATACCTCCATATAGCTACCACAATGCAAAACTTAGAAACAGAAAAAAGACCACATGATATACAAGTATCTAGTCTGCTCTTATAATATTTTCTTTTAATCTCAGATTAGTTAAAACATTCCTTAACAAACGGCGCGGGGATGAGCACCATAAGCTGCCGTTCCCTTCCGCCTGGGCAAGAGGTGCCCCCATGTGACTCGCCTGTCAGAGGACCTGGGGTGGCTTCAAAGAGAATTCAAAGAGGCTGTACTTTGTTTTTCTAATGACTGTATTTAGGGTATGTATATGTTAGAATGTCATTTTTATTTTAAGTTTGGGTGAAAAGCAAGTAAAAAAAATAGATATTTTTTTCATTTTTTTTTTTTTTTATAAAGGCTAACTTACTGTATATGTTGTGAAAACTATGTTGGTATGAAATATGCAGTGGTTATACTGGATATGTAAAGGAACTTAAATGTTACATTATTTTTCCAATGTACAGTTCATTATGCTTGCACACTTATCTATAGTAATATATTGTGCCTTTGCACAAGCTGTTACAATGGACAGACTTGTGGACACTCTTCTGATCCTAGGCTCAGGGGTGGACATATATAGCTTGTGCATTTTTGGATTATCCCACAAAAAATCACTTATCATCTATAGACTTAAAAATGTATGATTGCTGTACCCCCCACGATCACTAGAATGGGTGGTCCCAAGCCACCCTTCCAGGGGAATTTGAAGAGCGCAGTGGACACCTGTGCCGGCCCATTCAGTGTCTGATGTTCATTGTTCTGATGGAGATAACCAAAAACAAACCAAATACTTGCGTAGCTCCATCAGTCCCACAGACCTTGAGTGCTGTTCGGTTACATGTCAGCGGTGTAGAACTGAACCAACTGAAACCAGAGAATGGAAAAGACAACATTAAAGGGTTTCTGTCACCAGATTTGGGCATACTAAACAGGATGGCATTTGCAATGTGCAAATGCCACCTGATGCCCAATCTGGTTTTCTTACTGTAATCAGATCAGCCGTTTTGTTAAAAAAAGCACTTTTATAATATGTAAATTAGGCGTACTAGGTGCAAGAGGCGTTTACCTTGCACCTAGTAATCGCCGTGTTCCAACCTCTAGTGCCGCCTCCTGCTTCCTGATTGACAGGGCCAGGCAGCTTGCTCGATGAGCTGCCGGCCCTGTCCCCGCTCGAAATCCCGCGCCTGCGCCGTGTAGGCTAAATTCGGCGCAGGCGCAGATAGTTCACCCGGCCGCCCGGCTCCTGCCTCTCTCACTGCGCCTGCGCCGTGCGGAGTAAAAGCGGCGCAGGCGCAGTGAGTTCCGCCGGCCGCCCGGCTCTCTCAGTGCGCCTGCGCAGGCGCAGTGAGAGAGCCGGGAGCCGGCGGAACTCACTGCGCCTGCGCCGCTTTTACTCCGCACGGCAGTTTGCAGTTTGCAGTGCAGTTTGCGGCCCGCAGCACGGGCACGGCCGGCACACATTCGTGTGCATGAGGCCTAGGTTGTACTTTCTAATGGCACCATTTATGGTTGCATAGAATGTAGTGGGAAGCAGGAACAAAAATTCCAAATGGGGTGGAATTGGGAAAAAATGCAATTCTGACAAAAGCTTTTTTGTTTTTTTTTGTTTTTTAGTTGTTTTTTTTTACACTGTTCACTATGCCTTAATTCTCCAGGTCAGTACGGTTACATGATATCACACTTGTATAATTTTTCTTGCGTTTTAATACTGAAAAAGCCTTGAGAAAAAAAAATTATCACCACTGTGTTAGGGCTCATTTTTTGTGGGATGATCTGTACATTTCAGGGATACAATTTCGAAGTGTGTGTGACTTTTTGATCACTTTTTATAAAAAAAAAAAATCTTGGGGAGCTGAAGTGACAAAAAATGGCAAATTGGCTGTTTTCATTTTTTTCCCGTTACGCCATTTGATGTATGCCATTAATATTATTATATGTTACATTAATTGTATGGGCATTTTTGCACATGGCGATGCCCATGATGTTTATTTTTTATAGGTTAAGTATTTTTATTGTAAGGAAAGGGGCTGATTCTAACTTTTATATTTTTATTTTATTTTTTTATATTTTTTAAAACGTTTTTTTACTTTTTTTTTTTTTTTACTTTTTTTTAAGTCACCCTGACTATAACTGGCAATCATAAGATTGCCCATTGTGTTCATTGAACACTTCATTTTCTATATTATAATACAGTGCTGCCACCTAGTGGCCTGTATTGTTATATTCCTCTAATAGACTCTGACGCCTGCTTGAGGCTTCGGGCTATTAGATCACTGCCGTCTATTTTAAACAGCAGAAATCTGGCCAGTCGCATGTGCAGCAGGCGCCATGTTTAAAGACAGGACTTCTGCCGTACATGTATGGTGGAGGTCCTGAAGGGGTTAAAAAACCTTTTACATGTACTTTTGAACAAGGAGATCAAGGAGTTTCTTCATCGCATTGGAGAGTAGTGGGAAAGTGCCACCACATCCACTATCATTTACGCTGATTAAAATCTAGTCTGTCTAGGAGCTCAAGTAAGTTTCAGTCTAGGCACACACATTTTAATGCATTTAGCTGATGTCTCCACATAGTATTAAGGACTCTTCACATATATCTAGCAATCCAGCCAGGAACGGACCGGGATCTTCGGACCGGGAACTTAAAGTGGTCCTGGAAAAAAATAAAAGTGGCCCAAATTGACAGAAGGTGGGGCAACATAAGTAGTCGGGGTCAGTGATACCATAGTGCAAAATACTGTCCCATTACAACCATATACCACAATGCAGCACAATATACTGCCCCAAAAGTTGGCCATCAATAGATTCCATTTTCTGTCCTCCTCCTCCAGTTGTCTCTGATTAAGAGATGGAGCAGGGTGCATAGGAGGTGTGATGTGGGCCACAGCAGTTAAATTCAGGAGGGCATGTGCAGTCACTGGCCGGGTACACGAATGCCTGATTCTCACAGTGTTAGTTACCGCTGAGAGCTCATTATGTACCCGGCCAGCAGCAGAAAGAAGGGTTTAGGCGGCCCCCTGGGCATCAGCCCACCAGGATATTTCCCTGTGGTCTATGGCCAATCTGCCCCTAAATCCAGCTCGATTTCACTCCAGTGTGGTACAGGACCATTGGAGGGAAACGGAAGTTAGAACCGATCCCATAGTTTTCTATGAGATCATTCATAATCATCCGACACATCAGTTGCCAGATGTCAATTAGCGCTGGACAGAAAAACATTCCACCAGTGCACTATGGTAAGCATACACATATTTCAGTTGTGTCCAGTTTTGCAAAACAAGACAACTGGCCAGACACAACCAATATATGTGCACAAGCCTTAGGCAGCAAATTCAAGGGAGTTGTAGTCTGGGTACTGATCTTAAAGCTTGAGTTTCCCTAATAGCTTAATCTCTAAGCTTCTTTTTGTATTGTGATTTTTAAATAGAACTTCTAACCTTGAAGGGCAGTTTGCCCTAGATTGCTAATATACGAGGGATGCATACTATAATGCAGGGATGAAGAATCTTTTCTGGTCTGTGGACCACATTGTCAGGGGGAACCAAGCCCAATACAATATAAACAATATATATAGAAAGTTTATGCCATAGCTACCTATCCACTTCCAGAACTTCAGCTAAAACAAGGGTCCATGAATGCAAGCCTCTCTGTACTGCAGCTTCACTACACCCATAAAACTACAATGAAGAAAGCTGCATGCAAGCATGGCCTCCACCTTCATGTCACTGTCAGGATACAGTACAGGACACAGACCTCTTTTAGTCTATGTCCTGAGCTGTATGCAGCACAACCCAGCAGCGCCATGATCACCTTATTGCTGTGCATGCAGCATTTTTCTGCCCGTCGCTATTTGACATCAGGAGTCATCAGTGATGCACTGGATGAATATGAGCAATCCCAGAGAAAACTATGGGATCAGTTCTAGTAGAACACCGGAGGGAAACTGTACTGGACTGCCGGATGTGCAATCCTCACAAAAAGTGTTTCGGGTGAAATTTATGGAAAACATAAAAAGTTCAGGATACACTGATATATAATGAAAGTACAGTCATGGCCAAAAGTTTTGAGAATGATACAAATATTAATTTTTACAAAGTCTACTGCTTCAGTTTTTATAATGGCAATTTGCATATACTCCACAATGTTATAAAGAGTGATCAGCTTAACAGCAATTACTTGCAAAGTCAATATGCCTAGAAAATGAACTTTATCCCCCAAAACACATTTCAACATCATTGCAGCCCTGCCTTAAAAGGACCAGCTAACATCGTTTCAGTGATTGCTCCATTAACACAGGTGTGGGTGTTGATGAGGACAGGGCTGGAGATCAATCTGTCATGATTAAGTAAGAATGACACCACTGGACACTTTAAAAGGCGGCTGGTGCTTGGCATCATTGTTTCTCTTCTGTTAACCATGGTTATCTCTAAAGAAACACGTGCAGTCATCATTGCACTGCATAAAAATGGCCTAACAGGGAAGAGTATCGCAGCTAGAAAGATTGCACCTCAGTCAACAATCTATCGCATCATCAAGAACTTCAAGGAGAGAGGTTCCATTGTTGCCAAAAAGGCTCCAGGGCGCCCAAGAAAGACCAGCAAGCGCCAGGACCGTCTCTTAAAAGTGTTTCAGCTGCGGGATCGGGCTACCAGCAGTGCAGAGCTTGCTCAGGAATGGCAGCAGGCAGGTGTGAGTGCATCTGCACGCACTGTGAGGCGGAGACTCTTGGAGCAAGGCCTGGTCTCAAGGAGGGCAGCAAAGAAGCCACTTCTCTCCAGAAAAAACATCAGGGACAGACTGATATTCTGCAAAAGGTACAGGGAGTGGACTGCTGAGGACTGGGGTAAAGTAATTTTCTCTGATGAATCCCCTTTTCGATTGTTTGGGACATCTGGAAAACAGCTTATTCGGAGAAGACGAGGTGAGCGCTACCACCAGTCTTGTCTCATGCCAACTGTAAAGCATCCTGAAACCATTCATGTGTGGGGTTGCTTCTCAGCCAAGGGAATCGGCTCTCTCACAGTCTTGCCTAAAAACACAGCCATGAATAAAGAATGGTACCAGAATGTCCTCCGAGAGCAACTTCTCCCAACCGTCCAAGAGCAGTTTGTCGATCAACAATGCCTTTTCCAGCATGATGGAGCACCTTGCCATAAAGCAAAGGTGATAACTAAATGGCTCAGGGAACAAAACAGAGAGATTTTGGGTCCATGGCCTGGAAACTCCCCAGATCTTAATCCCATTGAGAACCTGTGGTCAATCAAGAGACGGGTGGACAAACAAAAACCTACAAATTCTGAAAAATGCAGGCATTGATTGTGCAAGAATGGACTGCTATCAGTCAGGATTTGGTTCAGAAGTTGATTGAGAGCATGCCAGGGAGAATTGCAGAGGTCCTGAAGAAGAAGGGTCAACACTGCAAATATTGACTTGCTGCATCAACTCATTCTAACTGTCAATATAAGCTTTTGTTACTCATAATATGATTGCAATTATATTTCTGTATGTGATAAAAACATCTGACAAACACACAGAAAAACCAGAGGGCAGCAGATCATGTGAAAATATAATATTTGTGTCATTCTCAAAACTTTTGGCCATGACTGTAGAGCATTTAAGTAGAAGCATGCAATGGTGAATTTCTCATCTCAAATAACTTATTAAAACAAAAGCCACTTCCGTCTGAGAACATCCTGCTTGAAGCCTTGAAATGGTGACGTACTGTTGATCAACTGTTAGGTGTCATCTTGGTCTCATGACGTCAAAAGGTGAACAGCATGATGAGGAGGACTGTTTAAATATCAATTCTAACTGAACCAGGAAATGTATTGGGCAATTCATGTATAAAACGCCTGTTGTGAATGTTGTTGTAAGGGCCCCTTCACACGACCGTGTGAACTATTTTGCGGAATAGATGCGACCCTATTCATTTCAATGGCCGGCATTAGATTGCGCACAGCCGCGGCTCCGCGAATAAACATATAACATGTCCTATTCTTGTCCGCAATTGAGGACAAAAATGGGCATTTTGTACGGGGTGCCGGCCATGTGCGTTCTGCAAATTGTGCGGAATAGATGCGGCCCCATTCACTTCAATGGGCTGTGTGCGATCTTGCCAAGCCGCGGCTCCGTAAGTAAATATAGAACATGTCCTATTCTTGTCTGCAACAGCGGACAAGAATAGGCATCTTCTATGGAAGAACACACACCGTTCGGCATCCGTGGTATTGCAGATCCGCATTTTTGCGGACCCGCAATATCACAGCCGTCTGAACGGCCCCTTAGGTGTACTTTTGATTCCCTCTCTAAACATCCAACTAATGTGCCCAGTGTTGGTGGTCACACATGCTCAGTAACTCAGTCCAACCTCCCCACATCCTCTTGTACACGGGCAGAGTGGTGGAGTGATTCGCCCTAGTGTGCAGACCAATGAATAGGAATTGATGCTCTCTTGATGCTTCTCACCAGCAATGGACACATTACATGGACATTCTGTGGCACTCAAAAGAACAATAAGGGGGCGACAAGAAGTATGGAACAGCAATACCTAGACAGAAGAGAATGTTATTAACAAGTACAAATGAAAACATCTTCTGTTTTGTATGATTTAAAAGATTAGATCGAAAACTGTCATTTCTTCTAACCTGTCTAATAAAAACAGTGTAGTTACGGGTTTTCTTAGACTTTCATACTGATGAGGTAACCTCTGGTATCTGATCAGAGGGGCTCTGACCCCCAGGACCCCCATGATCAGCTGTCTGACAAGGCACCAGCACTCATAGTAGCGCCGCTGCCTCTGGGTTCACCAAGCACAGTGCCATACATTGTATAGCACCTGTGCTTGGTATTGCTGCTCACATCAATGGGCTGAGCTGCGCCTAGACCATGTGAGCAATGAACATGATGTCACTGGCCAAGCAAAAGCTGTAAGAGGTCCACAGTGCTACAGCAAGTGCCGGTGCCTTCTCAAACAGCTGATCGGCGGGGGTCCCTGGTGTCAGAGCCCCACTGATCAGAAACTGATGACCTATCCAAAGGAAAAGAGGAAAGGAAGCTCACACATCTGGTCAGGGCCCGGGTGGAAGAGCTTGCCACATGTGTGAGAGCAGTGGGGATGGCAGCATTGGCGGGGTAGAGGATGGGTAAGTATTAACTTCTATGGGTTAGAAGAAAGGACACTTTTTATAAAAGCCTAGAGAACCCCTTTAATTGTTGGATAACCCCTTTAATTAAACAAAAAAGAAAAGAACCTAGGTTGCACTCTTGTGGCATACATACATATGTAATGATAGATAACAAGATAACAAGTAACTGCAGGATTATCCAGCTTTGCAGAGCAGGATTAATTAACACAAAGACTCTCTAAGTATCTTACAAACCAAAAAGAAGAGCAGTCTATAATAAACTTATTACGACAACTATCTACATCAGGCTCTTGTAATCCCGTCCAGCAGCTCAGAGCCGGCTCATTTGGGACAGGATTGTTTACTTGATTATCATAAAACTAAATGGTAGAATAAATGAGACAGTGGAGGAGATTTATCAAAATTGGTGTAAAGGAAAACAGATTTAGTTGCCCATAACAACCAATCAGATTCCACCTTTCATTTTCCAAAGGAGCTCTGAAAAATGAATAGAAATGAACCCTGGACTGACCCTACGTTACCCTAGGGTCACGTAGGGTCAGTCCAGGGTTCATTTCTATTCATTATTACATAGTTAATACGGTTGAAAAAAGACACATGTCCATCAAGTTCAACCAAGGGTGGGGGTAGGAGTGATGAAGGGGAGGGGGACGGGTAATATCTACATGTATTTAGCACTGCATAATTGCGGTATTTTAATGTATATCTAATAAAAAGTGGTTTAGGAGTCCTCTTAATTAGTTGCTATATGTGACCAATGAACGTAATGTCACGTGGCCTAGAAAAAAAAAAGTGGGAGAAGGCAGCGGCACTACTGTGAGCACCGGTGACTTCTCAAACAGCTGATTTTCAGAAGTACCATGGCGGCAAATGGACAATGGACCACACATGCACGACCACCTCTCCATTCATGGCTATGCGACTGCTAGAAATAGCTGAACCAGCTCTCATCTATTTTTTGGAACTCCCACAGCACTCGTCTTCCTTCGGAGATAGGAGCAAGTCCCAGAGATGGGACTGGCACCTATCTGACATTGATGGCATATCCTAGCAATATGCCATTAATGTCTGACATGGGAATACCCCTGGACAACCCCTTTAATGCATTATGGTGTTCTGTGATGTCATAAGTAAAGGTCTATGATGTCATAAGGCTCTCATATTATGTCATAATTGATGCATTATGATGGTGCCTGGTGATGTCATAAAAGATTATGATGTCATGACGAAGTCCTGTAATATCATATTTAATGCAATATGATGTCATATTGGTGTCCTATGATATCATAATAAATGCTTTGTGTTGTTATAATGGTGTCCTTTGATGTCATAATTTATGCATTAAAATGTCATAATAGAGTCATTGTATAATGAATGCATTAAGATGCCACCATGGTTTCTGATGATGTCCTAATGCATTATGATGTCATAATGAAGTCCTATGATGCTGTAACTAATGCATTCTGGTGTCATAATGATGTCTATGATGTCATGCTGTATATGCCATCTGTACAGGAAAGCAAAGTGTAAACAGAGCATTTTTCATTCCACTGAACATTAATAGGAACAGAAAAAACTAAAAAAGTGCCTGATCCAGCATATGCTGAATACTAACGGAACCTGACGGACTCCACTGACAAAAAGGAGGTTGTTAGGTTTCAATTAGGGTACGTTGACAAATCTGGCATGCTGTCCAGACATTGGAAAAGTGCAATTCCCATAAACTGTAACAGCATCCCGTCACTTTCCAGCAAAATGCCGACTCCCAGACGGACAAAAAGTGTGGCACATGCACAAATTTTTGCACTTTTGTCCGCAAAGAGGCCATATCCCATCATAGTCAATGGGCTCCAGCGGTACACGGCATTAGCCATCAAGGCCTGATCCAGTGAACTCCAGGAGGATGTGCCTCTGCCGGAGCAGCCTTCAGATGTGTAGGTAACATTATGTTTCTGGTGTTCTGCGGTATATTGCCTACAAACCTCCTTTGTTTCCTGAAATCTGTGACACAGACTACTAAAAGAACTTCTGTCAGAAATGTGCATCTAAGCCTTATAGTGTTAGCTTATAAATCATATGAGCAGGACAATTTCACATAACAAGTACGAACATAGAGACTGCCTATAAAATGAGGACTAATGTCCATGAGAGGTGGTAATGTGTTCTAAGCTGTATATAGAAATATACAACACTTCTAACCTTCATGATTTCTTTTTGTTGTCTTGTCTGTGATTTCTTACGTATTGAACAAGAATCCCTCTACCAGAGCCACCTGAAGACTATAAGAACTCCACTGCTGTATGATCAATGTCCAACAGAGACCTCCACCTGGAGATGTGTGAAGCGCTTGGAGCAGAGGGAGGAATCCGCGCTGTCTATGTATGAGTTTTCAATAGTAATACAAGCAAGAAAATACTGCATAGCAATCTTCAATGCTGCACATGCACACGTGAAGCTGTGTTTGAATACGAATAACCATCACTCGAAGTGGCTCGTTGGTCTAGGGGTATGATTCTCGCTTTGGGTGCGAGAGGTCCCGGGTTCAAATCCCGGACGAGCCCAATATTTTTGTGTCCTGTAATGATACAGATTTTCTACTTTAACACAAACACTACCACGTAGGATTTCATTTTATCTGACAGCTGATTACAATAAAGGATTTGTAAATGACCTAAATATATATTGTCCTTATTTTGCACGGCACAAGAAAACAGGGCTCGTCCGGGATTTGAACCCGGGACCTCTCGCACCCAAAGCGAGAATCATACCCCTAGACCAACGAGCCGTAACATAACAACACCCCTACGCTCCAATACTTTCAATACACATTCTGCTACTTTCAATACACATTCTGGTGCATTGAGGTTTGCTTGTATCTGTCAGGTAATATAACTTATACAGCTCGGATAACATATTTTCTTAAAGTACGTGCCATATAATTATAATACATTAGGCTAGGTTCAAGTTTGTATTGGACCCATTAGTGTAGTTGATTCTGCTAAAAATAAAGCAGAACAGAATGGCGCGGCATGCTGCACTATTTTGTCCAGCAGAACGTCTGAGTGATAAAATGATGACGCGCACAATTGGAGCACATTGGGCATCATTGGTGTCCGTCATATTACAGAGCCATACTGTCCTTTTTTCCTGTTTCTGTTCCTAGAACATAACAAAAGGAGAAAAAAAAACAGACGCAGATGTGAACATAGTCTAGATCAGTGTACGACCAGAATTCTCCCCAAACACCCCCAAAACTGGTATGAACAGAAATCCGATGCTCACAAAAAAGTATCTATTAGTTTGTCCATGGAGGAGTTAAAATATTGATACACATGTCATGTTAAACGCTTAGGCGGCGTTCACATCTCCATTTTGGAGATCAGGCTGTTGGCCAGACAAAAAAAGCATTGCATGCCAGAAATCGTCCAGATCACAGCCGGACCTCATAGCTGTCAATGGGGATCTGGTGGTGAAGCAGAAGATGCGACCGTGGGGCCCAAAGAAAATGCACATCGGTCACATCCGTATTTTGCGGATCACAAAACGGATGCGGTTGTGTGAATGCGCCCTAACAATGGTTTATACAATGCTGCAGTTAATTTGCATCCGGAAATCCAGAGTACAAATGGCTGGTAAAGGGTTTACTGATGGCTCCCAATCCTAATCTGCCCTCCAGCAGGCATTACTTGGACTTCTACATCTTGCTAAGAACACAACATCCATAAATCCTTGGGGGGAGCAGGATTATTGGCTGATCCTGATGAGTACTTAAAAGGATTGTACAGAGAACAGTCCCTATAAAACAGGGCGACTGGACAAATCACAGATAATCGCGTATACATATAGAAAGGGTGGGATGTTGGGGGACGAAGAATTCTACATCTTTAAGAATATATCTGGTGTTAGTCCTTGGGATGGCCCTCAATATCATATTGCACCAAAATGGGCATTCACCCTACAGGCCATTTTTATGGGGATGGTGTTCATCATTGGCACACCCTTAAACTCCGTTGTACTGCTGGTAACTGTAAAATATAAGAAACTGCGGCAACCGCTCAACTACATCCTAGTGAACATTTCTGTGGCCGGGCTTGTTATCTGTATCTTCTCCATTTTTACTGTTTTTGTGTCCAGCTGTCATGGGTATTTTGTCTTTGGCAGGATTGCCTGTGGCATTGAGGCCTTTGTTGGCACCCTCTCAGGTAAGACCGTGCATTGGGCATGACACCATGTTATAAATGCTTACTGAAATGTTGTGTTACAGTTCCTTGTGCCTGATTGCCAGGATTGTTATTATTTGCACAGGAAAGACGAAGTAGAGTGGAGAGCAGTTATAGGTCATAAGTGGTGGAATTATTGGTCCAAACAAGGCCAGTGTGGTAGAGATCTTGAAAAGACTAGGATTTGGCTAGGACTACCGCTATGGTCAGCAATAGTCACAGCTGAAGCCCCACTGCAGCAGCATCCAAAGCTTGTGCAGAAGTAGAGGACCATAGAATGTTCCACCTGGCACATCCTGGACCTAATTCCCACATTGCTGAAGACTCACGTCTTGCACTGAGCCCTAGTGTTATGCTCATCTTTTCGAGGTCTTCAGAAATTCTTGAAAAGAAAAGTACTTGAAGCCATAACATCCCCAAAGTGAGACTATCATAGAAATTTCAAATTTCTGCTGTGTGTGAAGCCATCTGATATTTATGGCTTCAGGACAGACCATCAATATAAAAAACATAAAATCCCTCCTCCTTCAAGACCTACAACTCCTCCCAGTAGCCACTGTCTTCACTTATACGTACCAGAAAGCCTCATGTGCAGACTGCTCACCTCACCTCTGCAAATGTGCGCCCACCACTGCATACCGCACTTTCTAAGCGGCTCTATGAGGAATATAAATAGAACGGGAATAGGATTGTCTCACTTCCTGCACTTATTTCAGTGTAGACCCCACATTAGCGGCGCTGGGTAGCAGCATGCACAGGTGAGAGCACTCCCATCCTCATCACTACTCTCTCCTTCAGGTTTGGTCACCGGCTGGTCCCTGGCGTTTCTGGCCTTCGAGAGATACATCGTTATCTGCAAACCTATGGGGAACTTCTGTTTCAGCTCCAAACACGCCATGGCGGTCGTCCTGTGCACCTGGCTCATTGGTATCGGGGTGTCTGTACCCCCTTTCCTCGGCTGGAGCAGGTAATGGTTTCTCCATGTGATTACGGGGCCTACAGTCATTGGGAGGACGTAACAACTGCTACAGACAGTTGATTTATGAGGCTGACATTAGGGTTCCGGGGTCCGCCGGATTACATGCAGCGTGTGGTGGATACACAGCGAACATTATGACTGGAGGCTTCTAGTGCGTGTGAGACTACTACAGGAGAGACGAAGGCTGAGAACGTGCGGCGCTGTGGCTTAGTTGGTTAAAGCGCCTGTCTAGTAAACAGGAGATCCTGAGTTCGAATCTCAGCAGTGCCTGGTATTTTTTCTTTCTTATTTTCTGTTCTGCTGGCAGCTATGATATATAAATAAAGCTGTAGATTCTGGTGAGAGGATTTTACCCCCAGTTTTGAGTCACAATCCATTAGCAATATCCTCATTATATCCTAAAATGTGTGCTTTCTAATCACCTCATCTGAGTAGCTGGATGAGTCCATAAGGATACACAGGCAAGGTTCACATCTATGCGGAGGCTACTTTAACCCTTTCTACCCCGTAGGGTTTTTTTAATTTTGCATTTTCGTATTTCGCTCCCCGTTTTCCCAGGGCCATGTTTTTTTTATTTTTCTGTTTACATAGTCGTATGAGGGCTTATCCTTTGCGGGACAAATTATACTTTCCAACTCCACCAGTTAATAATGCATAGAATGTAGTAGGAAGTGGGGGAAAAAATTCCAAAGGTGGTAAAAATGGGAAAAAAAACGCATTTTTGACACAGTTTTACAGGGTTTTTCTTTACGGCGTTCATTATGCAGTAAAACTGACTTGTGATCTTCATTCTCCAGGTCAGTACGAATCCAACGATACCACATATGTATACTTTTCCTTGCGTTTTGATGCCGGAAAAAAAAAAGGTGAAACTTGATTTTATTTAATTTTTTTTTGCCGTCATTATCTGACCCCCTATAACTTTTTTGTAGTTATGTGTATGGGGGCTTATTTTTTGCGGGGCGATCTGTACTTTTCATTGATACCATTCTGGGTTATTTACGTCTTTTTGATCACTTTTTAATTAATTTTTTTGTGGGTGGAGAAGTAACCAAAAAATGGCACTTACACATTTACGTACAGGCATTTACACATGTGGTGATACTCATGATGTGTATTTTGTTTACATTTTTTATTCTCATTTTGGGAAAGGGACGATGATTTGAACTTTTATATTTTTTTTTATTTGTAAAAACTTTATACATTTTTTTTTATTAAACTTTTTATAGTTCCCATAGGGACTTGCATTGGAGTCTATGATGATTTTACTAGTTTCCTATAGAGCCCTATTACAGGCAAGGGCTCCATAGGAAATACTATGCAGCAGCCTCCTGCCATTCACGAAGGCAGGGGCTGTTGCATACACGCTCCGGCTCCTCTGATCGCCACACAGGGGAGCCGGAGCAACACCGGATGTTTGACCACGGTATCTGAGGGATTAAATGTCCGTGATCAGCAGTACCACCTGTCGCGGACATTAGCCACAGGTGTCTGCTGTAAGAGCGGGCGCCATCTTTAAAGACCCGACATGTGATGTACTATTAAGTCACTATTATGTCAGGAAGGGGTTAAAGGGGTTGTCCCATTTCAACATCAATAGAATATTATATAGATGTGAGTCCCATCTCTGGCACCCACTCCTGGTTCTAAACTGGGGCCCCTAGATTAAAGGGGTATTCCCATCTCACAAATGTAGTTTGTACAGTTAGATATAGCAGTATTACCAGTATTATTACTAATAGAATGTATTTATATAAAATGTACCGTTTAGAAGATTTGACTATTTGTATAGGCATTGTCCCACACACATCAGTCAGGCCGTTGCCCTTGGTTACGACCACCGTGTCCATGTAGTAGTGGTGGCCGGCTTGCTCTTGTTCAAACCCGCTCTGAGGTAACTGCTGTATTGTGAACGCACATGGCATGAGCACGCGCAGACACATCTTAGGGTACTTTCACATCTGGTCAGGATCCGTCCAAAACGCAGACTTTATAAATGGATCCTGCTCCGTAGAGATGAATTGATCTTGGAACAGGATCCGTTTCTCTACGTTTTGGAAGCGCAGACAAAAATGCTACAACCCTAAGATATGTCTCCACATGCTCATGTAATGTGCGTTCACAATACAGCAGTTACCTCAGAGCGGGTTTAAAAAGGAGCAACTAGGGGCAACGGCCTGACTGACCTGTGTGGGACAATGGATATACAAATAGGGAAATCTTCTTAACGGTACATTTTATATAAATACATTCTATTAGTAATATTATTGGTATGGCTATATCTAACTATACAAACTACATTTGTGAGATGGGAATACCCCTTTAAGGAGAGCGCACATGCATGTGCAGCGTCCTCTCCATGCACTGCTATGAGACTTGCAAAAATAGGTAAGCGGGAATAGTCCACGATTTTCGGAAATCGCATAGTGGTGAATGGAAAGAAAGCAGGAGCGCAGCCACCTCGCCATTTATTGCTATGGGACTGCCATAAATTACCCAGTCAGTGCTTGGCTATTTTCGGAACTCCCATAGTGGTAAATGGAGAGCGGACACACAGAGCCTCTGTCACAGGTCGCATGATGGAAACCTGACGGACTCCATTATAATCCTTTGTATCCGTCATGCAAGTCTGTTAGGATTCATTCAGTGAAAAACAGCAGTGTGAAGGCTATTTTTTCCAATGGTCATCACACGGCTGTTTTCAGCAGTCTATGGGTCTCTTCACACAGCCCTTTTCTTTTTTTTTTATGACTCATCAATAACGGCTGTCAAAAAATAAGACGTCCTATTTTGTCTATTTCTGCGGGCTGACAGCACTCGTACAATTTAAGGGGCAGGCGTTTTCAATGGACGTTTTTCAGAAAAGCATCCGTGCAAAACTGCCATAAAAGACGGACCATTTTGCTGTTTATTAAAGGGAATCTGTCAGCTCCAAACCTCCCCCAAACTAGAGTAATCGGTGTATACTGTAAGTGGTGCTGAGTCAAATTATGTAATTTTTTTTTCCCAGTCATGTAGTGAATGTAGGCTTACTGTCTTTTTCTGGAGCAAAACAATGGAAATAAGAAAGCCGATGTGAATGGCGCCTTAGATGTTGTACTACATCAGTGTACTGCAGAGTTGTGTGCATTTTTCAGTAGTGGTTGCAAGTGATATACTTAGTGTTTCGTTGTTCTCCCAACCACCGGGATATGCAACAATAAATAATGGTGACATCTCAGCCTAACAGAATAGCAATGTGCTAGAGTGATAAACCAAGGCCTCTCAGTACAAGGATTCTGTTCCTCTCAGTTTGCGATAAGTGGAGATAACTTGTACATCAATGAACAGGAAGCATCACCCATTCTTCCCACACAACTTGATGTGATTTTTGAGGTTTCATGTGGCTAAAAAACTTTGTTTTCAATGTGGCTTTTATGACTCTCCCACATGCCACAGATTGGAGCTAAGTGTTTGAAAATGTTATAATCTGTAGATCTTAGCAACACCTTCCTTAATTTGTATAACCTTATGGCTTGTCCTTCTTGGTGTTGCAGTTGCCACAGGTGTATAAAATCCAGTTCCTTGCAATGCAGTCTGACTTTACGAACATGGGTCATTCTAAAGAGTTCACTGAATTCCAGCATGGTACTGTAATAGGATGCCACCAATGTATCAAAGGCAGTTTGTGAAATTTCTTCCCTCCTAGATATTCCATCATCAACTGTGAGTGGTATTATTGTAAAATGGAAACATAACAAAAAGTCATCCACTGGCACTACCCGGACATGCAGTGATTTTGGGGCTTCTGCCTAATGGTAGTTGGGATGCCCTTGATGTTAGGTAGTTGGCAGGGTGCAAGGCAGAAGAATGGATGCAGGGCCCAGTTGATGGTGGAGGCAATGACGAGGCCCAGTTTGATGATAACAAAGAACAGTCTGTTTACTGAGGATAATGGGTGAAGCGGTACAATTCTGAGGTGTCCCATGGAGCTTGCCTTTCCCAACAGCTGTGTATAGGCAGAAACAATGATGGTAGTAGTAGTAGTCCCTGAGTCTCACTGTAAACACTTTGCAGACTTTCCAGATCAACCACAGACATGCA
This sequence comes from Rhinella marina, assembly GCA_900303285.1. Taxonomy (NCBI): domain Eukaryota; kingdom Metazoa; phylum Chordata; class Amphibia; order Anura; family Bufonidae; genus Rhinella; species Rhinella marina. The sequence continues at coordinate 159,257 of ONZH01011499.1, forward strand.
AAACAGTCGTGCTAAACTCACAAACAGTACTGAAGTTGCCGGGGTGCAAATCATCAAACTGGCAGCCAGTCTGTTATATGTGTGGTAGGCACTGAGGCATCATACCCTCTCCACAAAGCAGCAAAGTCCATAGCCATAAATGAGCATTACCTTTGCTAACACACACAGTTCCTGTGATCCTATACTGTCTGTGGATATCTTTCGTGCTTCAAGTCTTGAAAAACAGCTATTAGCTATTTTTGACAATGTTTTTTTTTATTATTTTACTCTTTTCTTTATTTTAGTGGTATTATCGCTTATTGACCACTTTGCATCTCTTTCCTATCCAGGTACATACCAGAGGGTTTACAATGTTCATGTGGTCCAGACTGGTACACTGTCGGCACCAAGTATCGCAGTGAATATTACACCTGGTTTATATTCATCTTCTGTTTTGTTATTCCCCTGACTCTCATCTGCTTCTCATATGCACAGCTACTAGGAGCACTGCGGGCGGTAAGTTTATTACTAATAGAACTATATTGCAGATATGGGGGTCACTTATTAATGTTGTTCTGGAGGAGGCCCTTAAAGAGGACCTTTCACTGGTTCTGAGATTACAGTATTAATACCTGGCATGGTAGGGCATGTTTAGGAGATGTGATATCGCTATTTTTTTTTTTTTTCAGATCCGCTGCTCCATTGCAGCATTCTGCTCCTGTTTTCTTTTGGCACCCTGTAAACTACGTTAGGCTCTGTTCACATCTGCATTGTCGTTTCTGTTTTTCTGTGTCATAAGAACACACAAACGAAAATGATGGAGTGTTGGATCGGTGAAATAATAGACACCGATGGTGGAGGTCGGTCAGGTTTCTAGCATAGTGTCTGTCGTTTAACTGGAAAACATAATGCTGTTGTGTTTTTTTTCTGGATAACTTAAAGGGGTTGCCTCACTTCAGCAAATTACATTTATCATGTAGAGAAAGTTAACACAAGGCATTTACTAATGTATTGTTATTATCCATATTGCTTCCTTTGCTGGCTGGATTCATTTTTCCAATACATTATACACTGTTCATTTCCATGGTTATGACCACCCTGCAATCCAGTGGTGGCCGTGCTTGCACACTATAAAAAAGTAGCAGCTTATGCACACTCCCTCAGTCATGGCCACCAGAGAGGCCGGCATTTTTTCCCTATAGTTTGCTGGCATAACCACCGCTGATGGCAATATGAAGAATCACAATACATTAGTAAATGTCTTGTATTAACTTTCTATATATGATAAATGGCACTTACTGAAGTGAGACAACCCCTTTAACAGATGCTTACAGAGCCTCCCATGCAGGTGTGAGCAGAGTCTTAATTCCTTCCACTCTGTGCAAAATGTAACTAAGTCTGAGGAAGTAAAAGGTATCCATGTCCTCCAAAAAGAGAAAAATTCCAGTGTTTTATATGCTGATGTGGCATCCACATCTGCTAGCTTTATAAATATCCAGGAGCAAGCTCAACTATATGGCTCGTTGGTCTAGGGGTATGATTCTCGCTTAGGGTGCGAGAGGTCCCGGGTTCAAATCCCGGACGAGCCCTGCTTTTGCTCACACTTTTTGTACTTTATGAACTGTGGGCTGAATTTCAAAGTATTTCATATGTCTTTTTATTATGTACAATTTTGATATTATAATGGACAACCTATTGTACTTCAAACCCCACACTGACCTAATGTGTATCAGCTCAAGCGGACAAATCCTGGATCCATTTCAGGTTAATATTCAACTGAACAAGTACTGTAAAACCAGATTGTGCAGTGTACATGTTTAATTTTTGTATTTCCAGAAATGTGTGCAAAACCTGCAGAGGATATAAGATATATGTTACAGCTATAGTATTTTGTAATAAATATCACTTATAGCAAAAGAGCAAAGAGGGCTCCGATATTATAACAATCTCCCTGTATACACTATCACTAAGCCAATCACCAAAAAGAAAACAAAAATGCACAGGAATACAAAGTATATAACAACCAATACTTATAGTAATTAAAAAAATAATTATATACATACAGGGGTGTGATTTAAATTTTTAACAAGTTCCCTACTCAACGGCAGACATGCGGCGTCACAACACATGTTTACATATACATCACTGAATTTAATGGTGGCCGTTATGGCACATAACAGGTAGCATTTAGTGTTAGGTTCCCGTCTTACAGAGATCGCCTTGACGTTTGGCAGATGGCCCAAATAATTTTGTACAAAAAATATTTGCCAAGAACCTCAAATTTACTAAATAAGCGTAGCATTAGCACCAGAATATTTTCTATTACTATGGCATTTTTGTACTTTATTTGGTTTGCAGAGTGCTGCTGCATTGTGTTTTTTTTTCTTTTGTGTATCTAGCCATGGCAATGTGCACCTGTGCATTGGGATGTGCTGACTGACCCCCTTTTTCTTTGCACATCACATATATGCAACACACATACACATAAATATACCATATACATGGTACACATACATAAATACACCGCATATACACTACACACATACCCAACTAAGGAACTAAACTATCAGCGGTGCGCAAAAGCAATGGAAGTGAACATCCCCAGCTGCCCTGCCACCACCAGGGCACCAGATCGGGACTCAGCTGGTAACACAGTTCTCCGATCCGGCTGTAATTTAACAACCGGATCCGGAGAACTGGAGGCTGAATCCCATATATATATATATATATATATATATATATATATATATATATACCAACTAGGAGGTCAGCAAATATATTAAAAAGATTATACCCTAATACATTACTACCTAGCAAATACTTGTATTCTTGTGCATTTCTTTAGTTTTGTTTTTTTTTTTGTTTAATTTTTTTCTAATAAAGTCAAATTATCCATCACTGATTTCAGTGAACTATACTTTTTCACATTCCGTGTCTAAACAATGCCTATTAAAAAGGTATTCTAGGATCTTAATATTGGTAGCTTACTCTTAGGATAGGCCATCAATATCTGATCGGTCGGACACCCTGAACTCCCCCCAATCAGCTGTTTCAGAATAGCTCTGGCATTAAAAGTTGGCGCTGGAACTACACAGCTCCTTCCATTGTGTAGTGGACACAGCTGGTAACTGCAGTGCTGCTCCCATTGAAGTGAATGGGAGCAGCGCTGCAGTTACCAACTATTACACAACAGATGAAGCTGTGTCGTTCCAGCCCCAAGTTCCAGCGCTGGAAATACTCTGAAACAGCTGATTAGCATAGGTACGGGGTGTCGGACAGATCAGATATTAATATCTGATCGGTGGGCATTCCGCACCCAGGTTCCCCATTGATCAGCTCACCAAGCACGGCTCTGTACATTGTATAGCAGCTGTGCTTGGTATCGCACTCAGCCCCATTCACTTCCAGGGGCTGAAATGCTCCTAGGCCACATTACACATGAATGCATCGTCCTTTGGCCTATGAAGCAGAAGGAAGGCCACAGCACTCACAGGAGCACCGGTGCCTTCTCAAACAGCTGATTGGCAGAGGTCCCGGGTATCGGATAAGGATAGGTCATCAGTATGAAAATCTCGGGAAAACCCATTTAAAGGGACTGTGTCATCAGAAAATGACATTTTTATGTGTTTTTTATTAGAATTTTTGGTGATTTTTGTTTTCATTTTGCATTTTACTACCTACAGTATATTTAAAAAACAAACATAAAAAAAACTTACCACAGCTCCTTTGGGCGCTGCCAACACTCTGGCACCAGCCTGCACTGCATCCTGATGTCGCTCAGCACTACACCCTTAGGCCTCATGCACACAACCATATCCTTTTGCAGTCCACAATTCGCTGATCTGCAAAACATGGATTCCAGCTGAGTGCATGCTGCCATTTCTTTTTTAACTTCTGCAGAAACGTCCTATACTTTGTAAAACGGACCAGTATAGGACATGCTCTATTTTTTTGGGGAGCCTCGGAACAGACACCATGCGCTGTCCGCATCTTTTACGACCCCATTGAAATGCATGGGTCCGCATTTGATACAGAAAAAATGTAGCTTGGATGCGGACTAAACATATGGTCATGCACATAAACCTAGTGCAGTGCTGGCACCGGGTGAAGAGGACCAGGTTGTAGTGAGTAATGCCAGCATATCGCAAGCGATGCCATACTCACCGCTCCTTGTTCCTTAAGGGAACACTCGCAGGCTGCAGATAACTGCCCCGGGGGCTGCGTGTTTGAGACCCCTATTATGGATTCACCATCCACAGTCGCTGCTTACACATCTTGATCTTCTGCCCAGAAACAATGATTTAGATGTCCACAGGAAACATCATGAAGTGCTTGTTCATCAGGTCATCTGTGGCATCTTTGCACAGGCAGATTTGAATTGTCATTCCAGATAATCAGCTGTTGTGTGGAGTAAATCCGCCTAAGGGCTCATGCACACGACCGTATGTATTTTGCGGTCCCAAAAAACGGATCCGCAAAAAAAACGGATGACATCCGCGTGCATTCCGTATTTTGCGGAACGGAACAGCTGGCCCCTAATACAACAGTACTATCCTTGTCCGTAATGCGGACAATAATAGGACATGTTCTACTTTTTTGCGGAACGGAAATACGGACATACGGAAACGGAACGCACACGGAGTACCTTCCGTTTTTTTTTGCGGACCCATTGAAGTGAATGGTTCCGCATATGGTCCGCAAAAAAAACGGAACGGACGTGGAAAGAAAATACGTTCGTGTGCATGAGCCCTTAGGCTTCATACACACGACCGTATGTGTTTTGCGGTCCGCAAATTGCGGATCCACAAAAAAAAAATGGATGATGTTCCGTATGGCATCCGTTTTTCAGGGTTTTTTGGCGGATCCATTGTAACAATGCCTATTCTTGTCAGCAAAACGGACAAGAATAGGACATGTTCTATCTATTTTGCAGAACGGAAATACGGACATACGGAAACGGAATGCACACAGAGTACCTTCCGTTTTTTTTTGCGGACCCATTGAAATGAATTTTTCCGCAAAAAAAACGGAATAGACACAGAAACAAAATACAGTCGTGTGAAAGAAGCCTTACAGTTTTTTTTCTCCCCTGTAGGTTGCAGCACAACAGCAGGAATCTGCCAGCACTCAGAAGGCTGAAAAGGAGGTGTCTCGCATGGTGATAGTCATGATTGGATCCTTCTGTCTGTGTTATGTTCCTTATGCGGCTATGGCGATGTACATGGTGACTAACCGAAACCATGGCATGGACTTACGTCTTGTGACGATCCCTGCTTTTTTCTCCAAGAGTGCGTGCGTCTACAACCCCATCATATATTCCTTCATGAATAAACAGGTAATCAATAGTGTACTGTCACGTAACCAATACAAATATATCTAAGCTCTACCCAACACTGTTAGGTAGTGCATACTGCAGTACTACAATGGGCACGGCATAAAATACTGTAACTAAAGGCACATTGCAAAAAAAATTAGAACTAGTATGGACCCATTGTTCATTGCCTGCACAAATGAACACCAATAGCATGTTAGGCCACGTTCACATTTTCGTGTCTGTTTCACAGACACTGCTCAGCTGAAAATTTATTTCCAGAGCATATTCTAGTAATGATTTATTAAAGTCACAGTCCAAACGGTGTGCTGTCCGTATCTTTTGCGGTCCCATTGAAGTGATCCGTCAGAAGAACAGAAAAAAACATATTCTCTAAAAAAAACGATTTTGTAAAAAAAAAAAAAAAAAAACCTATCCTGTAAAGAAAACCAAACAGATCCTGTGGATCAGTTATGCACATTTGGCATCTGTTTGATCCACTTACCTCAGAGATCCGTTATTTTAGACAGAAAAAAAGTCCTGCGTACAGTACTTTTTTTCCCCTTTAGAAAAATGGGCATAACTGAATAACTGACGCACAGGATCCTTTTTTTTTTTTTTTACAGGATCCCGTTTTGTTTTTGTTTTTTTAGACAGATCATATGAAATGGAGATGTGAACCCCTCAGAGTTCACTGGTTTAACCCGTTATTTAAAAAAAAAAAAATGTTGAAGTTAGTGATGACCATTTTGGAGAAGGTAAAATAAATGATATGGTTCACGGGATGGATTGTTAATCAAAAGGGTAGTCCGGTTAGATTAAGTTATGTCCTATCCACAGGATAGGGGATACATATTAGATCAGTGGGGTTCTGACTACTGATCACAAGAATGGGGGCCCCGTACCAATGAATGGAGCGGTTGGTCAAGCATGCGCTGTACCACTCTTCTCCTTCTCTATGGGATATACAGAGATGGCTAAGTGAAGCACTTACTTATCCTCAGCAGTCCCATAGAGGAGGAATGGAACAGCCAAGTTTAGGCCTCGTCCACATTTCCGTGTCAGTGACCCATCCGTGAAAAAAAGCGTACGTGTTTCATCCATGAAGCTGTCCGTGAAGGATCCGTGGTTGGTCCGTGTGTCCGTTTTTCCCATCCGTGTGGCATCCGTATTTCACTGACGTTGCTCAGCTGAAAATTGATTTCCAAAGAATCTGCTATTAGTCATCAGTGAAAAACGGACGCATCACGGACACAACACACAGATGTGTGTCAGTGATTTTCACGGACCCATAGACTTCAATGGGCGTGCTTGGTCCGCATCACGGATCAAAGTAGTGCATGTCCCCGTGATTTTTTTACTGACCCACGGTCAGTAGAAAAATGCTGAAATGTGAACAGATACATTTAAATCAATGGGTACATGTGCTGTCCGTGAAAAATGCGGACAGCACACGTCAGTGAAAAACGGAAATGTCGACGAGGCCTTATGGTCCTCCAGTCCCGCCTAGTAGCTATCCCCTATCCTTTGGATAGAATAAATGTTTTATAATCCCTGTAAGAAATTAATATGCATATTTATTAAATGTGCATTAATGCCAATAATATAACTACTGCTTAGTACAACTTTATGTGTATAGATAAATGCCACACAGACCCAATTTAAACAAAAAGTGTCTTTCTTTCAGTTCCGGGGATGCATCATGCAGACAGTATGTGGGAGACCCATAACTGATGATTCCTCACTTTCTACTTCTAGCCAAAAAACGGAGGTGTCTACAGTATCTCACAGCCAGGTCAGCCCATCTGGAAGTTAATGTCCAAAACCGTTCCTACATACCCAAGACCGAGGCATGTGTCAAAGCTTCAAGTGGCGCGTTAAATTTTTTTCTGAAATGCATTTTACAAATATTTTCTTTACAAAGTGGCCAATGTATCCACTCATTGGACATTACAAATGCATTAATATCTACATTCTTATATATTGTCTAAAATTACAGTTTCAACCATAAAATAAATTGTTCTACTGTCATTTTATATTCATACAATTCATATGACAAAATTCCAGTTTCTAGAAGGATTTTCCCAGGTTACAAACTAATTGCATATCCTAGTGATAGGTCATCAATTTCTGATATTTCTCGGCTTGCTTTCTGCGACTCCCACAGTCCTCAGAATTAAGGTGCAGCACTCTCATAATCATCTTTTCAGAATACGTGGAAAATGGGTGGAACATGGAGGGTAAAAATGGACACAGAAGCCACAAAAGGCCATAGAACGGACAAGGACACGGGAATACGGCCTAAGGCTAAGATTAGACTTTATGTAGTACTTTTGAATGTTTTTAACTGAGAAAAATCTGTGGTGCAAAGCAGTGAACTGACTTTTGTGCCATCGTGTGCGCTGCAGCTAATATTGATTACTCAGGATAGGTCATCAATATCATATCAGTGGGGATCCAATTTCAGGCACCTCTGCCAATCAGTTTAATTCCAAAATGTATTTATTGTGTTGATTGCAAAAATGGAGAAGCCATACATAGTGCAAACAAATACATAATAGATGGACAGATTTCTACTATAGTTTCTAGCATATGTAGGATACAGTATAATTGAACATCAATTTAAAAACAAAACAATCATATAACATTATAGATTCATGAAAGAACAAGAGTTGCTTAGGGTAGTCATTATGGGGTAAAAAGGGAGCAGTCCCCGGGACTTTCCCGGTCAAAGAGAGGGAAGGAAGAGGAAAGAATGTGGACGGGTATGGAGAGTCTTCCAGACCGCGAAGCGTCAAGTTAAAGAGATAGAAAGTATTGTAGGTTAGGAGATTGTGAGCAGTTTAGCCAGGGAGACCATATTTGCTGATAGCGCTCCCTAGTATCAGTCAGTGTAGCGTTCAGTTTTTCGTACAGACCTATACGATTAACCCTGTGTATAACTGCTGACACAAAGAGAAAACGAGTTCGCCATTTGGAAGCAATGTGAATCCTGGCAGACATTAATATAAATTTGAGGAGTTTATATGCGGTATAATTAAATGTTGGTGGTTTAAGGCCCAATAGATATATAGGCGCTGACAGGGTAAGATCCTTTCTGAACACTTCAAATAGTCCTCTTTTGATATTAGACCAAAATCTACGTACCACAGGGCAGGTCCACCACACATGAAGGGTGTTTCCTGTATCTTGGCAACCTCTAAAACATAAGGGGGAAACTGTCAGGTAAATGATATGTAATCTGGAGGGTACGAAATAAACTCTATGAAGAACCTTTAAAGAGGTTTCCATTAAGGTGACCTGCCAGCTCCCTTTACTAATCATTGTGCAGCACTCAAACCATTGTTCTAATGTGAGAGTCTCCCCCAAATCCACCTCCCAGCCATGCATAAATGCCAACTTGGTATCGGGGATCGGTGAATTCAGGAGAGAATAAATAAAATAGTGGGTACCCTTCTCTAATGCTCTATATTTACAGAGCCTTTCAAACGGTGTAAAGGATATCATACTGTTTGCCGGAAGCTGAGACGTTAGGAAGTGGAAGACTTGATTGATCCTAAAGTGTTCAGAAGGTAGAGGGGAGAAAGCAGAAAGGAAATATGCTCTGGGCATGAGCTGAGAGCAGAGTAGAAAATCTCTGACATGTTTCCACCAGACAAATGCGGTCGGTGGTAATCCTGGTGGAAATAGGGGGTTTCCAAATAAAGGTAGAAGAGGGGAGATAGGAGTTTGCAGTTTATACTTAACCCCTTAATGACCAGGCTTATTTTTGAAAATCTGACTTGTATCACTCTATGTAGTAATAATTTTGGAACACTTTTACTTATCCAAGCCATTCTGAGATTGTTTTCTCGTGACACATTGTACTTCATGACAGCCATAAATTTGAGTCAATATGTCACCTTTATTTATGAAAAAATCCCAACTTTACCAAAAATTTTGGAAAATTCACAATTTTCAAAATTTCAATTTCTCTGCTTTTAAAATTGAAAGTGATACATCATAAAATATTTATTTAACATTCCTCATATGTCTACTTTATGTTTGCATCATTTTGTAAATGTCATTTTATTTTTTTGGGACATTAGAAGGCTTAGAATTTTAGAGGCAATTTTTAAAATTTCCCAAACCCACTTTTTAAGGACCAGTTCAGGTCTGAAGTCACTTTATGGGGCTTACATAGTAGAACCCCCCCATAAATGATCCCATTTTGGAAACACCGCTCAAGTTACTTAACACTGATTTTATAAACTTTGTTAACCCTTTAGGTATTAAAGGAAAATGGAGATGAAATTTCTAAATTTCACTTTTTTGGCCAATTTCCATTTTAGTCCATTTTTATTTTTAACACATCTAAGGTTAACAGCCAAAGAAAACTCAAATATTTATTACCCTGATTCTGCGGTTTACAGAAACACCCCACATGTGGTGGTAAACTGCTGTATGGGCGCATGGCAGGGCGCAGAGGGAGAGGAGCGCTGTATGGTTTTTGGAAGGCAGATTTTGCTGGACTGGTTTTTAGACACAATGTCCCATTTGAAGCCCCCCAGATGCACCTTATAGTACAAACAATCAAAAAGTGACCCCATTTTGGAAACTACGGGATAAGATGACAGTTTTATTGGTACTATTTTGGGGTACATATGATTTTTAATCGCTCTATTTTTTTGGGAGGCAAGGTAACCGAAGAATGGATGTTTTGGCACTGTATTTATTTTTTGTTTTTTATAATGTTCATCTGACAGGTTAGATTATGTGGTATTTTTATAGAGCAGGTTGTTACGGACATGATGATATCAAATATGTCTACTTTCTTTGTTTGTTTCAGTTTTACATAATAAAGCATTTTTGAGAAAAAATATGTTTTTGTGTCTCCATTTTCTGAACGCCATATCTTTTTTATTTTTCTTCCGATCGTCTTTTGTAGGGGCTCATTTTTTGCAGGAAGAGTTGAAATTTTTATTGCTACCATTTTTGGGTACATATGATTTTTTATTATTCATTATTACACTTTTTGGGGCAAGGTGACCCAAAAATTGGTAATTTTGGCACAGCTTTTATTTATTCATTTTTACTGCGTTCACCTGAGGGGTTAGGTCATGTGAGATTTTTGTAGAGCAGGTTGTTACAGATTTGGCGATACTTTGTATACTTTGTATACATGTATACTTTTTTTTTATTTATTTTTTACACAATAATATCATTTTTTTAAACCAAAAAAAATCATGTTTTAGTATCTCCATAGTGTGAGAGCTGTACTTTTTATATTTTTCGGGTGATTGTCTCAGGTAGGGGCTACTTTTTTGCGGGATGAGATATTAGATTGGTACTATTTTGGGGGGACATACACCTTTTTGATCGCTTGGTATTACGCTTTTTGTGATGGAAGGTGACAAAAAAATGGCTTTTTTTTTGGCCACAGCAGAGCAGCGTCCCGATGGGAGGGGAAGGGAGCTCCCTCCCTCTCTTCTGGCCACACCATCGGTGTGCTGCCAGCGAACCGCAGTGCCCGATGGGGGAGGGAGTTTCCTCCGTTAACCCCTTCCATGCCGTGGTCCCTACGGACCGCAGCATGGAAGGGGATAAACGGCCGACATCACTGCCAGCAGCGATGTCGCCCATTACATTAGATTGTCAGCTGTATGTTACAGCTGACAATCTAATACCGCTCGACCATCCTGAAAATGGGGGTGATTGAAAGGGAGGGGGAAGTTAATTACCTACAAGACGAGGACGCTGCTTCTGTGGGCGGGAGGGCAGGGAGGGGGGGTCCGCTCGGCCATCCTGAAAAATTAAAACATAGCAGCGCAGCTCCGATGTCCTCAAGGACATCGGCGCTGCGCTGCTAAACGCTGCGATTGGTCAGTCAAATCTGACTGACCAATCGCAGGGGTTCTAAGGCAGGGACCACTGTGATTGGTCCCCTGCCGGGTGCTGTCTGTGACACCAGTTTACAAGCAAGTGTCACCGCAAGTGTACTTGCGGTGACACTTGGAGCTCATGACGTACTGTGTACGTCATGATGCGGTAACTACCACCACATCATGACGTACATAGTACGTTACTCGTCACTAAGGGGTTAAACCGGACTTTCCTCCAAAGTTGCAACATAAGATGAGGGATTTTTGCAGCCGGATCAATGGTTCCCAAGGGGATATCAGGTGACCAAATTAACGCTAAAAGGGATACTGGTAGTAATAAATCCAACTCCAAATTGACCCATTGCGGAATATTAGAGAGAGCATTAAATGAGGCTAGTTGTGTAAGTCTGGCTGCAATATAATATTTATAGAGATGTGGAACTGAAAATCCACCTACTCCTTTATGCAAGTGCATAACATGTCTGGATATTCGAAGTCTCTTATATGCCCATATAAAGCGGAAAATTGCGGTCTGTAGGGACTTAATAGCTAAGCACCAGATAATGTCCGGAAGGTCTGTAACATTATCCAATGGGCTAAACACGAAATCCTGGCCCTTCTCTTTACTAGCTTTAGATATTGAAAAGGCCTTCGATAGCCTCTCATGGTCTTACCTCTACCAGGTTATGTCCACCATGGGTATATCAGGAGCCTTCCTGTGCTCTATACAGACACTTTATACAGCTCCCACAGCCTTTCTTAAACTGCCCACCGATAATCCTATCCCTATCCATATTAGATGAGGTACCCGTCAGGGTTGCCCCCCCTCCCTGCCCTGCTCTATTTTACCCGGCTATTGAGCCGTTGGCCATTATGATTCACACTAATCCTAATATAGCGGGGGTTAAGTAAGTCTGTTTGCAGACACTATCACGCGCCCCATGACTACATAACCTAATGAACTGTTTAAGTTCCTTTGGTCAATATTCTAGCCTTCAGCTCAATGCTAAAAAATCAGAAATTCGACACTATAACACCCCACAACAAGTTCAAGATTTGATCTCTCTCAATTTTGGTTTTACAGATAGAGACCATTATCTCCCTTATTTGGGGGTTAATCTACCGAAAACCCTTGACTCTACCTTCAAGTGGAATTACGCTCGTCTCATTCCTAAACTACTTCAAGAATTACTGAGCTGGAATTTTCCCACCCTCTCATGGATAGGCAGAATACATACTGTTAAAATGGTCACCCTGCCCCGGATATTGTATCTCTCTCGCTCCCTTCCCATACCAATTACAGGCTTTTCTACCCGGGATAAATCCCACTTGGTCATAATGTATCAGAGTGGGGAGATAACGGTTGAGACGTCTGGCTAGAATAGATGTGAAAATCTTAAAGGGTTTCTGTCACCAGTTTTTTCGGTATGAATCAGGCTGACATTAGAGATGTGCTAATGTCACCTGATTCCAAATACACTCACCGGCCACTTTATTAGGTACACCTGTCCAACTGCTCGTTAACACTTAATTTCTAATCAGCCAATCACATGGCGGCAACTCAGTGCATTTAGGCATGTAGACATGGTCAAGACAATCTCCTGCAGTTCAAACCGAGCATCAGTATGGGGAAGAAAGGTGATTTGAGTGCCTTTGAACGTGGCATGGTTGTTGGTGCCAGAAGGGCTGGTCTGAGTATTTCAGAAACTGCTGATCTACTGGGATTTTCACGCACAACCATCTCTAGGGTTTACAGAGAATGGTCCGAAAAAGAAAAAACATCCAGTGAGCGGCAGTTCTGTGGGCAGAAATGCCTTGTTGATGCCAGAGGTCAGAGGAGAATGGGCAGACTGGTTCGAGCTGATAGAAAGGCAACAGTGACTCAAATTGCCACCCGTTACAACCAAGGTAGGCAGAAGAGCATCTCTGAACGCACAGTACGTCGAACTTTGAGGCAGATGGGCTACAGCAGCAGAAGACCACACTGGGTGCCACTCCTTTCAGCTAAGAACAGGAAACTGAGGCTACAATTTGCACAAGCTCATCGAAATTGGACAGTAGAAGATTGGAAAAACGTTGCCTGGTCTGATGAGTCTCGATTTCTGCTGCGACATTCGGATGGTAGGGTCAGAATTTGGCGTCAACAACATGAAAGCATGGATCCATCCTGCCTTGTATCAACGGTTCAAGCTGGTGGTGGTGGTGTCATGGTGTGGGGAATATTTTCTTGGCACTCTTTGGGCCCCTTGGTACCAATTGAGCATCGTTGCAACGCCACAGCCTACCTGAGTATTGTTGCTGACCATGTCCATCCCTTTATGACCACAATGTACCCAACATCTGATGGCTACTTTCAGCAGGATAATGCGCCATGTCATAAAGCTGGAATCATCTCAGACTGGTTTCTTGAACATGACAATGAGTTCACTGTACTCAAATGGCCTCCACAGTCACCAGATCTCAATCCAATAGAGCATCTTTGGGATGTGGTGGAACGGGAGATTCGCATCATGGATGTGCAGCCGACAAATCTGCGGCAACTGTGTGATGCCATCATGTCAATATGGACCAAAATCTCTGAGGAATGCTTCCAGCACCTTGTTGAATCTATGCCACGAAGAATTGAGGCAGTTCTGAAGGCAAAAGGGGGTCCAACCCGTTACTAGCATGGTGTACCTAATAAAGTGGCCGGTGAGTGTATATATCTGTTTTATTTACTGGTGCCCCCATTTTTATATAAAATGAACTTTTATTTTATGCTAATAAGGCCTCTAGGTGCAAGGGGCGTTACCCCTGCTCCTAGAGGCTCTGCTGATTGACAAGACCAGTCACAACCATGTGACTGATGTCATGACCATGTGATCAGTCACATGGTTTAGGAGGAGACAGGCTGTTTGTGTGATCCTAACCATGTGACTGATCACATGGTCATGACATCATTAAAGGTCCTTGCAAGCTATGGTGAATGGAGTGTTTCTTCTCTGCCTGGGCCTGTCAATCAATAGAGCCTCTAGGAGCAGGGGTAACGCCCCTTGCACCTAGAGGCCTTATTAGCATAAAATAAAAGTTCATTTTATATAAAAATGGGGGCACCGGTAAATAAAACAGATATATATTTGGAATCAGGTGACATTAGCACATTTCTAATGTCAGCCTGATTCATACCGAAAAAACTGGTGAAACCCTTTAAGGTCTATATTAAGGAGGGATATGGGGCGATAACTCGTGGGGCATAAGGGATCTTTATTGGGTTTAGGGATAACTGTAATCAGGGCACTAAGCATATCCATGGAGGATGTAGTTACACAAACTTTTAAGGTGGGGTGTTAAAATGTCTTTAAATTTTTTAAAGTACAAAGCTGAAAACCCGACTGGTCCTGTAGATTTGCCTAATTTAAGGGACGCTACTGTTAAGTCTATTTCTTCGTCTGTGATGTCATGGTTAAGAAAGTCCCGTGCAGAGTAGGGTAAGGACGGGATAGGTAGGGTTGCAAGAAAGGAGGTAAGGTCCGCTGTGGGAGGATCAGAGGGTTGGGAATATAGATTTTGATAGAAAGCATGGAATTGTTGATAAATAGTAGTTGGGTTGGAAGTAATCTGCCCTGTCGTGTCTTTGATTTCATAAATGGTATTAAAACGTTGCCTAGCTTTAATTTAGCAGCTAGCATTTTATCCGGTTTATTAGCCAACCTATAGAATTTCGCTTGAGTCCATCTCAAAGCCTTTTCGGTACGATGAAGTAAGGTGGCATCAAGCTGGAGCTTTGTGTCTTTAATAGCTTTCGCAAGGTAAAGGGAAGGTTGCCTCTGGTTAGCTAGTTCCAGATGGAACAGCTTAAATTCCAAATCAGTTTGAACTTTAGAGCGTTTTCTTCAATCTGGACGCCTCAGCCACGATGACCCCCCTGACAACCACTTTATGTGCAGCCCAGTTGACCGCAGGTGTGGTGTCTGAGGAAACATTAACATCAAAGTAGCCTCTAAGAGCTGTAGCTATACGGTCTACAATAGAGGGATCAGTAAGAAGTGATTTATTCAGCCTCCAGTTATAGGGGCATCTGGAGGGGAAGCCCAAATTGAATTCTACCATTACCAGGTTATGGTCTGACCAGGCGCAAGGAATGTGTCTCGCATACAAAAGGTGTGGAAGGAGCTGCGTAGAAGCTAGGAGCCAGTCCAGGGGCAGATTGGCCATAGACCTTACAGGGAAATTTCCCAGTGGGCCGAAGCCCAGGGGGCCACCTGAGCCCTCCTCACGGCCGGACAGTGGAAGTTTTTGGAGATGTATTTTGTGCTGCTGTCAGTATTTTGTGATGGACTGTGGTATTTGGCTGTGTTGGGGCAGTATAATGTGCTACAATATGGTATTGCTGGCCCTGTCTTCTATCAATTTGGACCCGACTACAAAATGGGGCCACTTTTAGTATTTTTTCAAGGGCCACTTCAAGTTCCCAGTCCGCCCCTGAGCCAGTCAATCCTGGTGTAGTGATGATGCACAGGTGAAAAGTAGGTATAACCACGGCGAGGTCCATTATACTCTCTCCAACAGTCAGCTATGCACAATCCCTGCATAGCCTGCAGTATAGAATTCTTAGATTTGGAGGACAGTTTGTCCGCTACAGGGGGCGATCTGTCCAGTCTCGCATTAAATGTCATATTAAAATCTCCACACCAAATAATTGATAAGGGATAATACTGTTCAAGTAATTTTCCCAAGACGCGAAAGAAGGAAGCAGGCTGACTGTTGGGAGCATAAGAATTAACTAAGCATAAAGGGGTATTATATAGGGAATCTACCACTATGATATATCTACATTCAGGGTCTATAATTGTAGTCTCAATCTGAAAAGGCAAGGAATTTCTAATAAAGATAGCCACTCCTCTGCTTTTAGTGGGGAACAGTGCCTGTAACACTTCAAGGCCCTCTCACAGGTCTTTAATGGTGTATTCGCGGTTACCAATTTTGCAGGCCACATGGAAAGGGAAGCCCCATCTATAGCGGATTTGGGCTCTTTGAAGAGATGAGGTCACGGGTCTCATTGATCTCCTTTTTTCCAGCGTAACTGGGGCCAAGTCAGCAAACAATTGTACAGATGAGTCAACCCCCGGCAGAGCTTGTAAATTACGTGCTGCTGTCAAAAGTTGGTCACACATTTCAGAGTAATGTAGCTTTAGTATAATGTCCCAGAGCTCTGTGAACCCGATCCATTCTGAACATATTAGAGTCCACCTGAGGCAATAGTGCCTGAATAGGTTGAGAACCGTAGGTTCACACGAGCGGGAGATTCGGACGTCTCCCGCATCGTGTGCAGTGTACTGAACTGCCGGCACTGAACGGGGGTCACATAGCATTATACTGATTTATGATGCTATGTAACCCTTACAGTTCTGGAATGTGTTGGATAATGCTGACCATGTTCTGAGTGAGAATCTTCACTACTACAACACTATATGTAAAAGAATAGCAAAACTCACATGAGTGTAGCAAGGATTCACCAGGATGGGGGCCTGGGGGTTGATATTAATTTCTACAGGCATCCAAAACACAGTAGATAGTCTGAGGTCCTATCCGAAACCTCCAATGCATGGTTTGATGGTCACCTATATGCTCCTGGGGGTCTCAGGATGATGGAAGGAGTCCGCCACGTGCTGGTGCGTATAAGTACTATGGAGGCCCTTATAGTGCAGGTAGGCCTCAGCTAAACTACCGCCTCCTCGATGTTCAGTCTGTCTCTGTAGGGGCCCGGTGGTCTTTGGTATCCCTTTCTAGGCCCGGCCAATCTGCCTCGGCTACCGATGAAAGCCCGATAGTGTGGGTCTAACAGTCCGGCCTTGTGGACGGGGGCCGCCTCGTGGCGGTGTGTGAGTGCAGGGCAGCTTCCCCCTTGTTGTGTGAGGGCCTCAGGATTATGTCCGCTGCTCCAGGGATCCAGTGGCCCTCAAAGTGCTTAAACCTCCTGTAGGAAGCCGGTCCCGGCTTCTGTAGGCTGGGGCCGCGACGGTATGGCGGTCCACAGCCGTTGGTGTGCAGGATGGGCCGGCCGCGATGGATGAATAGGCCGCGACCCTAACTCCAGAGCCCGCCAATCAGTTTAAAGGGGTTGTGGCACTCGTTCAAGTGCTGGTCCTCTTCAATGTTTAACTGCACACCGTCTCCCTTGCAGCAGTAGTGCAACTACAACTGCTCATGCCACTCTCTTGAATGGGATGAGTGCCTGTTTTTGCATTTATTGCCCTCCCCCTGCACTGATCAGACTTTGAAATGACTGATCAAATGCATACATGGAAGTTCATACACAAGAGAGATCAGGCTCCAGATACTAGAGAGAGACCAGACATGGCTGCAGCATCAAGTGAGTGATTTATCTCACCCCAGAGTTGGATAAGGGGGGGGGTGAGTAGATCTATTAGTAATAGCTGCAACCATGGCACTTCTCTCTCTGTCTTCTGTGTACCCCAGCAGCTTGTGCTCTTCATCCTCCCTCCATCTATATAGACTTAGATGGGCTTGTGCACAGACTTGATCAAACAATTCAGAAACAGAGATCAGGGAGATGGAAAAAAGTGCAGAAACAAACTTTTTTTTGTTTTTGTTAATAAAATATATTACAGAGGTCCTTATCACCAATACTATTGAATTACGACAAATAAAGGTTTAGTATGCACACGAACAAAGCATGTGGTTGGCTCCTCTGTTCTGTGAGTGAAGCACATGTGGCAGTCATTTCCAACATTTGTTTTTAACCTTTTAAAAGACTAAATATAGAATAGCCAGGAAATGATAATGCTTAAAATTTAGATAGAAGTATAATATCTAATAAATGTACTCCAGCAGCCTAATAATGCAGGAATACATACTGTATGCCTATATAACATACTGCTCGCACTACAAAAAAAAAAAAAAAATCTGTACAATTTGTTTAATGATCCTGCAGTACATGAGTTTTTCATAAAAAATGTGCTAGGTACATCAACCATGTATCTGCACTGGTTATATACAGTATAAAGCTCAGGCATTTTGACAGTTTCGATATGTAAAGCATTACTTTTCACATAGCCCTGTATAAATCAATAGTACAAGTAACTACAAGAAACTTTGTAATATATCTCACCAGTATGAAAGGTCTAGTTCTCATGTTATTACCCTTTTGCCTCTTGCTAATTGCTTTTCAGTTGGAAATATGCTTGGAACCCCCTCCAAACCGGATTAGCTCTGCTGAAGTATTCTATTACACGTCAATACAATTCTATGAGCAATTTCAGACGAGCGTGTTCAGTGTGGAAAACATGCTCAGTGTGGGAGCACGATTATCCATGATGGACAATGTCACTGTGCATCATAATTATGATTTATAATGCTGTGTGATCCTGGGGCTGATTCTTAGTAAGTGAGGAAGGTTAGGAAGCAGATTCTCCTCTACTTTCTGTGTGCACTGGATGGCAGCTGGTCTCCACCAACCAGATCTAGGAGAACTGCAGACTAGACATTCAGCATACACAGGGGAAAACTACTTAAAATGCCAGATCCAAGTGATATGATGTCAAGAAAATAGGGTTGCACCGGGTATCAAAATCTTGATACACGATTCTGTTCTGGAATTACTTGTGTTTCTATAATAAGCTGTGTTATCGCACAGTTTAGCATTAGTTTTTATCACAGAATATTACACTCCATATCAGCAGTGGCTGTACAGTGGAGGAGGAGGGACAGCAACCCTCCCTTCCCACAGTAACTCTGGCCTCTGCCACTAATGAAAAAGCCGAGTGGCCTGGGGGAGGGGGAATACTAATGAAGGGGACATGTACACTGACCGCTATAGTCAGGGGGATCCATACTCGCTGTGCTGGATGCTGGTAGGATAAATGAACCCGATGTCGTCATCACCATGTGACTAGTAACATATGAATGTTAATAGTCACATGGCGATGACATCATCACAGGTCCTTTATCCTACCAGCATCCAGGAGCTCTTGCTGCAGGAAGGGTTTCCTATTTTATCTTCATGGAGTCTAGACACTATTGTATGATTGCATTAATTTGAGGGACATGGTGTTATTACTTTAGTACCTCCATGTGCCTCACATTAATGGTAAAAGTGATTCCATCAAGTACCTCCTCACATAATGGGCAAATAGGGTTAACAAGTGAGGTTATTTACGATTAATGAGGTCCGAACTGATAAAAGCATATGCCTCATATTAATAGTGATTACCTGCATCATGTACCTTACTCATAAACCCCATGTTGTTCATTATGTGACAGGTAACTATTAATGTGAGGCATATGGTTTTATCAATTTAGACTTCCATGTGCCTCACATTAATAGTAAGTGACCCATCCTACAGAGCAGCACTCCCAACCACCTGGCTCTGCATGGGATGACAGCTGACCACATTGATTTGAATGGTTCCATGTTAAAGGGAACCTGTCATCAACTTTATGCTGTCCATACTAACAGCAGAATAAAGTAGAGACAGGCGAGTTGATTTCCGTGATCTGTCATTTATAAGTTAAAAGTAAGTGGTCGCCGAGAACCAACATCACAATCATTGAAGACTGGGCCTGGAAAAGAGTCACAGCCACCTGAGAAGAGTCATGGTTAATCATGAATTCTTGTTCTCCATGCCCACCTGGTGATGACTGACAGTCTTCTACCTAGTTTTCTCCCTTTCTCTCTAGGAGAGAACTGCCAATCAACAGCAGATGGGCAGGGAGAGCAGAAGGTTATGAATAACCATGACTCTTCTCAGGTAGATTTGACTCTTTTCATGGCCTGTGCTGCAATGATTATGATGCTGGTTCTCGGCAACCCCTTACTTTGAGCTCATGAGTGACACACCGCTGAAATCAGTATTTCTGTCACTATTTTATGCTGCCCTCAGTGAGGTCAACATAAAGTTGATGACAGGTTCCCTTTAAGTTCATAGCACAGTTAGCAGCCATAATGAGGCTTTGCAGGGAGCCGTGAAGAACAGGATGCAGCGGTAAATCAGCACTGCAGCCCCTTCATTGTCAGGATCGGGTACCAGAGGAGGCACTCCCACCATCATCCTAGCTATAAGCCATCAGTTTAAAAGACAGCAATACCCCTTTATATAATGCACTAATTGAAAAACTGCATTGTAAATAACAAGCACAACAAGTATTTCAAATCTCTTTTAATTGCAAGTCATGTGCAGAGCTGAACACATTAGATTGTTATAGCACCCATGAAAATTCTGCAGCCCGACAAATATGGGTGTAGAGGTGCTATTCAGTGACAATAAGCAAAATAAAGTGACTGTCTAAACATCCAGGTTCTATGAAGGCAAACATGGAAATTGTTCCCATTTATGCCTTTAGGGCTGATTCACATTCCCGCGCTCGGTCCTGAAAACACGGGCTATGTGTCAGCCGCATCTCCCAGACATGAACGGATTACATCATAGTAATTTATGATAGAGTCAGTTCTAGAGATGAGCGAGCAGTGCTCGTTACGAGCACTGTAACGCTCGGGTCCCGTGTGCAATGCCCACAGGCATTGCGGATCCGTCCTCATCTGCATGTAATTCAATGAGGACGGATCGTTTGGTACGACACTCATACCAAACGGTTCCGTCCTCACCCGTCTTAAAGTCAGTGGGGACCTCATTGACTTACATGCAGATGAGGACGGATCCGCAATGCCTGCGGGCATTGCACACGGGACTCGAGCGTTACAGTGCTCGTAACGAGCACTGCTCGCTCATCTCTAGTCAGTTCTTATCTGATTGCAGGTTTATTGTATACATGATGATGTGAGCACAGTACAATAGACCCATGAGCAGATAGGAACTAACTGTATCAAAAATTAGGCTGAAATCCCATAGGCAGTTTTTGGAGCAAAACCCAAAGTGAATCCAAAAAGAATGGAAGTATAAAGGGAAGACTTACAATTGTTATTCCTAGTGGATCCAATTCTGGCTCCAAAACTGCATATGTTATTTCAGCCTTTACAAATAGGCAGCATCGACATTGCAAGAGGCAATCTCAACAAAAATGTTTTTTCCATTCAGCTTTTGGGGAAAAAATAGACAATGTGGTCGAAAATAAAGATGACATTTATTAATGGCCGATTGCATTCACGGCTAGGAACCATTTGAAACATGTTAATAGTTTGATGTCCTGTTCTCCAATGTACAATCTGTACACAATTATGACAATAGCTGACAGTAAAAGGTACTGACTGTATCACAAATTACTATGATACGGTAAGTTCTGGTCCTGGGAGCAGTGGTCATTCTGGGACATGCGGCTGACGTTTCCCGGACCGAGTGCGGTTACGTGAATCAGCATTTAAGCTGGAATCACATATGCAGTTTTTGGAGCCAAACCCAAAGTGGATCCAAAAGGAAGGTGAAGGAATTTTTTCTCCGCTGTTCGATCCAGTTCTGGCTCAAAAACTGCATGCATTATTCCAGGCATTCCTACATCAACACTGCAAGAGATCATCTCAACAAAAATGTTTTTTTTCTATTCAGCGTACAATTATTTTGTGAAGAAAATAGACATTCTGGGCAAATATAAAGAAGATGACATTTATTTATGGCTGATTGCATTTCTGGTTAGAAACATTCTGTTAATAGCTTGATGTCTTGTTGTTTTCCATTATATCTAGTACACTATTATAACAGTAAAAGGTACATTAATAGTCCTGTAACATAACACTGGCATGATCGGGTTAACTAAATCTATTCTGTATAAGAGGACTTATAAAAATATGCATAAAGAAAAAAAAAA
Organism: Rhinella marina; assembly: GCA_900303285.1. NCBI lineage: Eukaryota > Metazoa > Chordata > Amphibia > Anura > Bufonidae > Rhinella > Rhinella marina. The sequence continues at coordinate 181,166 of ONZH01011499.1, forward strand.
ATATATCAAAAGTTTAAAATTCCCTGCAACATCTTGTGTGGATTACTGGACGCACTGTCTATAACTACAATATTCTGGTGCTTTGGGAAGAGTTTAAAAAGAAAAATATATATATATATACACATATGAAATGATCCAGGGGCCAATACTGAGTTAGTTCTGAAATTGTAAACTTATAGGCTAATGAAAAAATAGGCAGCAATGTGATCGCTATGAAAAGGATTAAAAACTCACATAGCAGTCTGAGCAAGCATACAATACTAATTCACAAATAAGGCTCTAGGTTTTGTTTGGGTGGCTGGTCCCTGATGAGGATAATCCCACATCAATTTGTTCTTTGTGAGGTTTCTGCAAAAAAAAATTGATCAAAACATAGAAGTGCCATACCAACAACCAAACCGTGGGTTTACAACAAACAGATTTCCAAAAATCAAAAACATAAGTATAAGATGGGGCAGCAATAATCAGCAACACTGAAACCATATGCACCTAAATACTGCATTTCAATCCCAGGGATTTAATTAAAAAAAAAGAAAAAATAGTGTTATCATTGTGAGGCAGAATTCAGAGAGTAACGTCGACGTGGCCTCTGAAGACTAATCAGTTTAGTTTGCACGTGTCCTCTTCTCTCTGCGTTTCAGAAAGTCAGTTTACAATAAATTACGTTCACTACGTTCTCTCCACCCGCTGAAGCCCCACAAAGGGGCGAGGTTCCACTGGTCGCTGGAGAGATGGGCGAGTCATCCTCAGCTTTAGAATTCATCGTGTCTCACCAGTGCCTCTCCGAAATCTGTAGCCTGACTACCCACGAATAAGTCATATTTATCCACAATCTCTTCTCGTGTCAGTTTTCCATCCTGGAAGGTAAATAGATGCCTGTGTAAGTAACCAAATACTAATCTATTATAAAGAGGTTGTCTGTGTTATCTTTAAATTCGCCCCAGGTCACTAAACATCAAATACTCTCCCTACCATTCTCTATGACACAGGTCTAGTTCTTATTTCTCTACTTATATATAAGGCTGCAGTAGTGACCTCCCAGTATATGACATGTCACCTCTGCAGCCTTGGAGCTGCAACAGAACAGCAGGGGAGAAATAGGAGAGTATATGATTTTTTTTTTTTTTTTTAAGTGCCATGAGGCACATTATAGGTTAACTGTTACAACCCTTTTAAATGTAAAGAATACATTTTGTTTATGATCCATGTAACAATTAGAAGCAAGGCGTTCGCTAACAGTGCATAGTAAGTTCACGGATTGGCTTCTATGTTCATCATAAAGCAGTTTATGTATAAGGACCAGTAAGTTCTTTATTACCACCCATATTCTGGCAGGCATACATCCTTTACAGTACGTTTTATTAAAGGGAATGTGTCACCAGGGACCTCTCTGCCCAGCTATTTGCATAGACACATAGTTCACCTGATTAAAACAAAGTTTTTCTTTTGTTGATCTGAGGCTCTGTTCCCGAGTTATGATACTTTTCCTTAATATGCAAATTAAGCTTTGGTGCAATGAGGGCATCACCATTGCTCTTGTTACTCTTTTCTGTGGACAGACACTCTCGCTGCTTTACCATTGCCTGGCCCTGTCAAAGGTGCCACAGAAAGGAGCAGAGCTTGGATAGAATGATTTTGTCAGTGATGACCTCATTGAACCAAACAACTAATCTTCATATTAACAAAAATTATAACTTGGGAATCGAGTCTTGGATCAACAAAAGAAAAGCAGTTCTTTAATCAGGTGAAGTACAGATATTTGTCTATGCAAATAGTTTGATAGGGAGTCAAACTCCTTCTAAAGTAGGAAACCAGTTTCCAGTCGTCAATGTATCAAGCTGGTGGGAAATAAAGGACGTTGTTAAAATCACAAACAGATGACATCAGAAGTGGTGAACAATGATATTTTTGCACACCCTGCATATCAAGTTCCATCTCCACCAAAGTGATGTCATCCTTTTGGGACAGGGATGGGGTGTTCATACAGAAAAGAAAGACATAGCTTAGAGAAATAAAGCCTTTACCCAACGTCGATAAGTTATAACTTCACTGAGAAAATATACATGCATACACCCCATAGTCCAGTAAAATAAAATATCAGACAGTGTTCACACTTATAAGCACCAGAACTTACCTTGTTTTGATCAGATTCATAGACCAGGTGGCGAGCCTCAGCTTCAGCGTGGTCATAGTCAGATGGCAGGATCCAATCCTTAGTCTCCTCTTTATCCATTTTGCCATCACGGTTCTTATCTCTGAACTCCACAAACTGTTCTCTCTCAGTTTTCACCCACTCCGGCTCATCAGCATCACCATCATGGCTGTACATATCGCCTGCAATGTACAAAACAGAAGTATTGACCAAACAGATATTATTTCACTGAGGTTTTGCAAACAAATTAGCGAGGGTTCTCTCAAACGAACTGGGCATCCATTTTTCTAGAGGTAATATATCCCACTGTGCATTTATATGAAGAATGCTCACCTATATATTCATTCAAGTCAATCACGCCATCTCCATTTTTGTCAATATCTTCCATTGTTTCCTGTAGGGGATTAAAACAAAAAATTCAAGGAAAAAAAAAAAAAAAAAAAAAAAGACGCACAATTTTTTTTTTTTTGGCATATGTTATGGAACATGAGAAAGGATACATTAGTTTAAAATTCAAAGCAATCAGAAATTAGGAATTCTGAGACATAACCCTCTCATCCAATTATTAAAGGGACTGTATGGGCATAAGCACAGCTGACCTGAGGGCAGGCACGGAGAGGCAACTGCAGGCTGGACAGGATAGTTGCTAAGCCAAGTATCCAGCTCCCAGACAACATGATAGTCACAGATCTCATTAATGAGAATTGCACCCATGCACATTATTCGCTTTAAAAACTATCCCAATCAGCACGCAGTTGACATCAGACACAAGAGTGTATCTTAATCCCTTGAGGTCCAGGCCAATTTTAAAAATTATGTTTTAGATGTTTCCTCATCTCCTTCCAAGGGTCATAACTTTATTTTCCATTTTTGACATAGCCATGAGTTGTTTTTTTTTTTTTTGTGGGATGAGTTGTACTTTTAGATGGCATTATTTAATGTTCCATTTATTTATTTATTTTTATTTAACTGTAAACACACACACAGTGGTACCTCAAGTTACAAAATTAATTGAAATTCATTTGAAACCATTGTAACTTGAGTCCATGACTCTATGGAAAACCAGTAATTGATTACAAAGCCTAAAAATGTCATCCCAAAACGAGAAAAAGTGAAGTCTGAAGAAATGTAAGCAGATAACCAAGAAAGATAAAGTAGGTCCTTACATAATACAGGAGCTTCTTCAGGGTCTTGCATAATACATACATGTACCACAACTCACCTAGTGTCCAAAGGGGCAGCTCATCTTGGCACAGACAGGGGGCAGTACAGGACATGTAGAGGAGCTACTAGAAAACCAAAAAAAGGTGTTCTACCAGTGAAATGGCTGAATGTTGACTAGTTGGACCAGAGTCAGATTTTACGCAGAGCCTGGTTTCAACTTACAATGGCCCAGAAAAGACCATTGTATGTTGAATATATTGTATCCTGAGGCCATTGTATCTTGAGGGATCACTAGGAGTAAAATATATATGTTTTTCCAGTGTTCACTACGTGTTAAAAATCACATGAAAGCATCTTGCCATATTCTGATACCCATAACTTTTTTATTATTCTGTTGAAAAAGGCGTGAGAGAGATCATTTTTTTTGCAGGGTTAGCTGTAGTTTTTATGGCCATATTTTGCAGAACACAGAACATTTTGTTCATTTTTATTTATTTTTTTTTTGAGAGAGGTGACTGTGTAAGATGAATGACATATTTTAGAAGATCGGATGTACCCATACAAATGTATTTTTATTTTATCTATAATATGATAAATGGAGAAAAGATTTTTTTTTCATTGAAACATGTTTTTACAGTTTTTCTTTTATAGTGCCCTTTGGGGACTTGAACATGTGATCATCTAAACAGATGTGTAGTACACCCCTACGAGATGACTTTTAGAAATGATAGCTACTGTGCCAACAGAGCACTGATCCCAAGAGGGGAAACAATTTGAGGGACCACTGAATTAGGAACAGTGTCAGTGATCACTGTACACCCTGACTTCAGGCCTTATTCTATTTTTTTACTGAGAAAAAATAGTATCTTAATAAAGAAATATAATAACAGAGTCAGCATTTGAAAAGTGAATCAGCTCAGTAGTATGGCACTCTATGAAAGGTCCTAGAAGCTCCAAGACACCCGCACAAGCGATGAGTGGGCCACGGGGCCCTTGTAAATATCACACCAAACATATGCTAAAGATCTAGTCACCGTCCCAATAGAAGCTTAAAGCGGTTGTCTCACCTCAGCAAATGGCATTTATCATATAGAGAAAGTTAAAATAAGGCACTTACTAATGTATTGTGATTCTCCATATTGCTTTCTTTGCTGGCTGGACTCATTTTTCCATCACATTATACACTGCTCGTTTTCATAGTTACAACCACCCTGCAATCCATCAGCGGTGGTCGTGCGTGCATACTATAGGAAAAAGCGCTGGCCTCTCTGGTGGCTGGGACCATGGGAGCGCACATAGGCACACATGCACAGCAGCTCCAATCCCAGTCACCTTGTATCTGTGCTGTAGCAGTGGCTGTAACCCCTGGAAACAAGCAATGTATAATGTGATGGAAAAATGAATCCAGCCAGCAAAGGAAGCAATATGGACTATCACAATACATTAGTAAGTGGCTTGTATTCACTTCCTCTACATAATAAATGTCATTTACTGAAGTGAGACAGCACCTTTAATTCTAAGAAAAAAAAATTGGTGGGTGTACGACTCTCCGTCAACCAGATGTCTGAAAACGAGACCCAAAACAGCTACTAGGTATGCTCGTTAGACTTGCTAGTACTCACCAGCACAACTATATCTTTCATGTAGTCATACTCTTCAGGGTGCAGGAATGCTGTGAACTCCTCTTTGGTAGCAATGAGATCACCATCCTTATCAGCCATTTTAAATCGACGCTCGTCTCGAACCATCATCTGGTTATAGTTAAAACTGTTGTCAGGATCTGGATCATCTAGGACAGGAAGAGGAAGGCAGCAATTACAGACTGGCCCTGATAAAGGATTAAACATGATCAAAAGCAAATGGTTAATGCATTCCACAATTAGTGACTTGGGATATAAACCCCAAACGTGTAAACCAGGCAGTAAGTAAAAGGTGTTGAAAAGGTACACAAAATGATCAAGAAAATAAAAAACAAAAAAGACAGCAACACTTACTATGATAGCCTTCATTTGCGTGATTGTATTTGTAAATATAATTTTGCAATTCAGAGCAGAAAAGGTGAATCTATTTTGTCTTCTCCTACCTCCAGTGTTACAGAAGGTCAAGCAATAAGCCTGGCGTAATGGGCACTCCAATGATTTTGCTCATGTAATGCAAACTCACCAGGAATATTTTAGCAGTTACGTCCATACATTTTGAACCCTTTCATTATGGGCAGCTGTGTCATGTGGCCCGCCAATCAGCTGTATGAGGAGACAGTGTGCACTTGCCGTCTCCTCTCTGTCTTCCTGTCCACTGCTGCTGCTGTCTATGGTCTTGCCATAGAGAGCAGCGGTGAACAGGTAGAGAGACGGGAGACAGATCGTGCAAACTACGCGCATGGTCTCCTCATAGAGCTAAACCCTTTTCATCTTGAGAAACATTTTTTTTATTCTTAGGTTTTCAGTGCACCATGGGAGGGAGAGAGGAGCGGAACATTATTTCAACTGTATACTATGAGAATAAATATGCGCCTAAACTTTTCAGTAAAACATATGCTTAGTTTAAAGGGGTTGTCAAGGATTTTTACTATTGATGGCCTATTCTCAGCATAGGCCATCGATATTTGATTGATGGATGTCTGACACCTCCAATCAGTTGTTTCTGCATAGCTCCGGAGTTGGAACCAATCAGATATTGATGACCTATCCCAAGGATATGCCATCAATAGCAAAATCCTGGACAATCCCTTTAAAAATTGGAAATGTATTTATTGCTTCTCCTAAGTTTAAGGAGCTGAATTGTAATTGGTTACTTATTTAGAAATACCATATGGTATGCGTCTATTTTGTTTTTCAGTTATACAATAATTATTAAATGTCAACCGTTGCATCTACGGCAGAAATGTTTTATATGTGGATTTTTTGTCAGCCCAGGCACTGTACCCATCCAGTGTCAAAATTTCACTTCCCTTACCCAGGTAAGTGCCATAGGTGACATTTCTGTACTCGTCCCATGATACGTGTCCATCCTGGTTCATGTCAAACTCCTGCCACTGGCGCTCCACGTTGTCGTATACATATCTCCTTTGAGCTTTCTTGATCCATGCTGTGAGCTCCCCCTCCGTCACAAACCCATCATTATCCAAGTCTATTTTACTTACAATGAGTCTAAAAAGACAAAACAGCACGAATAAAGGTAATGCAACAAAGGCAAGCACCTACCGAGTATGTAACCATAGGTGGCATTTTTGTATTCTTCCCAAGACACCAGGTTGTCACCATTGAGATCATGACCCTTCCATTGTCGCTCTACGTCCTCATAAATCCACCTCTTCTGTGCAAATTTTATCCAATCCCTTAGCTCCTCGACTGTGACAAGACCATCCTTGTCTGCATCTATCTTACCCACAATCTTTCTGTGGGGCCATGGCAGCACCCAACAAGAAAAGAAAAAAATGTTAGAAGGCCATAAGCATGGTAATTTAGAATAGCAAGTAAGGACTGCGTGTAAGTTACAATATGAAGCAAAGGAGAGGATGACAAGGATCACTCAAGTAGTATTGAGACCTTGTCCAAATATTAGTACATGTAAAGAAAATAGTCTGCTAGTTCAGGGCAAGACAAATGTTAGCTTTAAAAGCTGTTTTCCAGGGGAATTTTTTTTTCAGGGGCGGAATTGGTTAAAGATTTTTTTTTTTTTGAGTGTTTTATACTGAAGACCACACTCCAATGATCAGCCTACCAAGCACAACACCATCCACTGGATAGTGGCTGGGCTTAGTATCGAAGCTCAGGCCCAGTCACTTGAATGGAACTGAGCTGCGCCAACCCATGTGACCAATGAGTGTGACACCATTTGCTTAGAAAAAGCTGCCGGAAGTCGGACTGCCATTGATCAGATACTGATGTTCTATCCTAAGGCCTGAGGTCATAGGTCATCAGTATAAAACACTCGGAGAACCCCTCTAATAATAATTAATACTCTCCTAACCATTCACACGCCACTGCTTTGGTCCCTGCTGCTATTCCTGGTCCTGGATTTCACACACAATAAATGACTTGGACTGCTCGCTCAGCCAATCACTGGCTGCAAAGATTGTCCAAGTGGGCAGTCCAAGCCATTTCCTGGGTGTTGAGCTGGGACCAGGAAATGGAGAACTGTGGGGACTGGAGCATGGTCAGGGGATCCATGGGAGAGTATTAAACTTATTTAAAACCCATTCTGCCCTGATTTTTTTTTTTTGAAAGGGTTTTTGCCATCACATACAAAGGGGGAATATCGCAAGGGGGGACCCGCACCTATAATGAGAACCGAGCAGGGAAATTAATGGTGGGCACAGCTCTCCCCGCTCCATTCTCCTTATAGGTGTGGGTCCCAGAGGTAGGACCCGCACCTATCAGACAATGAGGGCATATCCTAGCTATATGCCCCCATTGTATGTGATGGGAAACCTCTTTAATATACTCCTGGAAAACCCCTTTAATTTAAAAGCAAAGAAAAGCAATCCAAGAAAAAAAAAAATTGTCTCTCCTGTTTGCATCGATTTATTTTTGGCTCAATTACTTATGGCATTCGATCATGTGACATGTAATATCAGTTGATTTATACATTTATTAAACCAATGATTAGGTATGTCAGCACATATACAAACAGGGAAGGGGGCAGTAAGCACCAAAAAATTATTTGTGCCGCTTTAAAAAGAAATTCATCTCTTTTGGTCATAACTATTATAAACGACATCAGCAGCCAGAGAAGTAATAAGCATTTGTTAAGTAGGTGTTGGCCAAAACACTGTTTAGTTCCCTATACTAGGAACCATTCAAAAAAATGAATGCATCCGTATAGGTAAATGACCACGTAAAAGAAATTCTGCAGATTTTCTTTTGCGCACGGAAAATCTGCAGTAGATTTCAGTATCAGCCATGTGTAGGGATCTGTGGCAGATGTTTCCACTGCATGTGAGGCTACCCTGACAGCTGATAACTGGCAGAAATCTGCCGAATACAGAAAGTGCATGAAAATGGTGAAAATCACCAGATAGGACTGTTTGCAAAAAAAGTTTTTTTTTCCTTTTTAATGTCAGATAAGATAGACCTCAAGGATGTTCCAAGTTTTGCCGTTTTGTTGGTTTCTTTATGAATATAATTCAGATAGTAGTAATTGCTTTTATCCAATGGAAACCAGTTCGACTGGTTGAAATAATAATAAATTATAATAAATTTAAAAAAATACACAAGACACAGCCCTGAAGCCAGTGGTCGTACCCCAGTCTTTCCTTGCTCTCCTCTGGTGTCAGCTGGTCGAACGTTTTGGCTTCCTCTGCTCCAAGAAAAGCATCATGGTCATAGTCAAAGTTCTGTGCATCATCATGCAATTTATCACTCAGTTGAGGGTCATGATGAACGCGATCTTTCTTTTCAGTGGGTTTGGAAAGAGTGCAAGACACCCAAAGTCCAAGGCACAAGATGAAGTAAGTCTTTGCCATTGCTTGCGGATGTGACCTAGGGAACAAACAAGTCAACCTAAAGAGATGTTACAATTCTTTACAAATTCTGAAGACATTTGATTCTAAGGAAGCAGGAGGACCTGAAAGGTGAACACTGTGGGGTATGAGGCATCATCTAAACTTGATGGAGCTCAGTGAATTCATTAATGTGCTGAAAACATTGAATATCTCAACTTAGATACCTGACTTTTTACTGTAAGATCATTTCAAAGCATTCACGGCCAAACTTGTCTCTAAAGATAGCTTCAGAATGAGCAATCACAAGTAGCTGAGGTTCAAAAATGCCTTCAGGGCACAACCTCATACACAATGTACAGGACGCTGTCCTGGAAACAGCCTGTCAAACCTGGAAGCAGAGGCATAACTAGACTTCCTTCACCAAAGGCCAGCCCATACCTAAATACCTTGATACTTTTAGGCCTTCTAAGAACAAATTAAATGGGCTGTCTGAGATGAATATTGATGGCCTATCCTCAGGATAGTCACCAAGATCTGATCGTAGGGGTCCAACTCCTGGCATCCCTGCCAATCAGCTGTTTGAAGGGGTTGTGCAAGTTCTGCTTCCACTTGAAAATTACCTGCATGTTGTATCACTTGTAGAGCTGCCTCAAAGCTGACCAAGCAGTGCTGTACACCGTATAGTGGCTGCGCTTGGAATTGCACTGAGCTGCAAAAAAAAGCCATGTGGCCAATGAACGGGATGTCCTGAGGGGTAGCCACAGCACTCATAAGAATGCCACAACCTATCCAAACAGCTGATCGGGTGCCAGGAGTCAGAAGCCCACTGATTAGACATTGATGACTTCTCCTGAAGATAGGCCATCAATATCAAAATCTCTGAGAACCCCTTTAACAGAGGTGAAGAACTTGAAATGTATCAGACTAGTACAAGCTTGCATAAAAAAGTTGAACGTTGATCTTTTGCATCAAAATTTGTGATTTCTGGACACTTTACACTACTCAACAGTTTTTAAAAATGGGTGAGAGAGTGTGTGTGGTTAGCTATGGTGGTTAGCTTCACTTCAGATTTATCAAAACTGGCTTAAAGAAGAACTCCCAACAAAAATTTTATTCCATGTCCTGCTAGAAATGTACATGATATAATCTGTAGTGAATGTCATTTTCTTATCAGTGTCTAAATTTTTTACTTATATCATCCTGAAGTTTCTTATCTGTGTCATGTGACCAGCAATTAGACCCACCAACTCACACATAGACTTATGTGTGGACAGGAAGTCTAATTCTCTATGTATTCCTATGAGACTGAAAGTGAGGCTCCCATAGGAATGAATAGAGCAGTTACTGGCTTCCTGTCCTGGGTCAGTTGGAGGTCAGGGAGTTGGTCACATGACCCAGCTACAATAAGAAGAGAGGTTTTTACTCACAGAAACAGTCACTGATAAGAAGATGACATTCACTATAGATTATATCATGCACCTTTCTAACAGGTCAGAGAATAAAAAATTTTGCGGGAGTTCTTCTTTAAGGTCCCTTTTAGTGTTGGGCGAATCAAGCTTCAGATCATACATCCAAAATCGATTCGTTCAAGCACTTTGTTTTAATGTTGTCCATAGACCTATATCTGTACAGGATTAAAATGTACAGCCTCCTGGAGGCAAAATTTGTTCACCCAAAGTCGTGCGAGACTTCTGTGAATTAATTCGGTAATCACTTATGCGTCTTTAAAAACATTTTTAAAATAGCAATTCGAAGTCGGGTTTGGTACTGAGGTACCAACCGGTACCAAACCTGACTTCAGATTCCGAATTTTAAAAGTTTTTAAAGATGCAAAAATGAATACCAAATTCATTATTCCCGAAATCTGGCACTACTTCGGGTCAGACGAATTTTGCCTCCATGGAGCCAATACATTTTAATGCTGTATAGATATAGGTCTATGGACAGCATTAAAACAAAGGGGGTGATTTATCATTAGGAGAATATTTGAAGTCAGCTTTGCTTCAGTCTGTGTTGGAGTACTTTGTACCACATTTATCAAGTGTCACAGGTTGTTTGATGAATGTGGCTTGTCCTTAACCCTAACACTTCTGTCTAGAGAAGCTCCTTCACTTTTCCTACTCCACCCTCCTCCTGGAGTGAGATTGCGACTATTTTGAGATTTTTTTAAAAAGTCGCAATGATAAATCTGGAGTGAAACTCATTAACATAGCTAACCACACCCACTTTTCCACCCATATTACAAAACTGGAGTGAGTGGTGTACACATGCAAAAAGTCGCAAAATTTTGCACAAAAAAGTTGCGACTTTTTGATAACAGAATTCTGGAGTGATGGTATGATAAATCAGGGCCAAAGTGTTAGAACAAAGTGACTTCAGATCAAGCCTAGTCCATTTACCCGGGACGATACAGCAGCAGATTCAACAATCGCCTGCTGTCTGGTGGAGGAGACTGCACACAAATGAACAAAACGATCGGGTAATCGGCGGTACATTTACACTGCCAGATATGAACGCTTGACAGCAATTATCTTTGGGATTCCCCAAGACAAGTTTTCCTTCACACCAGTGTTGACAAATCTCCCTGAGTCTTTTGTAAAAAGTCCCAAAAAATAGTCACGATGGGGAAGACTGGAGAAGCATTTCTCAACTACAGTGTTTAGCAAACCATGTGCAAATTCTGATATTTTTTTCCTACAAGGAATAGTAGTAACAGGTGTTTCTGGGGGACTGCACTGTTCTTTTGATATGAGCAAGGGTTCATGCACACAAACATATTTTATTTCCATGTCTGTTCAGTTTTTTTTTTTGCGGCCCTTATGCGGAACCATTTGCTTCAATGGGTCCACAAAAAAATGGAAATGACTCTGTGCATTCTATTTCCGTATGTCTACATAAAATATAGAACAAAAAATACTGACAGTCACGTGCCCTAAGTGGAATATACCCAGAAACATGCACCTATCTGCCTGTAGATTAAGTGACTTAACATCTTTCACTCGCACATGATTGCTTACAAACATTTTTCTCGGCAGTTTCTGGCATTTGAGACCTGTCAGAGTGGTCAGTGTACATAGGCTCCTGTGAATGGCTGGCATCTACTGATACAGTAGTAATCCTACCTATTTACTATTTCACTAGGTGCTGTGTGCTTAAAGGGATTGCTCACTTATCCTATATCGATGTCCTATCCTCAGGACAAGTCATCATCAGATCGGCGAGGGTCCGACACCCAGGACCCCCACTGATCAGATGTATGAAGAGAAAGCAGTGCTCGTACAAGGGCGGTGTTCTCTGTTTACCTGCTCACTGTAAACATTGCAGAGGTGAGCAAGTTTACCTGCTCGCCCAATTCACTTCTATGGGATGGCTCCCTCCGATTCACTTGAATAGGTGGGAGCACTACATACCCATCATCCAGCTGATCAGCTAGGTGGTGGCAGTCAGGACCAACCAATCCTGAGTCATCAAATAGTCAATACCAGCTAACCATCTCCGAAAGAGTCCGAATAGTTAACTGATCCCCCTACGTCATGTGACAGGTACGGAGGATCTCCCCTTATAAGGTGATGATCTGAGACGCCCATTCCAACAATAACACAGTGTAACTCTTTCATGCCCAGTGCACCCCAGCCTCTACTTCCAGCCCATGTAACAGGAGGACACTCTGGCTACCAATGCCTTATAAGCCATATACCTGCACCAGGGCTAAGCCGCCTATGGAAAGCTCATAAGAGACATAATCAATATAGAAGTGCGTACACCTCAGTCCCAGCACCCGTTACCATAAGCCGTGATCCCGGAGCATCACCCGGTCCCGTTACCTGCACTGTACACCACTCCTCCGCCAGTCCTGAGCTCACACGCCGACACCGGAAGCAGCTGCTTTCCTCAGTAGGCGTGGCTTCCTGCGCCAACGTTGCCTCCATCGTGCACGCTGATTGGTGAATGTCTGGGGATGGGCGGGTCCGGTTTCCCAGTTGGTTGGAGAGCGCCACGTCCACACGGGAGCGCGCAGTGATGGAGTGGCCGCGGGTGGGGAAGAAACGCGTTCTGGCTTGGCGGGAGATTCGTGGAGCAGTGTATGGGACAGGAGGGAGTGCCCGCTGCGGGCGCGTCCTCTGCTGGTGGATGCCTGCTATTGTTGGCCTGTAGAATGTTATCATTTGTACTTCTCCGCTGGAATGGTAGAACTATGGTAGTCATAGGTCCTTCTTTTATTTCTTCCCTTCAAGGCTGCGTTCACATCATGATTATGCCTGACTTATAGGTTAGAAAGGGATCAGCAACCTTCAGCACTGCAGCTGTTGTGAAGCTACAACTCCCAGCATGCATATTTACTCTGCTCTTCTCCAAACTTCCATAAAAATGAAAGAAGCATGCTGGGAATTGTAGTTTCACAGCAGCTAGAGTGCCAAAGGTTGCTGATCTCTGGATTAGATAAATTTCTAGTTTGGGTATAATTTGGGGGAAAGGGGGGAAATATCAATTTAACCCTTTCTACCCCAAAGGTTTTTGCATTTTTGTCTTGCGCTCCCTGCCTTCCCAGAGCCATAACTTCTTTAGTTTTCCGTTTACATAGCTGTACAAAGGCTTTTTTAAATGCAGGACAAGTTGTACTTTCCAACGCTACCATTTAATATTGCATATGATGTAGTGTGAAGCAGGAAAAAAATTCCAAATGGGGTGCAATTGAGAAAAAAAGCGATTCCGTCACAATTTTATGGGTTTTTAATTTACAACACTTGATATGCAATATAACTGTGTGCCACCAATTGTGCAAGTTCTCCCACTTAAAAAGATGAGAGAGGCCTGTAATTGACATCATAGGTAGACCTCAACTATGAGAGACAAATCCAGAAAATCACATTGTCTGATTTTTAAAGAATTTATTTGCAAATTATGGTGGAAAATAAGTATTTGGTCAATAACAAAAGTTCATCTCAGTACTTTGTTATGTATCCTTTGTTGGCAAAGACAGAGGTCAAACGTTTTCTGTAAGTCTTCACAAGGTTGGCACACACTGTTGCTGGTATGTTGGCCCATTCTTCCATGCAGATCTCTAGAGCAGTGATGTTTTGGGGCTGTCGCTAGGCATCACAGACTTTCAACTCCCTCCAAAGGTTTTCTATGGGGTTGAGATCTGGAGACTGGCTAGGCCACTCCAGGACCTTGAAATGCATCTTACGAAGCCACTCCTTTGCTGCCCTGGCGGTGTGTTTGGGATCATTGTCATGCTGAAAGACCCAGCCACATTTCATCTTCAATGCCCTTGCTGATGGAAAGAGGTTTGCACTCAAAATCTCACGATACATGGCCCCATTCATTCTTTCATGTACATGGATCAGTCGTCCTGGTCCCTTTGCAGAGAAACAGCCCCAAAGCATGATGTTGCCACCCCCATGCTTCACAGTAGGTATGGTGTTCTTTGGATGCAACTCAGCATTCACTCTCTTCCAAACACGACGAGTTGTGTGTCTACCAAACAGTTCTACTTTGGTTTCATCTGACCATATGGCATTCTCTCAATACTCTTCTAGAACATCCAAATGCTCTCTAGCAAACTTCAGACATGCCCGGATATGTACTGGCTTAAGCAGGGGGACACATCTGGCACTGCAGGATCTGAGTCCCTGGTGGCTTAGTGTGTTACTGACGGTAGCCGTTGTTACGTTGGTCCCAGCTTTCTGCAGGTCATTCACTAGATCCCCCCGTGTGGTTCTGGGATTTTGGCTCACAGTTCTTGTGATCATTTTGACCCCACGGGGTGAGATCTTGCGTGGAGCCCCTGATCGAGGGAGATTATCAGTGGTCTTGTATGTCTTCCATTTTCTAATTATTGCTCCCACAGTTGATTTCTTTACACCAAGCTGTTTGCCTATTGCAGATTCAGTCTTCCCAGCCTGATGCAGGTCTACAATTTTGTTTCTGGTGTTCTTCGACAGCTCTTTGGTCTTCACCATAGTGGAGTTTGGAGTGTGACTGTTTGAGGTTGTGGACAGGTGTCTTTTATACTGATAACAAGTTCAAACAGGTGCCATTACTACAGGTAATGAGTGGAGGACAGAGGAGCCTCTTAATACTTTTTTCCCACTGTATATGCAGTTTTGCTGCGTTTTGATACTGATAAAATAATAACTTTGAAAAAAAAATCTGTTTTTTTTTTTGTCCTCATATTCTGACTAGGGATAAGCAAATTGACCTAGGATGAAACATCTGAAGTCAATTCACATAAAACTTTGTTCTAATACTGTATGGAGGGGGAGTGCCATACAGTATTAGAATGTATTGGCTCCGATGAGCAGAAGTTATTGCTTCGCGAAGTCTCATGAGACTTTGCATAATATCTTCATAAATTTCTTCTGTAAAAAAAACATTTCCCGAACTCGGGTTCGGTTCCAAGTGGTACCTTGGTACGCAGTGAATTTACAGTACAGATTTTTATTACTATAATCCCATCCACTATTACTGTACAACACTTTAACCGCATGCAGATCTGAAGTTTATTTACGCTAGGTGTGAACACATCTTAACCCATAGGATACCAGCGC
The DNA here is from genome assembly GCA_900303285.1 of Rhinella marina. NCBI lineage: Eukaryota > Metazoa > Chordata > Amphibia > Anura > Bufonidae > Rhinella > Rhinella marina. Next base: position 196,479 of record ONZH01011499.1, read on the forward strand.
CCTGGCATCAGGGTCACAAATCCCAGCGCCTTACAGCTACGGCGCTCTTCCTTATGCATTGTGGCTGTCATCCGTGTCAGCCTGTGAGATCCAGTGGGCTGGATCTCACAGGCAGGAAGCTATAAGTGTATTACAATGTATAATACACTTATAGCCCATGCATTACAATACAGAAGTATTGTAATGCATTGTGCAGGGGATCAGACGCCCAAAAGTTGAAGTCCCAGAGTGGGACAAAAAATAAAGTGAAAAAAAAGTTTAAAAAAAATTGTTTTACAAAAAATTAAAAGTTTCAAGTAAAAAAATAAAGTACAAAAAAAATTGTAAAAAATAGTGTCCGTATCGATCGGCTCTATAAAAATATCACATGATCCACTCCGTCAGGTGAACGTTGTAAAATAAAAATTAATAAAAACCATGTCAAAAAGCCATTTTCTGGTCACTTTGCCTCACAAAAAGTGTAATATCAAGCGATCAAAAAGGTCTATTTAGCCCAAAATGTTACCAATCAAACTGTCATCTCATCCTGCGAAAAATGAGCACCTACCTAAGACAATCACCCAAAAAATAAAAAAATATGGCTCTCAGAAAATGGCAACACAAAACAAGATTTTATTCTGTTCAAAAATGCTTTCACTATGTAAAACTTAACAAAAATAAAAACGATAGACATATTAGGTATTGCCATGTCCATAACAACTTGCTCTATAAAAATATCACATGATAAGCTCCCTTAGGTTAATGCTGTAAAAATATTTTTTTTAAAAAACTATGCCAAAACAGTCATTTTTTCACCTTGCCTCACAAAAAGTGTAATACCAAGCGATCAAGAAGTCTTATGTACCCTAAAATGGTACCAATCAAATCATCACCTCATCCAGCAAAAAATGAGCCTCCACATAAGACAATCACTTAAAAAATAAAAACCAATGGCACCCATAAACCAATCCATCAAATTCTGCGCTGCAAAAGCCATATGGCGCTCCTTCCATTCTGAATCGAGCCATGTGCCCCCACAGCAGTTTACCACCACATATGGGGTGTTGCCGTATTCAGGAGAAAATGGGGAACAAATTATGTGGTGCTTTTTCTCCTGTTACCCCTTGTGAAAATGAAAAAATTTGGGGCTAAAGCAACATTTTAATGGAAGAAATGAAACTTTTCATTTTCACAGCCAAGTGTTTCCAAATTCCGTAAAACACTTAGGGGTTCAAAGTGGTCAGTACCCCCCTTAATATATTCTTTAAAGGGTGTAGTTTCCAAAATGGGGTCACTTTTTGAGGGTTTCCACTGTAGGGGTACGTCTGGCACTCCTTTCCTTCTGACCACTGCCACGTGCCCATAGGGCAGTTTACCGCCACATATGGGGTGTTTCTGTAAACTGCATAATCAGGGTAATGTATATTGAGGTTTATTTTGCTGTTAACCCTTGCTGTGTTGAAAGAAAAGATTGATTAACATGAAAAATCTACCAAAAAAATGAAATTTTGAAATTTCACCTTCATTTTCCTTTAATTCTTGTGGAACACCTCAAGGGTTAACAAAGTTTGTAACATTAGTTTTGAATAATTTGAAGGGTGTAGTTTCTAAAATGGGGTCATTTATGAGTGGTTTCTATTATATAAGCCCCTTCAAAATCACTTTGTAATTGAATTGTTGCTTAAAAAAATGGTTTTGGAAATTTTGTTAAAAATTTGAAAAATAGCTTCTAAATTTCTAAGCTTTCTAACCTCCTAAAAAAAATAAAATGACACTTACAAAATGATGCCAACATAAAGTAGACATATGGGGAATGTTAAGTAATAAATATTTTACGAGGTATCACTTTCTGTTTTAAAAGCAGAGAAATTGAAATTTTGAAAATAACAAATTTTTCAGAATTTTTGTTAAATTTTGGATTTTTTCATAAATAAAGATGAAATATATTGACTCAAATTTATGACTGTCATGAAGTACAATGTGTCACAAGAAAACAGTCTCAGAATCGCTTGGATACGTAAAAGCATTCCAAAGTTATTACTACATAAAGTGACACATGTCAGATTTGCAAAAATCAGCCTGGGATTTAGGCCTCATGCACACGAACGTATTTTATTTCTGCGTCCGTTCCGTTTTTTTTGCGGATAGGATGCGGACCCATTCATTTCAATGGGTCAGCAAAAAATGCGGACAGCACACCGTGTGCTATTCGCATCAGTATGTCCGTTCCGTAGCCCCGCAAAAAAAATAGAACATGTCCTATTCTGGTCCGTTTTGCGGACAAGGATAGGCATTGTTACAATGGATCCGCAAAAAAAAAACGGAAACACGGATGCCATACGGATGTCATCCATTTTTTTTGCGGATCCGCAATTTGCGGACCACAAAACACATACGGTCGTGTGCATGAGGCCTTAAGGTGAAAAGGGCTTTTCCAGGATTTTCATATTGATGATCTATCCTCTTGATAGGTCATCAGTATGAGATCAGCAGGGGTCTGACACCTGGCACCCCCATCGATCAGCTGTTTGAGCGCTTCCTCCCAGCTTACCAAGCACATGTGACAGATGAAAATGATGTCATATTGCCTACGAATAGGCCTAAGCGCTTGCAGAGGGCCATAGCCTCTTCATACAGATGAATGGTGGTGGTCCCAGGAGTCAGACCCCCGCCGAGGAAAGGTCATGAATATGAGAATCCGGGATTAGGTTTTTTCTCTTATAAATATTACATTACTAGCTGAAGGACCTGGCTTCGCCCGGGTATATTTAATCTATTTCATTTAATGTTTGTATGTGTGTCGTTAAAAGATATCGAGAGTGACCTCTACAGTGCCCGTCCCTTTAACAGTGACCTCCACAGCAGTCCGCCCCTTAACAGAAACATCCACAGCAACCTCCCCTTTAACTGTGACCTCAACAGCAGCTAGGGTGGCCTCTGTCTTCACCCCAGAAAGCTGGACATAACTGGCCATTCCGCCAAACGTGAAGCAGCGCCCTCGGTCCCCATGAAGCCACTCCACTAAACATGAGGCCACGCCCCCTGGCTCCGTGAAGACACGGAGGAGAAGCTGTCTGAGCGTGAGCTACTGAAAGGGTGGACATCCCTGTGTCTGTCCAGGCACTGCGTCGGACGGAGAACAGGTAGCCAGAAAACTGGACTGTCCAGCCTAAAGCTGGACATCTGGCCACCCTAACATCAGCCTGCCCCTAGGGTGGCCAGAGGTCCGGTTTTAGGCTGAACAGTCTGTCTTTCAGACTCCCTGTCCACCGTCCGGTGCAGTGCCTGGACGGACACAGGGATGTCCACCCTTTCAGTAGCTCACGCTCAGACAGCTTTTCCTCCGTGTCTTCACGGAACCAGGGGGCATGGCCTCATGTTTAGGGGTGTGGCTTCATGGGGACCGGTGGCATGGCTTCACGTTGGGGGGAGGTTGGACATTCTGGCTTTCAGACTCCCTGTCCTCTGTCATGCGCAGGGCCTGGATGGATACAGGGATGTCCTTTTGAACAGCTCACTCTCAGACAGCAGCACTGTGCAGTCTGAGCAATGAGCTGCAGGGAGAAAGTCACCCTCCCTCCCCTGCAGCTGACAGACGTTGATTTTTACCTTAATTTTTTTCAATCCCGGTCAGATGCTGAGTGGAAGGGGCGTGGCCTGACTGAGTCGGGGGCGTGACTTAGTGGGACCTGGGGGTGAGGCTTTTAAGTCCTTCTTTTGAGGGTGAATTACAGGTCGATGCCATAGTAATTTAGGAGGAAAGTGTATAGCAGTGGAAGAAAACATCTTTTATTACTACTGAACGGTAAATATGTGAAATTTACATTATATGAGGTAATGATTGATGATGAATTATTCTAAAACATAAGTTATATTTATGGTAACCGGAATACCCCTTTAACAGTGTCATCCACAGCGCTCTGCCCCTTTAAAACAGACCTACAGCAGTGAACAGTCTATGTTGTTATGGAAACCTGGTGTGTGTGGAGACTAAATGCCTGTGAGATTCTATTGGCTGATAAGGGTCATGTGACTAGGCTTCTATTGGCTAATGCATTTTTTGGGAATATCTCAGGAACGGTACGTCCTGGAGAGCTGAGACCCGGTCTAAAACCTTCCCGGACACCTGATGTACCTTGTGCCAAATTGTGTGATTGTAGCTGCGACGGTGCGGATTCCTTTAGCAGACATACACACATACACTCAGCTTTTTATATTAGATTATAGTTTTTTCTGTACACATTACATTACATTACTTCACAAGTGAATACGTGGCTTGTTGGTCTAGGGGTAAGAGTCTTGTTTTGTCCTGCATTCAAAACCTGGATGAGCCCTCTTTTGTTTTGGCTCACATTTTAGAGGTTGGTATAGTTACATAATTAGTTATCCAACTTCAATGGGGATGAACTGCAATGCCAGAAACTTTTTTTTATCTAAAGCTGGCCAACCCCTTTAGGGCTAAACATATTTTCTTTCTGTGTCCATTCCTTTTTTTGCGGACCGTATATACAGAACCATTCATTTCAATGGGACTGCAAAAACAAACAAACAGAAGTTACTTTGTGTGCATTCCATTTCCGTATGTCCGTTCCACAGAAAAGTAGAACATGTCCTATTATTGTCCACATTATGGACAAAGGTAGGACTGTTCTATTAGGGGCCAGCTGTTCTGTTCCGCAAAATACGGAATGCACACAGACGTCATCCGTATTTTTTGCAGACCGCAAAATACATACGGTCGTGTGCATGAGCCCTTAAAGAACTGCTTTAGACAACCTCAATGTCAATGTACCCCAATAAAGTAACCCCCACTCTAGAGATAAAAGTGGACAGTTCCTACTGGCTTGCTTATCTTAGGGCATATGTTAGTTGCCAAAAGTTAAAGGAGTGTTTTACAGTGTGGCTATTCCCTCACCTCACCAGTCCCCCAAATCTGCTGTTACAGTGCTTACTGCGTCTCTGCTAGTCTCAACTTCCAGGTCCCTACTCAAGGCGCTGGCATGTTAGGGCACATCAACATGTGTAAAATGCAGTCAACCTGTTAAGGGAGCCTGTACTCAGTCTTAGCACGAATTGCCAGGCTACACTAGTAAATTCAGGTTATATCATGGCAAGTACAGGTGCAGCCCGGCAATTAGCAGTAATCTGCACAATGTGGGTGCTCTCCTAAATGGGTCATCCCATGAAAATTATCACCTATCCACTGACTGAGGGTGGTCAGACTGCTGGGACCCTCTGCCATCCTGAGAACAAAAGGTCCCACAAGCCCCTTCTCTAAATCAAGCACTGTGTACTTCATCCTATATAAGTGAACGGAGTGGTGGACTGACACTAATGCTCCATTCAGAGAGGGGACTTGGGGACCCTCCGTACTCGGGATCTCTTGGGGTCACAGCAGATGGATACCCAGCAATGATATTTTTCTCACATCCTGTGGATTGAGGATAAATAACCTTTGTGGGTTAAGTTATATTTTTACAATCTTTGCGCCGGCATAGTGGCGCCAAAAAGTTAACATTTTTGTGCAAAAATGTGTAACTTTTTGCCCTTTCATAGCATGCTTGCCACTTCTGAAAAAAGCGGGCTGGACATTGAAGACCAGTTTTCTGCTGCAAATAACATTTGAAATCTACATCAGCACATAGCTGGAATAGTTTTCAGATTCTGGTGCACCAAATTGCCAAGATGTGCAAATTTATTGAGGTGTGCATCTGTTAATAATTCCGGTGAATCACACACCACAGCAAAGTAAGACTGGACTTAGAAATGCCGGTCCTGATAAATTTCAGCCTTAGACCTGATGACCAATCTTCTGTTGTGTTTCCGTTTAGTAACATAGTTTATAAGGCCGAAAAAAGACATCTGTCCATCCAGTTCGGCCTGTTATCCTGCAAGTTGATCCAGAGGAAGGCAAAAAAAACCTGTGAGGTAGAAGCCAATTTTCCCCACTTTAGGGGAAAAAATTCCTTAAAGACAAATACTTATTTTTCGGAATGAAGTGTCTGATTGTCTGATCTTATCCTTAACCATTTCATTAGACTTCTCCCTAATTTAGATGATCTTTAGAAGGGCTCGGCAAACTTGGTCAGGTATAGATCAAATGCATAATGGTACTTCAAGCAGAAGTCCCATATTAAAGTTGTTCCCTAGCATATGTAAATGAAGTCTAAATGAGTGGAAAGCAAAAAAACAAAACAAAAAAAACAAACAAACCCAAAAACATATGTTATTGTTTATCTGGGGACAGTGGCTTGTCTATACAGTGTCTGGTTTCCAGCTCAACCCTCTTTTGGTGGCCCATATCAGGGGTCAGCAACCTCCGGCATTCCAGCTGTTGTGAAACTACAATTCCCACCATGCTTCATTCATTTCTATGGGAGTTCTGACAAGAGCAGAGCAATTATGCATGCTGGGAGTTGTAGTTTAACAACAGCTGGAGTGTCGTAGGTTGCCTACTCCATGTCTATTCCAGTGGTTAGCAACCCCAGGAACTCCATTTGTTGTAAAAATTCTAATTCCACATTTAAATGAGTTTTGAGAACAGCCAAGCAAGTGTGCATGCTGGGAGTTGTAGTTTTACCACAGCTGAGGCTGTTAAACTATGGTTTAATGTAACGATACGCCATCAGCTTTTTAGTCCTGGAAAAATACTTTAACCCTTTCTGGACCTCTGCTGTAGTCTTTAAATATGGCACCTACTCACGAGCGCCATAACCACAGGGTCTGAGGCCTGGGGCTAATGTCTGTGATCGGCAGTAATGCCGATTGCGGACGTTTAACCCCTTAGATGCCATGGTCACGTGACCACAGCATCTGGGAGCACTACAACTGGGAGCTGAGCGCTTCCTGGGCTGTGACGCCTTCCCTGGCTATGATTGGGGAAGGTGGCCCATACTAGAAATAGGCCTAAGGGCTCATGCACATGACCGCCCTGCGTTTTGTGGTGCGCAAAGCACGGATGCCATCTGTGTGTGTTCCGCAATTTGCAGAACGGAACAGCTGCCCATAATAGAAATGCCGATTCTTGTCTGCAAAATGGACAAGAATAGGACATGTTCTATTTTTTTTGCGGCCCCACGGAAACGGAGCAACAGATGAGGACAGCACACTGAGTGTTATCCGCATCTTTTGAGGCCCCATTGAAGTGAATGGGTCCGCATCCAAGCCACAAAAAATGCATGAGTCCAAACCTGTACAAGGCTTACAGGCTGATTACTAGTATAATCCAAAGCTAGTCTGCAGGTGGCAGCAGAGCATTTGAATATATTAAATATTACCGTATTTAATATATTCAAATGCACATGGACCACAATTTGCATTGAGGCCTAAAACTCAAGTGAATGGGTCTGCTGTCCAAGTGCAGCGGCCCCACTGTCAATGCCCGTGCATTGTGGACCACAAATTGCAGTCCACAGCACGGGCACTGACCGCACACGTTCGTGTGCATGAGCCCTAAGTCAAATGGTCCAACATGATTTTAGCCCAAAATAAATGCAAATAAATAGAAAAAACGGCCTGTATTTGTCTCAAAAGTGAGAAAAGCTATATTTTTAGTGGAATAAACTGGTGTTTTAGCATGGGAGAATACAGAAATCATACGGTTCACAGTAGCTTCACAGGCCCATATCACGGTTGCGGACCCATTTACTTGAATGGGTCCAGAATCCGGAAGGACGGTGCGGAAACAGAGGTACGGAACCCACGGAAGCACTACAGAGTGCTTCCGTGGGGCATCTGTCCGTGCCTCCACCACAAAAAAGTAGTGCAGCTGAATCTCTGGGGAATTTAGTTCAGAGAAGACATGAAGTACAGAGAGGAGGCTAGGGGTGCGGGGTAATGAGCAGTAGCTCTTGCATGCAGTCTCCATTACCACAGTCTGTCCTGTCCATTATCTCTGTACTCCATGTCTCCTCATGAACTCCATTCCTAGAGATTCAGCTGAAGATCCTATCATCTGTATTCAGGATCATAATCCGTGACAAGCAGAGCAGAGAGGAGGATGAGGCAGCTCTTTACCTCAGTGTTGTGAAGTAACCTCTCCTGCTGTGTGATTAGGACAGGTTTTGTGTGTACTAATAGGACGGCGGCCATTTTATTTCTCCTAATGATTGCTACCCAGACAAAATGAGCCATTATAACTAATGAAAGGTATTTGGGAATATATTTATAATAAAGTAATATTTAAAGGGGTTCTCCAAGTTATATTTATTGATGACCTATCCTCAGGATAGGTCATCAATATCAGATCCGTGGGATTCCGACACCAGGCACCCCCGCCAATCAGCCGTTTGAAGAGGAGGCGCGCACCGTGCCAGCGCTGCCTCCTCTTCATTGTTTACCTGCTCACCGTAACATCCACAGCGGTGATCAGGTGTAATTACACCCAAGCCGCCCCATTCATTTCAATGGGACAGCTCGTTCCCGTACACTTGTATAGGAGTGATCTTTCCCATTGAAATGAATGGGGCAGTTAGGTGTAATTACACCTGCTCACCGCTACTGATGTTATGGCGAGCAGGTAAACAATGAAGAGGAGGCAGCGCTGGTACGGTGCGCGCCTCCTCTTCAAACGGCTGATCAGCTGGGGTGCCAAGTGTCGGACTCCCACCGATCTGATATTGATGACCTATCCTGAGGATAGGTCATCAATAAGGACAACCCCTTTAAGTATTTTCATTTTCTTAATTCCCAGAGAACCCCTTTAAAGCAGTAGAGGCCCAGAATCAGGAGTACAACTCTTCCATCTTCTGTGACCTGTAGTTGGCAGCTCCAATACAATCCCTGTTTCTAAGTACTGGGCAACAAGGTGTCTTATTTATCCAGTTTTTAAACCGCACTTCAGTATGACAAAAAATGAACGCAAAGGGTGGCCAGTGTCTGGGCTAGCACCCTCACATACTGCCTCATCCACAGCATGCGTTTCTGTAACTATCCAAACCTATCCACTACAGAAACAAGGGCTTCCCGAGCAAGCATCACTGGCTTCTACTCCGTCACTTCCTGCACGCATCCAGCGCTGTGATCGTACAGGAAGTCAGCTGTCAGACATCTTGGTACACCCCGAGGTGAAGTAACCGGAAGTATTCCATACCGGAGATGGATCCGGGTAGGCACGGTTGACCTGCTAGGGGAGCCGACACGTCAGTCGCACCTCCCGGGTGCTTACCGTCTTAGGGGAGGCCTGGGAGGTAAGTATCAGTGCGGGGTGCATTTCCACATAGTATGTTGCTTGCTGCGGCCGTACACATAGGAGGGACAGACAAGTACAACTCGCTTCTGGCGTCATGTTTGGGAGATGTACCTGATCATAGTGAATGGAGTTCTCTGCCCAGAGCTGACAGCTTTTCTCTCTCTCTCTCTCTCTCTCTCTATTAATCTATCCATCTACCGGTATCTATCAGCCTATCTATCTCATTGTGGTTGTTAGTTATTTTCTTTTGAAAAGCCACAGTTTTGGTTACAGTACAATTATGTAAATGATTGTGTGGTTTTGTGGTAGTAGTGTTTCTTCTTGCAGCACTACTCCCATCAGCACATGAGCTTTGCAGGGAGAGAACTCGGGTTCGGTTCCAAGTGGTACCTCTTGGAACCAAACCCTCAGTTCTTTATCAAGGTTCTTTACAGTAAAAATGAATTCACAAAGTTATTACACAAAGTCTTGTGAGGCTTTGCGAAGTAATAAACTCGGGTCATCTGAGCCAATACATTCTAATACTGTATTACAGTATTAAAAGGAAGTTTTATGTGAATTGACTTCGGATGAAGCATCTGAAGTCGATTCGCTCATCCCTAGTGCACATTTTCAGCAGTGGAAAATACATTGTATCTGCTGGAACACTGCAAAAAAGCAACATTGACTCTAAATGGTGTGGATTTTTATGTGTAATTTACAGGGGTTATCCAGTATCATGCAACAGCCCTCACCCCCCCATGTGCCGGGCCCCTCACATGGAATATACTTACCCTGCTTCTTGTCCCCGTACTGCCGCTTCTCTCTGTTGACAAATGAAAACATCCGATGTGGGGGGAGCAGCCAACGGCAGGCGGGGACGAGCCTCCCTAGCGTCATCCGCGATACTAGGGAAAGCTCCACCCTGCCCCCCCCTTCCATTGGCCGCCTACCCCCCAACACCGGATGTTTTCATCCATGTACAGGGAGAAGCAGCAGCAGTACGGGGAGCAGGAGCGACACAGGGAGAGGGTTAAGTATATTCCCTCTGCGGGGCCCAGAACATGGGGGGGGCTGTTGTATGATATTGGATAACCCCTTTAAAGGGATTTTCCAGGAATGTACTACTGATAACCTATTGTCAGGATAGGTCATCAGTATCTGATCGGTGGTGGTCCAACACCCGTGACCACCGCCGATCAGTTGTTTGAGAAGGCACCGGCACTCCCGTGAGCACTGCAGCCTTCTCTCAACTTTTCCTAGGCCAGTGATGTCACATTCATCGGTCACGTGGCTTAGGAGCGGCTCACCCCTATTCAAGTGAATGGGGCTGAGCGCGATACCAAGCACAGCTACAATATACGGTGCTGTGCTTGGTAAGTTGCAAGAAGTTAGTGGCACTCACGGGAGCGCCGGTACCTTCTCAAACAACTGATTGGCGGGGTCCTGGGTCTCGGACCCCCACTGATCAGATACTGATGACCCATCCTGAGGATAGGTCATCAGTAGTAAAATCCTGGAAAACCCCTTTAAGCAAAAATGCTGCATTGCAAAGAGTAAAATCCATGGTAGATATTCGCAACATACATGGACATTTTGCACAGGGCTGTGGAGTCGGTAAGCCAAAACTCCGACTCCTCAATTTCCCCTCACCCCGACTCCTACTCCATCATACATGGAGCATGTTTTAGTGATAACTTTAAACAAATTTGCATAAAATCAATAGTACAGATATGTCATGACAAAAACAGTCTGTAATCTATCAGGCTTCTCTGGGTACAGCTCACTAAGGGCCTGATCAGAGGTGTAGCTAGAGGCAGCACATGGGGGGGGAGAAACATACTTGAGTGGGCCCCCCACTTATTGGCTTCCCAAACGCACGTTTCCAACTTCACAGGCACATACTAGTAGTTGTGGTTATAATATTGTATTAGCAAGATGACTATATAAACTGCTAGATCATCTATGCTGTTAAGTACAGTACAATAGACATTCAACATACCCTACTCTAAATACTCTACCACATAATGCAGTAAAATATAGGATTAATAGGAGTAAAAAAGGGGACTCCTATGTTAAAGGAAATCTGTCCCCAGCTTTTACATCACTAAACTAACAGTCCCTTGCCTCCATCAGACCTCAGATCAGCTTAATGTGCCCCCATCAGACCTCAGATCAGCAGAATGTGCCCCCATCAGACCTCAGATCAGCAGAATGTGCCCCCATCAGACCTCAGATCGGCTTAATGTGCCCCCATCAGACCTCAGATCAGCAGAATGTGCCCCCATCAGACCTCAGATCAGCAGAATGTTCCCCCATCAGACCTCAGATCAGCAGAATGTTCCCCCATCAGACCTCAGATCAGCAGAATGTTCCCCCATCAGACCTCAGATCAGCAGAATGTTCCCCCATCAGACCTCAGATCAGCAGAATGTTCCCCCATCAGACCTCAGATCAGCAGAATGTTCCCCCATCAGACCTCAGATCAGCAGAATGTACCCCCATCAGACCTCAGATCGGCTTAATGTGCCCCCATCAGACCTCAGATCGGCTTAATCTGCCCCATCAGACCTCAGATCGGCTTAATCTGCCCCATCAGACCTCAGATCGGCTTAATCTGCCCCATCAGACCTCAGATCAGCAGAATGTGCCCCCATCAGACCTCAGATCAGCAGAATGTGCCCCCATCAGACCTCAGATCGGCTTAATGTGCCCCCATCAGACCTCAGATCGGCTTAATGTGCCCCCATCAGACCTCAGATCGGCTTAATGTGCCCCCATCAGACCTCAGATCGGCTTAATGTGCCCCCATCAGACCTCAGATCGGCTTAATGTGCCCCCATCAGACCTCAGATCGGCTTAATGTGCCCCCATCAGACCTCAGATCGGCTTAATGTGCCCCCATCAGACCTCAGATCGGCTTAATGTGCCCCCATCAGACCTCAGATCGGCTTAATGTGCCCCCATCAGACCTCAGATCGGCTTAATGTGCCCCCATCAGACCTCAGATCGGCTTAATGTGCCCCCATCAGACCTCAGATCGGCTTAATGTGCCCCCATCAGATCTCAGATCGGCTTAATGTGCCCCCATCAGACGCTTGCCCATCAGACCTCAGATCGGCTTAATCTGCCCCATCAGACCTCAGATCAGCAGAATGTGCCCCCATCAGACCTCAGATCAGCAGAATGTGCCCCCATCAGACCTCAGATCAGCAGAATGTGCCCCCATCAGACCTCAGATCGGCTTAATGTGCCCCCATCAGACCTCAGATCGGCTTAATGTGCCCCCATCAGACCTCAGATCGGCTTAATGTGCCCCCATCAGACTCCATAATGGAAGCACTCACTTGTATTCGCCTGATTGTACTAAGGCCATCCCTGCTGGGCCCCCCCAGAGGTATTGGGCCCGGAGCATCGCCTCCCCTGCCCCCCCCCCCAGTAGCTACGCCTCTGGGCCTGATGTATGAAAACTGTCTAGGTCTAAGACTTTTTTTGTTGCCCATAGCAACCAATCAGAGCTCCCCTTTCATTTCTCCAGAGCACTATATGAAATGAAAGGGGAGCTCTGATTGGTTGCTATGGGCAACAAAGAAACTTCTACACCTAGACAGTTTTCATACATAAGGCTCTAGGTGTTTTACATCAGCAGATAGAAGCCATGAGAGCAGCTAACCTCTCCAAACATGAGCTCAGAGGAAACATAAAGCATACAGAGAGAACATGCACTGGACATAAAGGGCAGCACACAGTCATCTCAACTAAAAGCCTAAATCCTTAGATCAGGAATAGAACAGACATTTATAGGACATTTCATCATTTTCACAAATTCTTATAAAAATATATTCAGCACTTATTGCACTGAACTAAATGTACTAATTCATTATATATTTTAGGAGTCGGAGTCGGTCCATTTTATACCGACTCCGACTCCACAGCCCTGAATTTTTGCAGTTTTAAAATCCACACCACAGGTCAAGTAAGTGCAGGTTTTATTGAAGACATTTTTTGCAATGTGTGACTGAGATCTTCTACTTTGCTGCTACTGTAAACAATGGAGACTTTCCTCATGGAAATCCACAGTTTCCTTAAAGAGCATCTGTCAACATGATCAACCCTATTAAACCAGGCACAAGGCATGGTAGGTTTGATCACACTGATTAAAACTATACCCTGTTTATGTCTGTGTGATGCACCGTTTCAGAGAAAACTGCAATTTTATTTATGTGCTAGTTGGAGCACCGAGGGGCAGACCAAAGCCCTTGAAGCACCAGTTTGTATACACTTCTGCAGCCTTAGCCACCCATCCCCCATCCCCTGGAATGACAGGGATGGCTATCTAAGGGGAAGGGGGGAGTGTCTAAGGCTGTACTGGTGTTCACAAACCAGTGTTCCAAGGGCTCTGGCTATCCCCCAGTGCTCCTACTAGCTAATTAGCATATTGATAAAAATTCAGTTGATTGTGCTGACAGATGGTATTTTCAGATCTTCAATGTAAATTGTCTTCTATTATGTAGCTATTAATTGCTGTAAATAATAAATCACTGCACACTTTATCAGCCAGTTACACCCTTCCTGGATCTGGTCTGATTTTTAAATAGCCAAGTTAGAATAAAAACTTCCACAAACATCAAAAGAAAATAAAAAATAAATAAAACATTGGAATCAAATGCAACTGGGATGTGTGACTCTGGTCTTTTATTTTTCTGCAGGGTGAGTAGTTGACTAGCTGCCATGGAGAAGCTGGGTGTGAATTTTGGAGGTGGCCCCAGTAAGAAAGAACTACAAGAATTGGTGGAAACTCAGAGGAAACAGCTACTTCAGTACCAGACTCGGCTGAAAGATGTTGTGCGAGCATACAAGAGTCTCTTGAAGGAAAAAGAGGCTTTAGAGGCTAGCCTTCATGTGCTGTCCACGTCACAGGAGCCTGGATCGCTTTCCACAGATGTGGAAGAGCCACATGATGACCAGCATTCCACGCACAGTGAAGACAGTGTAGATACGGCAGGAAGTCTACCCAGTGCTAAAGGTGGAGAGACCAGTGAAGATGAACGACAGGAATCTGCTCAGCACAGCAGTGGGGTAGAAGAGGCCAGCGGTTCAGAAAGTGGGGTCAGCACAGCCAGTGGAGAAGGTGGTCCTTCTACTCTGGCAGATACAGACCGAAGGATAGTACAACTGAAAAACCAGCTCGCCACGCTAACCAGGTGACCCTTTCTTTGCAAGCAATGTATTTACATGACAGCAAGGTTTTAAAAGGGGTATTCTCATCTCAGTCTTTCATGGCCAAGATGGGAATAACTGCAGTAAGTGCCGCCCCTTCCTTATCTCCCTCAGCAGTGAATGGGAGCTAGAGCCATTTCTGTAATTGCCCCTACCCTTGGTCAGTGCTTACTGGGATTATTTCCATCTTGGCCATGAAAAACCAAAATGGGAATAACCATTTAAAGGGGTATTCCGATCGTAGGCTACTTTCACACTAGCATTAATATTTGTAGGTTCTCAATACCGGAAAAAAACGCTTCTGTTTTGTCCCCATTCATTGTCAATGGAAACAAAACCTAACAGAACAAAGTGCTCCAAAATGCATTCTGTTCCGTTCTCTTCAGTATACAGACCGGAGAGCAAACCGCAGTATGCTGCAGTTTCTTTCCCTCCTGGGATGCGGAGCAAGACGGATCCGTCATTACCCACAATGCAAGTCAACACTTTTTTTTTTTTAAGAACACTTATTGTGTGAAAGATTGGCTGCTTGGGATATATTTTAGAATAGTTTGGACTTCCAAGAAAACCTTTGTAGATCCTATCCAGTTGGAAGGTGCTCAGCAACAATTACAATGAACAGAACGGTAGAGGATTCTATTCTTTTTTTCCTGTTTTTTTTTTTTTTTTAAACGTATAGATTACCTCCCATGTATCATATGTATACTAAGAACGTGATTGTCGTAATATCTTCTGTTTTCTTGTCTTAGCGCTTTGGCCACGGTTACCCAAGAGAAGTCTCGCATGGAAGCCTCCTACCAAGCAGACAAAAGAAAGGCAAAACAGGAGAAGGAGGAAATGGCGCAAGAAATGGAAGAAGAACGTAACCACTTACGAGGGGAGATTCAGGGCCTACAGGCACAGTTAGCAGAGAACAGGGCCAAACTGATTAGTCACCAACATGACCGTGCACAGGAGCAGGCCGATCATGCAGTAATGCTGAAGGAGTTGCAGCGTCTACTGCAAGGAGAGAGAGACCAGAGACAAGAGGTGGAGCTGCGTCTGGAGGAAGTTAGGCAAGACTTGGCAGGTAGATCTGAACTTGTAGCTAGAGCTGAGACGGCAGAAGAACAGATCAAAAAGTTCCGCAAGGAAATTGAAGACCTGAAGAAGGATCTTATTGAAGCAAGGAGGAAGAGAACAGAGCCTGACCCTATGGTCCCGCAGCTGCAGGAGGAGCTTTCTGCAGTGAAGAAAGATCTGGAAGCACAGCTACAAGAGGAGAGACGTAAGGTATGCTCTATGGAACTAGTGTCGCACAACCAGGGGCATAGCTAAAGGCTCATGGGCCCTGGTGCAAGAGTTCAGCTTGGGCCCCCTTTCCTCAGTGCTTTGTGGCCAGGGGAACACATAGCCTTCGTTCTGCCTGAGGCAAAAATTTAAACGGCACCCTGCCATGCCAAATTCTTGACCTAACCCCCTTCCCTCCAGCCAGAGGTGTAACTTGACCAGCATGTACTTTCTATAATACCGGTGGCTTCTTATGTGGCACAAGGGTCTTTGGGCCCCCTCAGGCTCCTGGGCCCGGTAGCAACTGCTACCGCTGCATCCCCTATAGCTACGCCCCTGTCGCCACCGATGAAAATGAAAAAAGAGATGCTTTGTGAAGCGCCATAATCTCGTGCATGACAGCTAGCGCATGCGCAGTTTATTTCCTGAGGCCGATGCCAGCACAAGGTAGGAACACCATGCAAGTGCTGACATGCGCTGTACTTGCACATGCGTGAGATTACGGCACTTCAACTGTGTGACGTCGGGGGAGCAAGGAGGGGATTCGGAGGATGCGGGCGGTGCTGGGCACCTTCACAGTGGGTGTAGCTGGGCTCCTGAAACATTTGTAACAGCCCCTTGGACTCCTTTCTAGCCTAATTTGCGTATATATAAAATAGTTTTTCTGAATAAATAAAGAAAGGCATAGCTATGGAAAATGTATATTGCGGACGTGCTAGTGGCGATCTAGCAGCACATGTACACAGCTCTATAGGCTAAAACTAGCTGACAGAATCCCTTTAACTTATTTAAACATGTTGAAGAGGTTGAAAAGAAATGGCTGCTATCTTTCAAAAACAGGGCCATTCCCAGAAGTGTTCTTTTCTTTGTTTGTTTTTTTTTTTTTAAATATCCTTCAGTACTTTAAAGGGGATGTCTGAGATTGAGATGATTAAAACTCTTGCTAAGAGCAGACCCCCAATGTTATTCAGACCTCAGCTTAGAGCCCCAATCAGACCCCCAATGTTAATCAGACCTCAGCTTAGATCCAGACCTTAGATCAGAGCCCCAATGTGAATGGCCCCCAAGCAGACCTCAGATCAGACCACTATGCTCAGAGCAGAAATTAAAAAAAAACAGAACAAAACATTATTGTACCTCAGCTTCTCTGGTTACCTCTCCTGACATCCATTCTTTTCTTGTTCTTCCTGCTGTGTGCTGACCTGATATCGCACAGCGTGCAGTCACAGCACGCCAATGTCCTCACGTTGTGCACAGGCCGAGGATCAGGAACTGGTGAGTACAGAGTCAGAGGAGCGTTGCATTCACTGCTTCCCGGTCCTCCTGTGCTAATGAGTGCTTCTCTAATGGACGCACTCATTAATATTCACCCCATAAGATGCAGTGACATTTTCCCCACACTTTGTGCGTCTTATAGGGTGGAAAATACTATATATATATTTATTTACTTGTTTAATCCCCTGCTGCCCCAACACCACCACTCTAGTGGGCCTTACTGGTCTTTGTGTGCCCCCCAGCAGTGATGACATGCTACACCTGGCTGCTGTATTACTTGCCGATGTGCATGTACAGCATATCTTCACCGCAAGATAAGGAAACAGAGGCCGGTGGTGGCCGCCGAGCCATCAGTGTTGGATCTGTAGGAGATTAAACAGGTGATTATTGAAATCCTGGAAAGCTACTTTAAGGAGAGCCATGAACCTGACTTCCATTACCAATTGTATGTGAGTGAGTCCTTGTCATTCCTCTGCACGGTCAGGGCAATTTTCTAGATTTTGTCCGTGGAGCAAGAAAGTTGTCCACTTTTCTTATATGAAAAAATGAGTGATTTTCATCAGGATTGGAAATCTGTGTATTTGATAACATGTGCTTCTGACTACTTTAGCCAATATATATTTTTGGTTCCTTATTTTTATATTTTACAATTTCTTTCAGAGGCTGGAGGAGGATCAGCATAATCAGCAGAGCTTCCTGCAAGAGGAGGAAAGGATACGCTCTCTTGAGTCCCAAGTGTCTGAGCTATCTGAGCTCTTGGGGGCGGCTGAGACATCCAAACAGAGGGACCAAGTAACTATACGTAAACTGCGAGAACGCCTTTTACAATTAGAAACCGAGAACAAAACAATTGCGATGGCCACCTCAATGCATCCTCCACCTGAAACCCTCGTCATGAAATCTTCAGTGGGTGAGGACACCGAGGATGGTCCAGAACAGCGTGGATCTGCTCTGTTCTACCAACAGGAGCTTCAGCAGGTGAAAGAAGAGTTTGAGCGTTACAAAGCTCGAGCTCAGGGAGTGCTGAGAACTAAAGGGGCACGCGAAGGAGAGCTGGAAGCTGGTAAGCAGAAGTTGGCAGAATTAAAAGAAAAGTATCTCACCCTGAGAGTGTCTACTGAGGAAGCAGAGACTAGACACAAAGCAGAAATGGAGGCCGCACGTAAGGAACTTGTGCTATTAGCTCAGACTCACAGACAGGAGCTTGAACAAGTGCGGAAGGAAAGTCGTGAGAATATGGCACGAATGGAGGAAGAGCTAAGACAACACAGGGAACGTGTTTTGGCTGTGCTAAATGAGAAGGAGCAAGAACTGGAAAGATTGAGAGAAACCAAGATTCCAGTTAGCATATGTCCACCTTTGCCAGACCCCTTAGAGAATGGTTTAGAACTTCCACAGAACAACTCCTCTGCTTTCCTCGTCTATATAGACCAACTATCTCGGAAAGAAGCAGAAATTGGGAACCTGCGGCGCAAAAAGCATGAACTAGAGTCAGAATTGCAAAGCATGCAAGAACGGATAGCAGAGAAAAATGAGGAGGCGCATAGTTTACGTGAGCAGGTTGATAAGGCTATGCGAGATAGAAGCAGGGAGGGGGCTAATATGGAATATCTCAAAAATGTATTGTTGGGGTTCTTGACTCTTTCAGATCCCCTTGGTAGACAACATACGTTAAGCGCCCTTCTGACGGTTCTGCATTTTTCCCCAGAGGAAAAAAAAGCAGCTCTTAGAGCACAGGATGGGAGCAGGTGGTGGGCAGGGGCCAAGAGGTGATATAACAGCATACCAAAGGGAAAGATTGTTAAAACATTGTCATTTTCAGCACTTTTAACACGTGACTTTGATATTTTCTGAACAGTGAGGTATTTTATCTTGGGACCATTAATATATACAGTGTAATTGATTTTAAGGACATAATGAGATCACTTTTATTGTTATGTACCTTTGTAAGTTGTTCACATCTGAGGTATTCAGAGGCTCCTTTCGGGGCCTCCACCACAGGTTTTGTCAAAAGTAGCCGAGAGAAAATTCCTGCATACAGGACTTTTTTTTTTTCTCTGCTAAATATGTGTTCTCCCAAACAGAGATCAAACAGATCCCATTATAGTCAATCAGGATCCCATGCCCTGCTGTGGGAAAAAAGCAAAACTCAGAATAGCGCTACAGTCTGCTCCAAAATATGATTTCTCTGGCAGATTATGGTGTGTAAGTTATCCCCAAATTATTAATAGGAAAAAAAAAACAGAACAATGTAATGTTACCACCGTTCTCTTAAAGGGGTTGTCTTATCACAGACAATGGGAGCCCAGCAATGTGGTGGCTAGAGGATTCCGGTCTGGACACCACCAAGCGCGCTCCCCCCATAGAAGTGAATGGGAGTGCACCACGCATGAACGGCCACCGCTCCCAGCGCTTGGCTATTTTCGGCGGCCCCACAAAAAATGAATGGAGGGCGGCTGCACATGCGCAGTGTGCCCTTCAACACTTTCGGGGCTCCGTTCTCGATATAGGTGCGGGTCCTAGCAGTGGGACCCGCACCTATAAGACAATGCGGGTCTGCGATGTGACAACCCCTTTAAAGTCTGGGCTACGATTTGATTGTTGTGTGAATTTAAAGGCAACCTGTCACCATTAAAAAGCATAAGTGTTATCTGCAGGCATTATATTATAGAGTAGGAGGAGCTGAGCAGATTGATGCATAGTTTTGTGGGAGAAGATTCGGTATAACTTATAATAATACATTTAAATCCCATCTCCTTCTGAGCTTTAGGAGTCGGTCTGTTCTGTGAGTGACAGAGCTGATACAAAGTCCTGCAGAGATAAAGGTCACTGGCTCAAACCAGCCCTAGAACTCCGAAGCATAAAAAGAGCAGAGAGTTAAATTAATAAAGTGCAAGTTGAATCTTTCACCACAATCTTCCTGCTGTATAACATGCTGCCTGCAGCTTGCACTGTATTTTCATGGTGACAGGTTCCCTTTAAAAGTTGTGCCACACTTCAATTCATGGGAAGGAATTGAATTGTTTATGTCTCTGCAACAGGGAGATGCACCAAATTAGTATTTAGATGCACTTTTAGTGTATCATGCAACTCTAAATAGTATTGCTGAAACGGGAAAGTGGAAGGTTAGTCCTATGCAGCATAGAAAAACATTGTTACACAATTTGTGCAACTTAAAGGCTATGGACGCTTTGGGGGCATTTATATTATTGCATTGTACTTATTAAGGGCTAAAAAGCATTTTTTGAATTGGTCTTTATTAACAATTTTCAACTTTTTGTCTTCTGTCGCCTTCAGGTTTTCACTGTGCAGACTATCGCAGACTGTCCTTTTCTTTCTGACAGTTGTGCTGAGGGCTCGATATGTAGCCGCTATCTCTTCATGCCTGAGAACGCATAACCATTCATTTAAACTGAATTATCAAATTTATTAAAATTAGTGTTTATGACCTGTCAGGAAAGTACAGATAAGGGCTACAGACTGAGCCCTTTGGCAACAAGGGGACAGAACAATCTACTGGGTCAGTGAAAACCTTGAAGGCTGCAGAAGACAAGCGGTTGAAAAATTTTAATAAACATCAGTTGGAAAAAATATTTTTAGCCCAAAAGAAAGTACAATACAGTAAAAAAAAAAAAAAAAAGGACCCCAAAAGCTTCCATACCCTTTAATGCTTCTGCAACTTTAATTGCACCAAAGTTGCAACACAATTAAAGGGAGTCTGTCACCTCATTTTCACCTATATAACTAACAGCAGTGCCCCACAGAAGATTGCATACAGATGCCAGACAGACCTGTGTGCACTTTTTGTCTGTATTCCATGTCCAGAAAAAGCACTTTTATTCTGCAGGAAAACAGCTCTCAAGTGCCCGACTCTGCTGCTGATGCAAACCAGACTGAAGAGGGGAGGGCTGCTTTAGCTGCTCATGTCTTGGGATTGGTAGCAGATAGAAAAATGGTTCTGGCCTTCTCTGACAGATGACATTCCAAGCTTTAAAATGATACAATCACAGCATTATACCCAGTAAATCAGAAGATACAGCTGTTAGAAATCGAGTCGGGAGAGAAAGCCGTTTTTAGTTTCACTTTCAGCTGGGCACTTAGGGGCTGTTTTCCTGCAGAATAAAAGTGCTTTTCCTGGACATGTAATACAGACACAAAGTGCACACAAGTATGTCTGGATGTGTCTGCAATCTTCTGTGTGGCAGTGCTGTTAGTTATATAGGTGAAAATGAGGTGACAGACTCCCTTTAAAGGGGTTGTGCAGTTCAAAGATACTGATGACTAGGCATGAGCGAACCGGACATTTTCAGTTTCGGGCAGTAGAGGAATTCCGTTATAGATTCTGTTAGTATGGAATATAACCGAATTCTATGACGGAAGAACTTTGTTTTCTGTCCTGAATAATGGAAACCAGACAGATCCGTTATGCTGCACATAGACTTCTATTATGACGGAATGCCTCTTAAAGGCTTCCATTTTGCATTCCGTTATATTCCGTGCTAACGGAATCCATAACAGAATTCCTCCACCTCCAAACCCAAAAACGTCAGGTTTGCTCATTCCTACTGATGACCTACACTCGGGATAGATCATCAATATAAGATCGGAGGCCCAACTCCCAGCACCCCTGCCGATCAGCTGTTTGAAAGGGTAGAGGTGCTCGTTTAGGTGCTACTTAAGCTTCAAAATTGCTTGCGTGTCGTCTCTTTCATACAAGCTGCACAGTGTTATTATGACTGCTTGTCTTATGCATGTGAATGGGACAAGCAGGTATAATTAAAGTCCGTGGCTGCTGCAATTGAGACGCCACACAGATGATTTTGAAGCAGAATCAGCGCTCGCAGAAGCGCCACTACCACTTCAAACAGCTCATATCCCGGGATATGGACCCCTGCCAATCTCATATTGATGACCTATCGTGAGGATAGGTCATCAGTATCTGATCAGTGCGGATTTGAGGAGGCACCAGCACTCCTGTGAGCGCCGCGGCCTTTTCTCTGCATTTCCTAGGCCGTGTGACGTTACAATCATCGGTCACATGGCCTAGGAGCAGCTCAGCCCTATTGAAGTGAATGGTGCTGAGCTGCAATATCAAGCACAACCGCTATACAATGTACAGTGCTGTGCTTGGTGAGCACGGAGAAGGCCCCGGCGCTTGTTTAGCACCCATGCCTTCTCAAACAGCTGATCGGCTGGGGTCCCAGTTGTCACCCCCCCCCTCGGATCAGTATATAAATCTTGGAAAACCCTTTTAAGTGTTTCTCTGTAGCACAATTAGAAATTGATGGTTTTTTTTTCTTCTTTCGATTAGTTAAAAAAAGGCATGTGTAAAATGAAAAATAAAAATATTCTGCTCACCAGGCAAAAGCTGGATACTGCAGTTCATGAAAGTGTCAGCATTATCTGTAAATATA
Source organism: Rhinella marina (assembly GCA_900303285.1). NCBI lineage: Eukaryota > Metazoa > Chordata > Amphibia > Anura > Bufonidae > Rhinella > Rhinella marina. The sequence continues at coordinate 218,805 of ONZH01011499.1, forward strand.
ATAAAAGATTATCCCATTTTAATGTATAATTGTTTTTCTGTGTAGACAGGTTGATGACGTAATAACTAGAGATGAGCGAACGTGCTAGTAACGAGCACTGTACCGCTCGGCTCCCCTGCGCTCGCATGGGCGCAGGCATCCGGATCCGTCAGGTGAGGACGGAAGCGGCTGCCTGCGCCCATGCGAGCGCAGGGGAGCCGAGCGGTACAGTGCTCGTTACGAGCACGTTCGCTCATCTCTAGTGATAACCACTCTATCTTGCCTTTTGCCATTTGCCGCCTTTCATGCCATTAATCGTGGCAATAAAATTAAAGGCTTGCAACCTTTTCAAAGATTACCGGTGGTTAAATGCCCCAATCGATATTAAAGAAAAAAAAAAGTCCATATTAAAATAACAGCTAAACACTCTAAAGAGTAAGCAACACAAGAGAAGTCATCTTATCTAATCCTACTGGGAGGCATCTGTCATAGGTAATCTTTACATGTGCAAAAGACTAAAGTCATTGGCACTCCAGTATTGTCATAGAAGCAAATTCCTTGTCAATCATCTATATTTATGTGTTTCAAACCGTGCAAAGTTCTTAGCATGAGAAAAGTGCAAATAAATATGATTTCAGTGGAATCTAAATAGAAAAAGTATTTTATGCCAAGACTGGAATGCTGGGGACTGACACTGACTAAGGCCTCATGCACACTACCGTATTTTCAGTCCACGTGTGATCTACATGTCTTGTGGATCGCACACGGGCCTATTAATTTCTAAAAAATGTAGACAGCGCACAGATATCATCCGTGAGCTGTCCGCATATGTGTGGCCATCCGAAAATTATAGAACATGCCCTATTCTTGTCCGTTTTGGCATTTCGACAGTGGGGGGCGAGAAAAGTGCAGGATGCACGTGGCCAGTATCCATACTTTGCGAATCGCAAACTAATACAGTCATTTGCAGAGCCTAAAAGTGACATTTCTTACTAATTACTAAAAAGTGATTAATGGCGTATCCTAAAAGAAAAATTGTATTTTTGTGTGCACTTATAAAGTATTTTTATTTTATATTTTTTGCTACGTTCACTGGAGGACACAGAAGACTGTGGGTATAGCTGCTGCACTAGAAAGCAACTTCAATGCTCCTGTAGGTACTGAGCTAATCAATTTGCACCCAAGCAGTGGGAGCAGCCAGGAGAAACCAACTGAAGATTAATAAAAAGAGAGAACATTCAAGATGGGTCAGAACCACTAACTAATTTTCTCGCTTTTGTCATCTGGGGACACACACGACCTTGGGACGTTCAAAAGCAGTCCCAGAAGGAGGTAACAACTATTGTACAACCAGTAAAGCCAGATGCAGAACCCAGCAACCGGTATATATCTACAGATGCCAAAAAGGCAGAATGAATAAAACCCTAAGAAACTACTCCCACAGCCACCAGTCAAATGGAAAAGACGAAACACAAGTTAACATCAAGGGACTCTCGGCGGGAGGGGGGGGGGGGTGGTTGGGGGGTTGACTCTCTGTAAGAACTCCATGACCCAATGGACAACAAATATAAACCTGGAACAAAAAGAACAGGAGCATGAGATCTTCCGCGAACTAGCAAGATGAACACAAGGTTGAGCTGAAGCATGGAAAGGATTATCCAATGAGCATCTTGGGGAGAATAGATCTCTTCAGGAGAGAGTCACCCAGCGTGCCACCACAAGTAGGAGCACTGCAGATAGTGTCTCCATCCATAACCTCAGGATCACTAAGCAGAGTGACCACTGGGGGGTTGTGATATGACTGTTCATATTAAGGTGCATTAACACGGTATCCAAATGGAGATACATCCATCAGGGTGATTACAGTTGTAAATTCTTAGCAGGCAGAAAAAACGTGTGGGCAGACCACGTTGGGGGCAACTGCTGAACTGCTAAATAAAGCCAAACATGAAAAAAAGATAGTAAAAAGCACATTTAGCGCCATGTGATGGAACCGTTGTAAGGAGCAGCTTCCTAGACCAGAATCAGGCAGATAGTGTCCAAGACATCCTAGAAAGGGAAATGTACATAGCTGGACAGTGTCTACTAGACACTGCAGGCTACATAGATGGGTTCTGGACCGATTCCTTGGAGTGAAACAGATGTCAGAGGGAGCCTAAAGGTATCCTAGAACATGGCAGTAACAGGTATATCGTCTAGCAAAGGAAAATACGCTGCAACTGTTCGCGCCATGAAATGAGCTAAAGCAGTGGCTGGTGATTACGAAGGCGGTACATGGATGTCCTCAGTGGACAGACTGGTACACAATTATCTTGCCTACAGAAGAGGGAAAAGTGGCTGACAGGTGCATGCAATAAAGGTGTATCCACGCTTAATTTGGCATATTGCATGAGCATAAAATACCATCAATGTAATGGAAAAGTACAGCTGCCTGGAACTTGTAACAATAGCTAAGACCTGATAAGAGTCAGTGGTTTTCGGTAAGCCTATTACCCTATATGTGAAAAGGAAAATATGTGCAGGGATGACATAGAGCATCCAGCAATGATGAAAATACTGTACAGCGACTGGAGATCACCTCTGCCTATGGAAGGGAGTAATGCCTCCAGCAGGTGCAGATCGGCAGAGGATATGCTTGACAGATAAGGCTCCAATAGACTGCACGTACAGGCCACTGATAACTGAGAAAACACTGTTGACCAATGCAAGTGAAAGCTGCATAGAATTATCACACATAACAAGTTATAGCACTATATTTCCTACATTAAGGTCTAGCAACAACAGAAATATTCAGAAATTCAGTTGCCTTGAGGAGGCCAGGGTTGGTCATGTACTATATAAAGAAATCAAAATATTACTCCATTGAAGGAGAAAATGTAGATGACTGGCACAAGCCGGAACACCTAGTGACCATGTGAGTACTCCATCTGCTGAAGGGGGTAATGCTGTTGTCCAAGTATAGGCCTGTTAGGTACAGCAGCTGGTGATCGCGCAACTACTTCACCAGTTGAAGGGGGTAATTCTGCTGTCTGGTGCACATCAGAACTGGGTAGACTTATCAGGTAGAGTATCCAGTGATAACACTGTTGAAGAGGGTAATGCGATGTCCCGTGCATGAGAGACATGGGTAGGCTTGTGATATACAACAGCTGTTGACAGTGCAAGTATCCCATCTGTTGGAAGCAAAGCTGTGAAGTCGGAGTCATAGTCAAAGCTAGTTTTGGGTGGAGATGGATTTGGTAATAATGTACTGACTCCAGCTTAAAAAAATCTGTTATTAATTATGTAATTAATATATTAACTTTTATACGCATTTACAAAAGTTTAGAACCATTAATCATAAATATATTTTATATTGTATCAATCTAAGATCCTTATTTATCAAAAACAGTGATAAGCTGGGTGTTCTAGTGGTGATAGCAAATCAGTTCTCTCCTCTTCTGTATCAGAGGTATTTTCACGCTGCTCCAAGAACCAAGGCCTGACATTGCGTTTACTAGTGAAACCCAGAGGAGAAAGTTCACCACTGGGCATGCCTAGTCATCTCAGAACTGCTAAACAGAACAACAGCATTAAAAGGGTTGTCAGAAATGAGAAACTTTTCACAAATTCCTCCTTATCTGCTCCCTGCAGCTCCGATCCTGCACACTGGCTCCTAGGCTCCAGCCAGTGATGGCGAATCTAGCCTAGTGAATATTCTGCCTTGGTGTGCCTGATGCATGCCAGAACTGCATGGGTTAGCAATATGGGTGCTTGGTGCACATCAGGCATGTGGAGGCATGTGTGAAGTGGCATCAAGTTACTACTACACCTATTAAATGGTGCATAAAATAATAGAGGGTCATATGATAGTCGCATAAAATGCGCTGTAAGACTGTGTAATGCTTCTCTATGGGACTTTGGGAAATAGGTGGGACTGCCATGGGCACCTGATCCATACAGTTTTGGAAGGACCAAGTGGGCTCCAAATGGAGAAGGGCCAGAAGCGTTGGGAGGAAACTGGCACCATTTTCCCTGAGCAGATGGTCCAGCTCAGGCTTAAATAGGTTGCAAGTTACTGCAGACTGTAGAAGGGGTGGGGAGCAGGAAGGATCCACGAGCTTGAAGACTGACCAACCAGATGAGAGGCATGGTAGGCTGTAAAAGCTCAAGTGGATACTGGGTCTTGAGTATGAAGGAGCTTCCGCAATAACTGCACTGGACCTCAGAGACAGCCCTGGCCAAAGGAGCGGTGTCCGGGTACTATGAGGTCTCCAGTCGAAATGGAACAGGCCAGAATGAGAGGCTGCCTGACCTGCGTCTTAGTAGGCGGCAAAAGCTGTTCATACCCAGCCTATAGCTGGTGACTGCATTGGGCAGCTGCTGTGGCCACTTGCAAATTGAGCTGGGCCTGGGTAGCTGCAGTATGCACCCTCCCAGCGCTGGTCTGGACGCTGGAGGGGAACAGGGGGAGATATAGAAAAACAATGCGATGGGACGGAGTTGGAATGGTGGGTACTTCAGAGTTCCACCTCCCAAATCCCACAAGGCCCAAACAGGGGGTTGTAGTATTTGGCTTCCCTGGATCCGCTCAATTGAGAACAGTGCCTTAGCAGCCACTGGGAAGGTCATGGACTGGAAGGGTCTTCCTCTGCACTAGAGAAGTCTTTTCTGGGCAGGGGGAAAACCATTGAGGGGAAGTAAAACCCTTGCAGTGTGAGAGAGGGGTGCACATGGTGGGAACATGACTAGGACAGAAAAATACTTACCTTCTGATGTCTTCTGCCTTAGACCTCATTCTTGTGATCAGTGGGGGACCCAGCTGTCTGAATCCCCTCAGATCTAGCAGTTACCCCATCCAGTAATTACAAACATACCCCTTTAAAGACTGACTATAACTGTATCTGCCTTTCAGCTGTGGTCACAAAAATACGAACAACTGGTCCCCTAAATGAATTACATAAGTACTCTGAGTTATTTGGAACATATTTTTATTTTTGTTTTAAAAGAACTGGATTGGTGGTTTCCAGGCATGCATACAATGGAATATACGGGTCTACAGAGCATATAGAAGTAAGCAGAATATTACAATTGTAAGAGACTTTTTTGAAGGTTTTTTTCTTCATGAAACTCTGGACAACTAAGTAAATCTAAAGATGGAATTGTAATCCACTGAAAATGCATTTACCTTTAAGATATACAAATTGGTAAAAGGAAACATGATTTTCTGAATGCCCATGAACAATTATTAATATAGCAAACTATAGAGAATTGGTAGTGCATGTCTCCATGAAAGTACAGAGGTACAACAGAGAAAAATTGAAATTCACGATTAGAAGTAACAAAGATTAAATAAATTACTGCATTAACAGGTGCATCATATGGCGCCTCAGATGCTTCTATGGACTATGATGCGTTTATTATTATTTTTGTATTTGTATTTGATTTTTGGAAACGTACTGCCACCATTTTTGCTGGGGCTGCCTGGACCCAGCAGGACCCACAGCAAACACCTATTGGCTTCTTTCTGTTAAACCAATCCTTATAAATCCTCCTCCTTCTGTTGATAATGAGATGACTGCTCATTCTGGCCCAGTTTACATGATAAAGCTGACAAGTGAGCTGCAGAGGGCAGGTAATGTCAGCCTATTGTGTGTGCTCCAGTGGCCACTGTGAAAACTCAAATATTTTGGGAGTGTTTTTATGGCTAGTTATACAGTTTTATGTATTCAAAACAAATATCACCAGAAACTTTTGAATAAAATGTCATTTTTCTAATACCTTCTTTGCCGCATGTCCTTCAGGTTTCCTCTCTAAAGATGTCATTTTAATCCATTGAGTTTGTTTACACACACACATCTATGCAGTGAGTGTATGGGAGTGTTGCATAAAAACTCCCAAGTATACATGAACATGCATATGTTAACACACCCATATATAGAACATGAATTACAAAATTGAAGAATACTGCACCATTTTCCACGTCCTAGAGAGCCACTTCAGCCATCTACCATATTTTCACAGGTTGTTTTCTTGGGGAAGTTCAATTTTAGTCGGGTGGAATCAGAGTGGTCCTGATTGTAAGATTCAGACCACAGGACAGATATGCATTGTATACTATCTTCTTTGATTAGTATTAATGGAACACAGTCACTTGGAGTCACAAAACTTTGAAATCACTCGGAGGCACTGACATTCATGATCACGTTGTGATCTTAAAGGGGTTGTAAAACTGCTGTTTTCCAAAAACAGAACTACACCAGTCCAACGGTCATGTGTGATATTGCAGCTCTGCCCCATTCTCTCCAATGGAGCTGCAATTCCAGACACCACTCAAGGACAGGTATGGCGCTGTTATTGGAAGAAAGTAGTCATCTTTTTTCTAAACATAGACAAACCTTTTCATATTAAAAAATGTGGAGAATCATAAATAGGTATCCCACAGATCAGTTTTGTTGTGCTTGTCATTTCAGTGAAAATCCCATATAATTCTTTAGCAATATGTTCTGTGCTATATTGTATTATGTCACCCTCCTCTCCTCAGAGATATAAGACATAATAAGCTTTCTGTAGAGTTGTAGGATAACCTATAGTTGTCTCTGAATAGTAATGGAGCAGAAAGATGTACAGTGACGCTATATATACACCCATGACTGACATATTAAGGGATGCTGTGGTATTCTTTCAGTGAGGATGCAAAATACTCTGCAGGTCTTCAGGAAGGGAGCCAATAACTTCATCAATATGAAGCTTCAATCTGTTCAGTGAAACAGGGCTGACCGGAAGGTGTTGTCTGTGCGCCCGAACCTGGAAACAGAGACCATGAACATAAGTCACACAGTTACTTAAAGCGAATGTGTCAACTATATTTTTTTCTGCCATTAAAGCCATATCCCCATATACCAGAAAACCAGCACAAAAAAGTTAAAAAAACCCAGGTCTGCAACTTTTTAAATGGCATTTATGCAAAATTTTTGCACAAATGATGTTTAACCTCCATCTTCACTATTTTCTCAAAAGGGGAAGTGGTGTGGGTAGGGCCATCAGCTCCGGCAGATCTATCATTATTTACATCAATTTTCTGCTGTAAATGATAACTAAAATCTACACCAGCTATGAGTTGGCATAGATTTAATTCAAGGCGCACAGATTCCCAGAGGATGTGCTTAATTTATGATGAGGCGTGCGTCTTGTCATAAATTAAGCGCATCCTCTGTCGGTGCACAGGATATAAAAACTGACTTCCCCACAGTCCTTTTTTCTAATCTGTTGATTTAAGATATTTATTATTTTAAGTACTTGATTATGGGGGCAGCCATATTGCCTGAGCTGTTGTTAAAACGGTTCACTGTGATTTCTATATAAATGGCCTATCCTTAGGACAGGTCATCAATATGTGATTAGCAGAGCTCCAACTCCCGGCACCCCCACCAGTTAGCTGTTTTGCAGTAGATCTGGAGGCAGAACTACACAGCTCTGTTCACTATGAATGGGTGCTTTGCGCCTACTCCATTCACTTGAATTGGAGGAGCGCTGAAGTAACCGCTCTGTACACTACACATTGGATGGAGTTGTGTGGCACTGCAGCTACTGCAGAACAGCTGTTTGTTGGGGATTAGGGATGAGCAAATTGACTTTGTATGGTACATCCGAAGTCGATTCGCAAAAATCTTCATTGTGATACTGTACAGAGTTCCTGCTAAGTACAGTATTAGAATGTATTGGCTCAGATGAGCCGAAGTTATTACTTTGCGAAGTCATGCGAGTCTTCGTGTAATAACTTAGTATTATTTATTAATTATTACTGTAAAAAACCTTGGTGCCGAACTCAGGTTCTGTTCCTAGTGGTAACTTTTTTTATTTTAAAAATAAATAGTCATGTAATGAAAAGATACAAAGCTACACATATATTACTATTCTATGTACAAAAATGGGCACATTGCAGTTTATTTTGTATACGCCACTGCTTATCTCAACATTCCTCTTTAATAGTTAATGTCAAAATATATTTTAGTAAAATCCTTGTTTTTAAAAAAAACAACAACAAAAAAACGCACCTTTATCCAAATGTATACAGTCCCCTTCAATGTTTATGCACTTTTGTCCATGATTGTGGCCACCTTCCATTCTATACTGTTACATACAGGATGGGAGCATGCATGTAAAAGTACCGTAAATGGTTCTTTGAAGTTAAAACCCTCCCCCATGCATACACACAAATGGCTTAGCTAAGGAAAGTTTTATTAAAAAAAATATATATTGCGCTCTGCCTTACTCACCAAATTCTATATCTAAAAAAGTGGAACAGGTGCTATTATCTATTTACACACTGGCATACATACACTTCCCCATACAGATCTCTGGCTCCTGCCTCCCTTTTCGGTGTACCGCTGTGGCCAGTGTTTAGCTGCAGCAGTCACATGCCGTCACTGCTGCAGCAGGGTTCGGTGCTGGATCTGTTAGGAAAGTACTGCTCAGGTCTTTATTGCAGTCTATTCCGCAGCATTGGCCTGTTTCTTAAAGGGGTTGTCCCACAAAAGATATTCTACAGTTTTCAAACCAGCACCTGGATCTGAATACTTTTGTAATTGCATGTGATTAAAAATTTAGCATAGCCACTGAGTTATTAAATAAAATGTATCTGTATAGTGCCACCTGCTGTTTGTTTTTTTTCTTATTTCTTTGACCTGCTCACTAACAAGGCCGCACATGCTCAGTTTCATCTTTCAACTGTCTCCTGAACTGTGATAGGGAGAGCATGGACACGCCTCCTGAGCTGTGATAGGGAGAGTTGAGACACGCCTCCTGGGCTGTGATAGGGAGAGCAAGGACACGCCTCTTGAGCTGTGATAGGGAGATCTGAGACACGCCTTCTGAGCTGTGATAGGGAGAGCTGAGACACGCCCCCTGAGCTGCAGCAGAAAAGACACTCCCCTTGAGCTGTCAGCTTGATATAAATCTAGCAGAGCAATGAATGAGGAGATCTCTGGATCCATGTGAGGTACAGGGCTGGTTCTAGCTTTGTTAGAAAGGTATTGTCATGGACTATATGATGTCTGATTTTCATTTTTTACATTATTCGGGGGATAACCCCTTTAATGAAATTGGTCAACCCTTTTAAAGATTCACAAAAAAAGTAAACTCACAATAAAGAGTATCTGAGCTTCTGGGCCTGTGCCATTACTGTGACATAATTGTAAGTTAATTGTACATACTGTTAATGTCAAGGTGCGGGAAGCGTCAGTAATGGTAGTGCAATAAAAAAGAATGTGACATCCATGACATTAACTGATTTATGGAATTTAGATACAATACCAGTTTGTCTCTCAGTTTCAGTACCAGATCCACAATCTCCACTTCTGATTTGTTCTTTATCCATGCTGTTATATTCTGTGGTAAATGCACAAAGGACATTAGGCACATACACGTTGTATACATTTTTTGTTTGCATCCTTAGCAGTTTCATTATATATCTACTACCTGCTATCTATATAAAGCATACCGCCAGTTATCCACTTAAAGGCTATGCACACCTTTGGAGTCATTTTTTTTTAATGATTGCATGTAACTTAATATTTGGCTAAAAATCATATTTTCAACTGGCCTTTATTAAAAATATTGAGCTGTTCAGTCATAAAGGATTAACTGTTTTTCTAAGTCTGTGACTTGGACTTTCACTTTGTGCCTTCATCTAATAAACCTTATTCCTAAACTACTAAGAGGTCATAAACACTTATTTAAGCCACATTCTTATCAGTAAGGTAAGGATTGAGCTTTAATGAGTGTTTATGAGGTCTTACAGCACAGATAAGAAGTCCATCTGCTGATGACGGAATTGACAAAAATCCACAGGCATTCCATATTGTTAATGAAGACCAATTGAAAAAATGATTTTTAGCTCAAAATAAGTATAATGCAATAATTAAAAAAATGCGCCCAATGGTGTACATAGCCTTTGAAAAACCTCTGTTTCTGTTATTGAATAAAAATAACACTGTTTTATTCACTGCTTTATTCACTTGCAGGCTGCACACTATTCATTTTAACCCCTTAAATGGAATCTGTCACCACGATCTTGGATTATTATTTACAATAATACATGAGTATATAATTGCTTTTTTCATTTTTTTTCATTATCCTACTGCCCCGTTCCTCCAGTGTCAGCGTTTAAAACTGTGCTGAAATACATTGTCAGGACTGCGGTGCATGCTGACTCATGTAGTACTGTAGATAGTAGTCCAGCATCATGGTGACAGATTCCCTTTAGGCTACCTGCACACGGTGTGAATTTGTATGCCGAAAATCTGCACTCAAACATTGTAAAAAATGCACTATTTATTGCAATTTTGTTGTTTTTTGTGCATTTTTATGTGGTTTTTGTTGCAGACTTTCTGTTTAACAACCCCATTGAAGTCTATGGGGAAAACCAGGGGTGTAGCTAAAGGCTCATGGGCCGTGGTTCAAGAGTTCAGCTTGGGCCCCCTTCCCTCAGTGCTTTATGGCCAGGGGAGCACATAGCCGTCATGCTGCCCAAGGCAAAAATTCAAACGGCACCTCCATGCCAAATTCTTCACCTAACCCAGGCTCGAAATAGCCCACAGTGGAACAGGTGAATCCCCTGGTGGGCCCCTAAGCAAGGTGGGACCCTAGTTCCCCACCCCCTACACAAGTGGCACAAGTGACAGTAGACTGACTGCACTGTATATAGATAGGCAGCATCCAACCAGCCTATGCGTTCATATAAGAAAACTGGATAGATGTATCTAACAAACTACCAAGTTTATTATTATATATACACCAGGTGGCTGAGATGATTTGTAAGTACAGAGGCAGACCAGCCAACGTGCTCTTTCCCCAGGGATCCATCTTCTTAAAGTCACCACAGGGACCCCCAACAATCAGTCATCATGTAGCGTCTTGCTGCTGCCTGCCACTGCATTAGCAGGTTATATTTTGCATGTAGCTGTACAGTGGGCCCCCAGAACAACTTTTACTGGTGGACCTAAGACACCCCAGTCTGACATTGGCAACATTTATCAAATCTACCAGAAACAAAACCACAGCATTTTCTCATTGGATTCCAGCTTTAATTTTTTTTCCTGGCTGAAGAATATGAAAACTGGAATTGTATTTGTGGCCTCAGGCTGTAGTTCTTCTGACATTTAGCTTATCTGAACATTTCTATCCAGACCTAGTAGACCTAAAGGTAATATCCATAGGGCCATTGTGATGTTATAGCCTGGAAGCAGAAGGTAAGTGATGGTAAACTATAATCATCAATAGAAATATTATAATGAGATGATGTCATGGAAATATGCTAATGAGGTGATGGTCTATAATATTATAATGAGGTGATGTCACAAGCAACTAGCATGTAGGTGTTGGTGCACCATAATCTCCTCAGTTGTTCGCTGCTGTCACACTCTGGTGTGGAGAGTAAAAACCAAACCAAGCGTAGGAGGGAAGGGGATGAGGTCAGGAAACAAGTAAAGGGAAAAGGTCACCTCCTGCTGGAAACCCTGACACCAATCCTGACTGACTTACAGTATGAACAGGCCTAAATGTAGACGAGTTCATACACAGGAACCTAAACCAAACTGACCCTATAGGACCCTGCAACTACCGTCAGGGCTGAGTCTACCCGTTCCTCCAAAAGGAAGGACAAACAGGAGTCTCCAAAAGGCCAAATAACACAACAGGGAAAAGCACGGTAAACACAAAAGGGAAAGTGGACACTTATCTTTAAGAAGAAATGGAAGCAACTGAATCTCAGGAGAGAACCACACCAATCAACCAGAATGTCCACAGAAACTATAAACCACAAGTAACTGTGGTAGAAGCAGGAATAAATAGGGGAAGGACAATTACCACACCCGCAACAGCTGAGGGGAAGGGGTGTGGTAAACAGCAACAACACAAAAAGGAACACGTCAGATTATGTCACGTGCAAGCCTAGCCAACTTTCTGCAACGTGTTGCAGGAATGACCGTGACAGCTGCCTCTTCTAGAGTTCCAGTGTCCAGCATCTCGCTTGCCTTCAAGCAAATTTTTGGATTTCGGCAAAACTGCCACTGCAGTCTACGTGCTACTGCCTTAAAGCACGAAAACTCTCCGGAGTGCACAGCAGTTCCTGCCTACAGCGGAGTATAGAAAATATGTATACTGCCTGCTTTCTGCTCGTTCATGACCATGTTGCAATCAGGACACTAACACAACATCTGGTCAAACCCTTTCACAGAGAATGACGTTAGCAGCATGTTATACAAAGCGGAAGCTATTACATCACAATAGGAACATTTACGAATGTCGGTTCACCTAGACACTGCCATAAACTGTATGGGGATAATGAGTGATAGAGTCAGATAGAGAGTAGACTTCATAACCATTCATAATCATAATTTCCTTTGTAATGGGCCACATTCAGGCTCGGATGGGCCCACAAGGGAACAGGTGAATCCCCTGGTGGGCCCCTAAGCAAGGTGGGCCGCTAGTTCTCCAACTCCTACACAAGTGGCACAAGTGACAGTAGACTGATTGCACTAGATATAGATAGGCAGCATCCCAACCAGCCTATTCGTCCATATAAAAAACTGGGTAGATGTATTTAACAAACTACCAAGATTTTATTAGTATTAGTTTAGTATTATTATAGATACACCAGGTGGCTGAGATAATTTGTAGGTACAGAGGCAGACCAGCCAACGTGCTTTTCCCTGCGATCCATCTTCTCAAAGTCACTACAGGGACCCCCAACAATCAGTCATCATGTAGCGTCTTGCTGCTGCCTGCCACTGTGTTAGCAGGTTATATTTTGCATGTAGCTGTACAGTGGGCCCCCAGAACAACTTTTACTGGTGGACCTAAGGCACCCCAGTCCGACATTGACCTAACCCCTTCTATCTAGTCAGAGGTGTAACTTGACCAGCATGCACTTTCTATAATACCAGTGTCTTTTTATGCGGCACAAGGGTCTTTGGGCCCCCTCAGGCTCCTGGGCCCGGTAGCAACTGCTACCACTGCACCCCCTATAGCTACGCTCCTGGGGAAAACCACTATGTGTAAAGTGCGGAATTGCACAGATTATTGACATGCAGAAGAGTTCAAATGACATGTCCAGCACTGCAATGTCTCATCGCAGAAACTTTATTATAGCGGGGGAAAATACAAGTAATGCTGACGTGTTTTGTTTAGTTTTTTTGTGTTCGCTGGAGGTACACTATTATAACAGTACTATGAGCTAACAGAAATGTATACTTAGATTCAAAAGCTACATTTAGATGGTATGATTTATTGTAATGTATTAACATAACTCATGTCATTGAGTTGGTCAGTTCATGCAAATAGTTGTCTGACAGACTTATTCCCTGACATGTCTGACAAAATTATTTTATTCATCACACAATAAAGATTCTGGATCATCTTCACATATAACTGTATGTTCCATTCCTCAGTTATTGCTATAATCTAACAATGAATCTGCAACTGAGTATTACCAGTTAGGGGTGTCCCTGCACAGTCTCACATTCACAGCACCAGTTGGATAGTATCAGACTGTGCAGGGACACATCCCACTAGTAATACTCACTTGCAGATTTATTTATAAACTTCTAGAAATGATAACTGAGGAACCGAACAACATAGTTATATGAAAAGATGTTCCAGAATTGTTATTAAATTTATTTTCTAAAACAGAAATGTCAAGAGCGGTGACAGGTCCTCTTTAAATGTTTCAGCAATACTCACTGCTTCACAGATGACTTTGAGATGTGCGGTTTCAAGTCTTTCTCTCATCTCTTTCTGTTTATGCCGATACCAGCCATCAAAATGGGGAGACTTTAAGAAACGCCTAAATAATCATGGAGTCAGAAATAGTCAAGCAGAGTTGAAGCGAAATAAAATCCTACATAGTATATATTGCTAGTAATCACTGCCTGATCGGATACTAAAATATCAAAAATAATACATTTTTATTTTATAACTTATGCATTTTATGTATAAGTTATAAAATAAAAATGTATTATTTTTGATATTTTAGTATCTGATCAGGCAGTGATTACTATTTGAACATTTAGGATACATATTGATTCCTGACAGTGTTAATTGTCTTCAGTGATTAAGTTAGTATATATTGCACATCTTTGCTAAGTAGTGTTCCCCCAATAAAGGCTATGGCTATAGTCCACATTCAGTTCTCTGAGTAATTGAAGTAAACAGGTTCATTACTGTGCTGTCATTGGTAGACGTGCAGTGGTAGATGTATGGAATATCTAAAGTTAGTTTTTTAATAAAAGTGACACTTTTAACTCTGTACACCACTATAACACTGCATTACATTCCTTGCTGTATTATAGGATCTCCCTGGCTCACCTGTAAAGTCCAATCCAGTCCCCCTTTATTGCAGAGCTATACTGTGGACCTGTATGCTCTAGCATCTTCATTAGCTCTTCTTGCTGAAATGGCCGAACTTGAGGGGGATTCTATGCAAATAGAGACATATTTGCACATGTGAGACATAACTCTTGACTATTTTAATAAAATATACTATGTATCATATGCTACAAAAACACATAACATGGACATTCAGTAAAACAGATCATAGCCATAAGATATGTATCTGCAGACCACCGACAGATGCAGTGAAATTTAGTTAGCTCTGCTGACAAACTGATATCTGTGTGGTCATATACATTCTTACTTTTCTTGGAAGGTGTGATTAATTTTTGTAACAATGGCCACTTGGAGAAACAGACCCACTGGATACCTAACCGTTTTAGAGGAAGGTTAAGCTGTGAAGCAGAGTTTTCTTACCCTTAAATGGTCACTGTTATCTCAAAAAGGTTTATATAAATCAATAGTATAGATGACTATAAGAAACTTTGTAATATATTGTATCAGAGAAAAATGCTACTTTTGCCTCCACCCCCAACCCAAACTAATATTCTTTGCTAAGTCCATCTTAGCAAACAAGATGGCAGTCAGCTATCTGAAGGATCAGATTACTTTCTGCCCAAATGGAGAGGGGAGGAGGAAGAGTTGAACTGCAGTGAGAGAGAAGAGAAAAATGCTGCATAAATCAATAGTACAGGGGAAATTAAGAGCTTATTTAATCAGTCAGAGAGGGATGAAGAAGACTGCCACTAGAGGGAGAACAAGGTATTTTTCTCTGCCCTTTAACTTACACAAGGCTGCTACCCTCAAAGTATGCCTTCATTAGCAACAGCTGGCGCATGGGTACCAGTACATAGTACCAAGGTGGCAGACAAGAATCACAGTCAGACGATGCACAGGTTGGGGCAGGCAGAGTATGGCAGAGGACTAGCAATGGTCTGGGCTGGCAGCGAGCAGGTGGACAAGGTCAACAAACAAGGAATAGGAGAACAAACACCTTAGCAGACTGTCAAGACAAGAATGAAGCTCACTGCTTTGGCCCAGAGCACCCTGAGAAGGACCCTTAAACAGGCTAACACGCATTGGCTCACAGCGGGGTCAGTGACAATTAGTAAGCACTGTCCCTTTAAGAGACCGGAAGGCCACAAATTTACATGACCCAGCACCTGAACAACAACATGCAGGGCAGAGCTGTGTTCCAGAGGAGAGTGCCAGGTGAGCTGGTGCAGTGTAACAATTTCTTTAGAAGATGGTGTAACTTTTTTTTTACTGTACATGAAAACACTGCTAAAATGTATACTGTGGTGTATACTTTTTTTTTATCAATGGCAATGTATGGCACTATATGGCTATACAGTGGAATATGGCTATACTTTGTGGAATAATTCCAACATACACTCACCGGCCACTTTATTAGGTACACCTGTCCAACTGCTCATTAACACTTAATTTCTAATCAGCCAATCACATGGCGGCAACTCAGTGCATTTAGGCATGTAGACATGGTCAAGACAATCTCCTGCAGTTCAAACCGAACATCAGTATGGGGAAGAAAGGTGATTTGAGTGCCTTTGAACGTGGCATGGTTGTTGGTGCCAGAAGGGCTGGTCTGAGTATTTCAGAAACTGCTGATCTACTGGGATTTTCACGCACAACCATCTCTAGGGTTTACAGAGAATGGTCCAAAAAAGAAAAAACATCCAGTGAGCGGCAGTTCTGTGGGCGGAAATGCCTTGTTGATGCCAGAGGTCAGAGGAGAATGGGCAGACTGGTTCGAGCTGATAGAAAGGCAACAGTGACTCAAATTGCCACCCGTTACAACCAAGGTAGGCAGAAGAGCATCTCTGAACGCACAGTACGTCGAACTTTCAGGCAGATGGGCTACAGCAGCAGAAGACCACATCGGGTGCCACTCCTTTCAGCTAAGAACAGGAAACTGAGGCTACAATTTGCACAAGCTCATCGAAATTGGACAGTAGAAGATTGGAAAAACGTTGCCTGGTCTGATGAGTCTCGATTTCTGCTGCGACATTCGGATGGTAGGGTCAGAATTTGGTGTCAACAACATGAAAGCATGGATCCATCCTGCCTTGTATCAATGGTTCAAGCTGGTGGTGGTGGTGTCATGGTGTGGGGAATATTTTCTTGGCACTCTTTGGGCCCCTTGGTACCAATTGAGCATCGTTGCAACGCCACAGCCTACCTGAGTATTGTTGCTGACCATGTCCATCCCTTTATGACCACAATGTACCCAACATCTGATGGCTACTTTCAGCAGGATAATGCGCCATGTCATAAAGCTGGAATCATCTCAGACTGGTTTCTTGAACATGACAATGAGTTCACTGTACTCAAATGGCCTCCACAGTCACCAGATCTCAATCCAATAGAGCATCTTTGGGATGTGGTGGAACGGGAGATTCGCATCATGGATGTGCAGCCGACAAATCTGCGGCAACTGTGTGATGCCATCATGTCAATATGGGCCAAAATCTCTGAGGAATGCTTCCAGCACCTTGTTGAATCTATGCCACGAAGAATTGAGGCAGTTCTGAAGGCAAAAGGGGGTCCAACCCGTTACTAGCATGGTGTACCTAATAAAGTGGCCGGTGAGTGTATATCTACGAAATATTGCTGTAAGGTGAACAGAGCCGCTGAGATTCACAGCCCGGAGATTTTGATGACTACGTGTCAGATGAAACATTGCCATGAAGGCTTTGTGAACAGTTAAAAGATGAAATTAAATACTATGCACATCCTACCTGGTTTCATGGCAAATACAGGATTTCATAAATTCAGCACATCTTACTCCAACATGCTTTTGACTAACACTGCCATATGAATAGCCAGTCTTAGTAAATTTGCCGCAGCCTCCCTGACAGGGCTGCCCTTGGCAAAGATTAGAAGAGGAGAAGCTGTTTTACAACATAGGCTTTAGACTTGCATCTTCAAGAGATTTTACCTAAGCATAAAGCCTCATTCACACCTCAGCGTTCCATGGACGTGTGCTGGACGTGTTCTCCATGGACAGCACATTCATTTTAATGTGTGTATTCAGATATCAGTGTTTTAGCACGGTCCGTGGTCAGTGTTTTAGCACGGATGCATACTCTATTTTGTCCGTTTTCACGGATCCATCACATCCATTATATAGTCTATGGGTCCGTGAAAACCACGGATGCAACACGGATGCCATCTGTGTTTCATGGATCATTAAGAAGAGTTGCTTTGAAAATTATTTTTCAGCTGTTCAGCGTCAACACGGACAGCAAAAAACAGACACACAGACAGCTTCATGGATGCATCACTGACCACCTGCTCACGGATTTGAGCACGGACATGTAAATGAGACTTAAGGCATTAAAAAGTACTTTTAATGTGTATTACAAAGGGATTTTTAATTCTTTTGTCTTTTTAATATGACTCATTTAAATAATACGAAATGTGAAAATTCATTTTAGGATAGAAGGAATTTATTGTAAAAGTTGCACATTTGGATTGATGGAACTGCCTATAGTTACCTATGGTAAACCTAGAACTATCGCGCTGAAACTTCTACTGTTTAGAAGCAAACGGTAGACTAATAAGATGTTGGGGGCAGATGGAAGGAGTCATACAGCGTCAGCAGGTTCTGTATAGGAGCTGAATACACAAACTGTGCATTATTTTTTATAAGATGAGGCATTTTTAGATGCATTGGAGCAATAAAAATATTGGTAATGCTGATATCCAATGAGGTCCTGCTGTTCTCCCTTTATTAGTGATAAAGTAATAAAATAGAGTAATGACCCACCTTCCAGGGAGTGATAGCGCTATGATGTGGCATTAGGCTACCCATATAACGTTCCTGAAACAGACAGGTTACAGACAGGGATTATAAGCATCCGTGTAACAGCTCACCATAGCATAGTAAAAGATGTTCCTTACCAGTGGAAGAATAAAACTCTGGGTTAAATCAAACAAGTGTTTCCGCAGCATTAAGCTGAGCGCGGAGGAAGGGAGTTTCTTCTGCAGACCCTGAAAAAGAGAAAGTCATTTATATACTGTACTTATATACTATATTTAATAGATGGTTGCAGTCAGGTTGTTCATCTTAGTTTTCAGGGCTAGGAACACAAGATTATTCATATTGGCGAATGGCTAGAGGGGAACCCTCCTTTATGACTTCCATATGCACTAATAGGTCTTGTGAACCATATGGACAACCCCTTTAAGATGCTAACACTTTTTACTTCCCCTGAGATATCCACATCAGACCGTGACTAAATTGGTTTTATAAAAGAGAAGGAAAATAAAAGCCAAGCCAAGAAACCAAGGCAAAACCCAATAAGAGCCAAAAACACATCTGGGTTGGGAAGAAATACTGAGGGAGATTTACTACTGCAAATTCACCAGAAAGATTGTGAAGTGTTGCTATTCCTTTGCCTTGCCGGACAAGGAGGACACAAACAGAGCATGGCCTATTGCCTGCGAATTTGTAGCTTAAAAAGCGCAAAACATTCAGACGCAAGATCTGGCACCAAGTGAGCCAGATAATATATTGCAGGGCTGGCCAACCTGCGGCCCTCCAGCTGTTGCAAAACTACAACTCCCAGCATGCCCAGTCTGCCTACAGCTATCATCCTACAGCAGGGCATGGTGGGAGTTGTAGTTTTACAACAGCTGGAGAGCCTCAGGTTGGCCAGCCCTGATATATTGTGTAAACTGAGACTAGACAGTTTAAACTCTAAGGCCCCTTTCACACGACAGTATTTTTTGCGGACTCCGATCCGCATTTTTTACATGAAAAATGCGGACCCATTCATTTCTATGGGTCCGCAAAAAATACTGAGAGCATACGGTGTGCTGTCCGCACCTGTATGCCCGTTCCGTAGCCCCACAAAAAAGATGGAACCTGTCCTATTCTTGTCCGCAAAATGGACAAGGATAGGCATTGTTACAATGGATCCGCAAAAAAAACGGATGCCATACGGACGGCATCCGTTTTTTTGCGGATCCACAATTTGCGGACCGCAAAACACAACGTTCGTGTGAAACCGGCCTAAAGGTGAGCACGATTTACCATTCAGGATCAGTACCTGTGATGAATCTGGTGGATTGTTACACTGTCTAGTCTAAGCTCTATTAGACTGAATGACTTTAGGGCATTTATCTAGAAATGCTCATTCCCGATAAATGACGTGTATAATTATGCTGTTGATCAGCTCATTTGTCGGCTGATATGCATCTTGCATCAGGATGAAAGATGCCCCATTATTGGCAGCACATCTCCCTGGGTGATTAGGGTGCTGCCAATAATACCTAGAACAAAGGAGGACTGACTGCGGTAGTAATCGTTCCTCCCACATTGGCCTGGTATTGGCCTGTATAATAGGCTGATACAAACAAGTACTGATGGATGCGTTTATTGTCCTGCCTGAATATTAGGCAGTCTAATGGGACCCTTAGTGTGCACTTAGACATTATTAGTAAATCTACCTCTATTGAGTCAAATTTGTGTCAAAAACACACCTGTTAGGAAAAGGATTTTACAGTGAGACTTAAAAGTTAGTTTCCAGTCCCAGAATTCCTTTGATTTGGTATTGGGGGCACTACTCTACTGACAGAAATATCCATCAGTACCTCAGCAAATGATCAATCATCAGAGATAACAATCATTAGAGCTGGTAGTCGTTGCCTCCTTTGTGTTAACCCTTAGGATACCAGAGGTTTTTTAATTTTTATTTTTCTTCCCTATCCTCCTTGAGCCATTGCTTTTTTATTTTTCCGTTCACATAGCTGTATAATGGCTTATTTTTTGCGGGACAAGTTGTACTTTCTAAGGCCACCATTTAATGATAATAATATGTAGTGGGAAGCAGGAATAAAATTCCAAATGGGGTGGAATTGGAAAAAAACCTCCTCCACCGTTTTTTTCCCATGGCGTTCTTTTTGCTGCAAAACTGCAAGACCTGTGCCCTTCATTCTCTGGGTCAGTGCGATTACAACGCTATGTATTGGGTTTTTTATGTCTAAATAGTGTAAAAATAAATTTAAACTTTGAAAAAAAAATGTTTTTTTTTACATCACCATATTCTGACCCCCATAACTTTTTATAGTTATACCTACTGAGATGTGCGGGGGGCTCATTTGTTGTGGGACAATCTGTAGTTTTTATTGATACCATTTTGGAGTGTGTGCGACTTTTTGATCACATTTTATTACATTATATTGGGCAAGAGACGCAATGAAAAAATGGCAAATTGGTCGTTTTGACCCTTTTTTCTGTTACACCATTCGCCGCATTGGAAAAATGTTTTTATATTTTAATAGTTTGGGCGTTTTATTATGATATTTATATTTTTTGTTATTCATGTATTTATTTTTTTATTATACAGAAAGGGGGTGATTTAAACTTTTATATATTTTTACATTTTTATATATTTTTAAAGTTTTTTTTTACTTTTTTGTTATGACATGATTTGAACCTAAAAAATCCAAATTTTTTGTTTTTAATTCTGAACATTCATGGATATTTTACATCCATTTAAATGTCAGAATTGCTCATTTCTTATGTTGGCCTGTCATCTGCTGGCCAAAATAAGACTTTTAGCTTAAATGCCCTATGTCTCTTCAGTGAGACCTACTGCATTTAAATCAATTACTGGCATCCTCATTGGTCGCAAAGGATGCCAATAAGAAGCCCGGAATTGCTTCCGGGTTTTTCACCCTTTAGATGCCGTGATCTCACTTGATCATAGCATCTAAAGGCTTTAATTACCGCGATCGGAATGACGCCCAGCCAGCCATGGCGTCCACTTGCGAGTGGGCGCCATGTTTTCCCATCGCTCCAGCACCATACATGTACGGCACTGGTAGCGAAAGGGTTAAAATAAAGTGAATTCATTAGTTTTGAATGTGTTTAGAACTTCAGAGCATGGCAAAACAATGTGAATTTGCACTCATTATTTGCTGTGGTTTTAGGTAAAATACTGGTGCAGCTTCCTCAAAGCCTCTTGCATTTAGACAAGTAAATAATCGTCACAATTCGAATGGGAACGACTCATGTTGGACAATAATCGTGTAGTGTAAGTGTGTGTAGCCATTGAACTGTACTGAAAACACTCATCACTTGTAAAACTGTTTAAGCAAACAAATAAGTTATTTCTCGTTACTGAATTGTGGTATATAAAGGTACATCATATGAAACATCAGCCATGTTTTATGTAAATCATGAGTAAGCGAGTAAATGATCTCATGTGAACAAATTTGTACACGAAAATCTTAGCATGAAAATGCTGGTCTGTCATCAGCTTTAAATCACTAAATGATTATCCACTTGTCAAAAGACACAAGGCTGCAATTAACTAGAAAAAAAAGGGAATGTGTCACCATGATCTTGGACTATTATCTGCTATAATACATGAGTAAGGCTACTTTCACACTAGCGTTGTTTTGTTCCGGTATTGAGTTCCGTCATAGGGGCTCAATACCGGAATAAAACGCTTCAGTTTTGTCCACATTCATTGTCAATGGGGACAAAACTGAACTGAAGACAACGGAATGCTCCTAAAAGCATTCCGTTCCGTCTCCAGACCGGAGAGAAAACCGCAACATGCTGCGGTTTGCTCTCCGTCCTGGGCATCCACACCAAGTTCGGTGTGACACACTAGTAAACGGATCCGTCCTCCATTGACTTTCAGTGGAGTTCATGACGGATCCGTCACCTTGCCTTTTCCCTGTCAGTTCCCTCCAGCAGGGGGCACTGTTACACACCTGTCTTTCACACGAAGTGGGGCCGCAGGAGGCTGCTTGGACGAAGCGGAGAGGAGCTGGAGCCGCGGAGAGCCCGGGAGGGAACACAGGAGGTGGCCTCAGCACAGTATATATAGGTAAGTAAACCCCCCCCCCAGTGTCTGACACGTGTGGGGCCGGAGCGCGGTTCCGGCCCCACACGTGCACCTGCGGCAGCACGGATCCGGCGGGACCCTTCACCTGCGAATCCATGCTGCCGCTAGTGTGAAAGTGGCCTAATACTTCAGGTAAGGAGTCGAGATCACGGTTTTCTATTTTTCTACTGCCTTCCATTCCGCCGCTGTCAGGGTTTAAAGCTGCGCTGCTGTGCATGCATACATGAGTCTTCTGCTTTATATTGGCACAGCACTGTGGTTTAGACTGTGTTTATGAGCACAGTGGTGGAATGGGGAGCAGTGGAAATATAAAATGGTGATCTGGACTCATTATGTGCAATACCACTCATCCATTACTGTAGATAATTGTCCAGAATGGTGGTCTCCATATATCCTTGATGTAAATACGCTCTTAACCATGAGGACAAAAGCTGGTTCTCTAGTACCACGTATCGGACGGCTCCCAATACAGTTGTTCGGCTGACAGCTACTGAATTTGTTATGGTTAGACACTTTTGTCTAACTTTATACCAGCTATTGTTTGGCTTAGTTTGAGACAAATTTGACACTAGAATATTAATGCAATTCTGGAGCTAAATGTCATATATTAGGCTATGCCTCCTTTCCTACAAAGCCGTACCTCTTTTCCATTGAGTAATGCCTTCATATCAGGCTAGGCGTAGATAGTTTCTCTAAACCTAGATGTACAGCTTCCACATTTTGGAGCAATTTAAAACCTATTCTAGGTGCACTAGTGTGGGACACTGTTTGAGGTTCTGTCTTACATGGCCAGACATTGGCTTAGAGGTTACTCATCAAATACATGTCAGTAGAAAGCCAACTTTTGTCCTCCTGGATAAGAGCTTATTAACATTTCCTTTTACTAGGGCGCACTGCTTGGTCTCTATGTCCCTATGCCAACTTGGCAGTTTCCAAAAAGGGATTGTCCACCCTCATCCCACAGAAACCAATTTCACTATTTTGGCATCAAAAGGGAACAGTAACCTGACAGAAAAAGGAATAATTTGTGTGAACAGCTGTGTGTTTGTCCAGAGTTGCCAAATGCCTTACATAATAACTACAAAGCTAGCATCAGTTATTCTGAAACCCACGTCTGTACATTTTTACACCCACCCCCATTTCTAAGCAGTTACCTTTAATAACTGTTTAATAAGGGCTTTGTCTTTGTGAAGAAAAGGCTTATAGGAGGTGTACATCCCTACAGAGAATAAAAATAAAGACAAATACAAACATATTAGTTTACAGTCGTTCATGTCTACAGTACATGCAGAAAGTGATAACAATTCTCCCCTATGTACTATTAGGTTGTCCATGTACCAGGGGCGGATTGGCCATAGACCGTACAGGGAAATTTCCCGCTGGGCCGATGCCCAGGGGGCCACCTCCTCACAGCCAGCCAGTGGAAGTTTTTGGAGATGTATTTTGTGCTGCTGGCTGCAGTATTTTGTGATGGACTGTGGTATTGGGCTTTGTTGGGGTGGTATAATGTGCCACAATGGTATTGTATGGTATGGTATTGTTGGCCCTGCCTTCCATCAATTTAGACCCAACTACAAAACGGGGCCACTTTTTGTATTTTTTCCAGGGCCACTATAAGTTCCCAGTCCGTCCCCTGCCATGTACTGAAGAATGCAGACACTGATAGCGATCTCTCCGGGCCTCCTCATACACATGCACACTTGGCTTGACTGATAGTGTATGTGTTCTGAATGGTAATGAGTGGAGCAAGCTGCTGCCAGACATCAATATTCAAGGACACCATTCCAGCACCCCCTGGACCTTGACCACAGGCTTGTCTGGAATATGTGGAATATAGGGAGAGACTTATCTCCGTTCCTGTGTAACAAATGGCATTTTTATGTAGCCTTGCCACTTTCTGAAAAGGGGGCCTGACCAGTTTTCTGATGCAAACGAAGACAGAAATCTTTGTCAGCTCTGAGCTGCCGTAGATTTCATTCTGGTTCACGGACTGCCTGAGGATGCACCTAATTTATGACATCACAAATTAGGTGTATTCTCTGGCAGCGCAGGGGATATCATAGACCGGCTAGATGTATCCAACCTCTCTGAAACTATGGGGGAGATTTATCACAGACTGGCATTTTACACTGGTCTATGATATCCCCTGCTGGAGGATTCGGCTAATTTATGAAGAGACGCACGCCACGTCATAAATTAGGCGCATCCTACGGCAGTCCGTGTGCCAGTATGAAATCTACAGCAGCTTGGAGCTGTCATAGATTCCTGTCTTTACTTGTGCCAAAATACTGGCGCAAATGAAGTAATGTGTTGGGCCTGCTGGCCCTGCCCCCTCCTTTCCAGTGCTACGCCCTTTTTCGAGAAGTGTTGAAGGCGGTGTAAAAATGCCATTCGTGATAAAATTTGTCACAAGTGGTGTTTCATGCTGCAAAACTGGAACAGGAAGAAGATAAATCTCCCCCAATATTCCAGATAAGGCCCTGATCATAGAAACATACAAACAGACCACCTGGTCCATCTAGTCTGCCCTTTTATTATCCTTTTATTGTTATCTTAGGATAGATCATGTTTATCCCAGGCATGTTTAAATTCAGTTACTGTGGATGTATCAACCACCTCTGCTGGAAGTTTGTTCCAAGCTTCTACTACTCTTTCAGTGAAATAATATTTTCTCTTGATTTGTCCCCCAACTAACCTCAGATTGTGCCCCCTTGTTCTTGTGTTCAGTTTCTTATTAATAACCCTTCCCTCCTGAACTTTATTCAGTCCTTTAACATATTTAAAGGTTTCAATCATGTCCCCCCTTTCTCTTCTTTCCTTCAGACTATACATATTAAAGGGTTATTCTCATTTTAGACAATGGGGGCATGTCGCTAGGGTGGGACCCGCACCTATATCCAGAACGGAGCCCCCGAACTGAATGAGGGCGCACTGCGAATGCGCAGCCTCCCTCCATCCATTTCTATGGGGCCGCCGAAAATAGCCGAGCACTCGGTCGGCTACTTCCGTCGGCTCCACAGAAATGAATGGGAGCGGTGGCCGCGCTGCGCTCCCATTCATTTCTATGAGCGCAGCGGGGAGCCCGGGGTCCTCCAGGCGCAGCGCTCCCCGCTCCGTTCTGGATATAGGTGCGGGTCCCAGTGGTAGGACCCGCACCTATAAGACAATGGGGGCATATCCTAGCGATATGCCCCCATTGTCTAAAATGAGAATAACCCTTTAAGAACTCTGAGTCTTTCTTGATAAGTTCTATGCTTTAGACCTTCCACCATTTTTGTAGCTCTTCTTTGGACCTGTTCTATTTTAGCAATATCCTTTTGCAGGTGAGGTCTCCAGAATTGAACACAGTATTCCAGATGTGGTCTCACTAGAGCTCTATACAGAGGGATCACAATCTCCCTCTTTCTGCTTGTTATACCTCTAGCTATGCAGCCAAGTATACCATTTGCTTTCCCTACCGCCTGGCTACATTGGTTACTCATTTTGAGGCTGTCAGAGATGACTACCCCCAAATCCTTCTCTTCTGAGGTCTTTGTTAGCACAGAACTGCCAATACGATACTCAGATAGAGGATTTCTTCTCCCCAAGTGCATTATTTTACATTTGGAAATGTTGGCCTTTGCACTTTTCATGTATCGTATATACACACAGACCCCTTGCAGTAAATCCAATTTTTAAGCAGGAGTGGGCCTCCTGGAAATTACTGTACCTTTACCAAAATCTATTGCAGTTTCTTCAAGGCGTAATTTATGAGATTCTATGTAGTTATAAGGTTAAATGACTAATGTGAAGTATTCAGTCCTACCCATTTTCGTGTCCAGTGTCTTCAACTTTGTAATCTTTTTTAACTTAACTTGTTTCGGCAAATCACCTGTAGATGAAAAAAAAGTCATATTCCATTTCATATATTGATATACAGTACTTCCTACTATGAGGGAAATATATTGCATTTACATAAATAGACTGACATTTACAGTATATAAGTATAGAGGCATAAATGCATTGAAAAATGGTGACCTAATGAAAACTCGTTAACTGGGCCCCCAGGTACCATGGACATTTACAATACTGACATCATTTTCTATGGCAGATGGGCCTTTTGGTACACCAGGGCCCGGGCATGTCTGCTACCTCAACACAGCCAATAACTATGTCCCTGCTGAATTACGTAAGACCTGTAACCTCTCCTGACACGTCGGTTTTAGTAACTACTTGCATTCCTTATTTAATAATAAAACTGGATCATTTATTCTTATGACACTATGTTGTGAAATTCCTTTATTATTCCTGCTAGAAGTTATGAATGAATTGATAGCAGTTTGCAAATGAAGGTCCAGATGGGTGTTACCAGTTGGGGGGTGTATTTCTGACACTATCCATTTAGTGCTGCCAGTGTCACATGGTGCAGGGGCAACATCCAACTGGTAACACCCATCTGGACCATCACTGCAAATTGCTAGTAATTTGTAACTTTTAACAGGAATAATAAAGCAGTGTCTCATCATAGAGTCATAAGGATAGATGCTCTAACATGGAAATGCAAGTAGTAGCTAGAACAGACATGTCAGGAGAGGTTACAGGTCCTCTTTAACTTGTGTATGTCATGCTGAGGAATATGCACATACCTTACTGCTTTGTTTACGTGTCAGATGGTCATATTGTAACTCTAAGGCCTCATGCACACGAATGTGTGCCGGCCATGCCCGTGCTGCGGGCCGCATACGGCGGGTCCGCAATAAACAGGCACCGGCCGCGCAAGCACTACTTTTTTGCGGTGCGGACCCTCGGATGCGGATTGCGGACCCCATTCAAGTGAATGGGTCCGCGATCCACATGAGGTGGCCTCACGGTCAGTGCCCGTGCATTGCGGCCCGCAATGCGGCCCGCACGTTCGTGTGCATGAGGCCTAAGGATGCTCCCTACCACAGTATGTAATCTTCATTACCAGTGAAGTCTTCTTACCAGACACTCGAGGTTCTCCGACACGAAGGATGTGAGGCCAGTGCTGCAAAGTCTTGATGAAGAAAGGGTTGGTTACTCCAAGTAGCAAGCTAGGGCTGCAGAGGCAGACAGAACACATAAAACCTTACCTGATGATTTATAATTGTTTTCTATTATTTTTCTCTTCAGAATCAAAATAATTAAGAAGAACAAATGTTACTCACGGGGCTTGTGTTTTGGTCGTGTACTCTTTGAATTCACTGTCATGAATAGTGAAATATGGGCGAAAATCCGAGCAAAACTTTAAAGGAGAAATGCATCTGTAAATACAAAAACAATCAGAATACAGCAAGGTGAAAAACAGCTAACAGTTGCTGAGTATTCTTTAGGCAAGTTGTTTTTTCTATTATTTCAGTTGCTTGAAGGAGTTCAGTTGACGTGTATGTAAAGGGCTTTTCACAAGACATGATGATAATGTTGGCAGCACATCCCATGTTTACACAAAGCAATGTGCTGTTTGCGAAAAACAATTTTAGATGCTGCATGAAAGCAATCAACCGCCAAAGAAACGTTTTGCTCATATGTTGGGTGATTGACAGGACATCAGGAGCCAATTACTGGGAACATGTGTTCATAAGAACCTTCATTCCTGATAATTGGCATGATGTTTTATATACACTGACTATACTCTACATACACCACATTCTTTATTTTTTATAAGAAAACCAATCACTGATGACAAATAAGCAGAAGAAGAAAAGCTCTGATCTGTGCCATAGATGTCTGCTATATTTATGTATTACATACAGCATATGACATGTCGTTACAGTAGCACCTTTACAGGAACTCAGAAGCTGTACATTCATAGGTTCTATAACTACAAAAAAAATTTGTGATTTATTTTAAAGGGTTGGAGACTATGGACAACACATGACTTAGGCCTCATGCACACGACCGTATCCGTTTTGCAATCTGCAAATTGAAGATCTGCAAAATATGGATGTTGTCTGTGTGCTGCCTGCGTTTTTTTTGCAGACCCATTGACTTCTGTGGTCTGCATTTTTGTGGAAAGGACTTATGGATGAAGAAAGCACCAGGATGATCCATGTGCTTTCCATATCTGTATGTCCAATCCGCATCCAGATAGAACATGTCCTATACTTGGCCACAAAATTCCCCTGTGAAGTCAATGGGTCTGCAAAAAATGCGGATGCAACTTGGACGGTATCCATACTTTGCAGACCGCAAAATACAGGGTGGGCCATTTATATGGATAAACCTAAATAAAATGGGAATGGTTGGTGATATTAACTTACTGTTTGTGGCACATTAGTATATGGGAGGGGGAACTTTTCAAGATGGGTGGTGACCATGGCGGCCATTTTGGATTCAACTTTAGTTTTTTTCAATGGGAAGAGGGTCATGTGACACATCAAACTTATTGAGAATTTCACAAGAAAATCAATGGTGTGCTTGGTTTTAAGGTAACTTTATTCTTTCATGAGTTATTTACAAGCTTCTCTTTGTTTACAGCCATTGATATGTCGCAGAGGTTAACACGTGAGGAGCGGATAGAAATTGTGTTGATGTCTGGTGAACGCAGTACCCAGGTCATTGCAGCAGATTTCAATGCAAGACACCCTACGAGACCACCCATCTCCCATGCTACAGTTAGCAAACTGCTTGCCAAGTTTCGTGAAACTGGTTCAGTATTGGATTTGCCAAAATGTGGACGCATGAAAACTGTCACTAATGAAGATACATCAGTGGCTGTCCTAGCTTCATTCAGCAAGAGCCCACAGCATAGCACTTGGAGAGTGGTATCAGTCGAACATCCCTTCGGCGGATATTAGCTACTCACAAATGGCACCCTTGAAAAACTCCAGCTGCTGCAGCATCTCAACGAGGATGACCCAGATCGGCGCACTGAATTTGCAGAATGGGCAAAACAAAAATGGAACAGGACCCTCAGTTTACACAGAACATTTTGTTCAGTGATGAGGCAAACTTTTATTTGAATGGTGAAGTTAACAAACAAAACTACCGCTATTGGTCTGACACTAACCCACATTGGATAGATCCCTCCAAGATTGTTGGAACACAAAAATTGATGGTATGGTGTGGTATATGGGGTACAAAGATAGTGGGGCCATTATTCCTCAATAGAAACCTCAAGGCCACTGGATATGTGAAATTGCTACATGATGATGTGTTTCCCTCTTTGTGCACTGAAACTGGCTTGTTCCCTGAGTTTTTCCAGCAAGATGGTGCACCACCACATTATGGGTGTCAGGTCTGAGCATTTCTAGATGAACAGTTTCCTGGATTGGTCATCGTGGGCCAGTTGAATGGCCCCCAAGGTCTCCCGATCTGAAGGCAACTGTCTATGCTGTGAAGATATGAGATGTGCAGCACCTGAAACTATGGATACTGGAAGCCTGTGCTAGCATTTCTTCCGCGGTGTTGCTATCAGTGTGTGTAGAGTGGGAGAAGAGGGTTGCATTGACAATCCAACACAATGGGCAGCACTTTGAACACATTTTATAAGTGGTCAGAAACTTGTAAATAACTCATGAAAGAATAAAGTTACGTTAAAACCAAGCACACCATTGTTTTTCTTGTGAAATTCTCAATAAGTTTGATGTGTCACATGACCCTCTTCCCATTGAAAAAACTAAAGTTGGATCCAAAATGTCCGACTTCAAAATGGCCGCCATGATCACCACCCATCTTGAAAATTTTTTCCCCTCCCATATACTAATGTGCCACAAACAGGAAGTTAATATCACCAACCATTCCCATTTTATTTAGGTGTATCCCTATAAATGGCCCACCCTGGACATAGTCGTGTGCATGAGGCCTTAGTCAGGAAGCCTGTAAAATCATTATAGTCTTTAACAGCTTACTAACAATGGCTAAATCATTTTACTGTTAGCACTTGCATTTGGTAATATTGCAGGAGTATGTCCTGAACAAAACTGACCGTTTTGTTCATCATATCATACAGCACAAGGCAACCACGGATGATCTCCAGTAAAAAAAGGGTTATATTTGTCTTTTACCTCAAAACAAGTCTCATTCATTCTATAATGATCCACCTCCTTTAGAGGGATAGATCCCATTAAGGCCCCTTCCAGATGAGTGTGTGTCACACTGCGAGTCCGCAGCACAGCTCCCACCCTGACCTCCCAGCACTGACGGGGGTCACATAGCATTATATTGATTTATGATGCTATGTAACCCTTACAGTTCTGGAGTGTATTAGATGACACTGACATGTGCTGTTAGTGTCATCCAATACATTCCAGAACTTAAAGGGTTACATAGCATCATAAATCAATATAATGCCATGTGACTCCCGTCTGTGTTAGGAGGTCAGGCTGGGAGCTGGGCTGTGGACTCGCAGTGTGACATGCGCTTGTCTGCAAGGGGCCTAAATCCTTCAAGCAATCTATTTATATGGATAAAGTGGGTAATGCCTCTGTAAAGTATTGAAGATAACCACATCAAACTTATATAAGAGCAAAGAATTCATTACCCAGTCAACGCTAGTACAACTTCAGATGAAATGGTGGGTGAAGGCGCCATAATAACTAGTGGCTCCCCTAGCAAAACCAGCTCCCACAGCAACTGGAGGTTCATTAGAACTGACTGCAGAGACCTAGTCATATAAAGAGAATATTAATAGTTACATAATGGAGTAACACTATAATCTGTGACTTTGCACTTCTCAACACTTTTCAGAAACTGGTGTAAACTATAGCTGAAATCTGCACCAGCTCATAGTCCGAGCTGCCACCGTGAATTTTTATTGTGGACTTAGGCTAGGTTCACATCACTGTTTCATTTTCCATTCTTCTGATTCGTCAGAAAGAAAAAAAAACAACTGATCCTTTATTTTGAGTATCAGTTATGCTAATTTTGTATCATTTTAGCGATTTCCGCCTCAGATCCATTATTTTTGATGGAAAAAAAGTCCTCCTAAAATAACGACTCAGAACGGAAAAGAACGGAAGACGGAAGAACGGAACACAAAACTGTGATGTGAACCTATTCTTTTAGTCAAAAATCAAGGACAACCAACTTTTTTAAGGGACAAATTGGAAAACCAAAGTAAATAATTAATACATGTCTATAGAGCAATATACTGATATGAACTCATAACCAGTTTTTTTCTCAGACTGTTCAGAAATTTCTTAAAGGTTGGCAACCCTGCTCATAACTCGGGTAGATTTAATAGAATTTTTTTTATTAAATTAGAAAATATTACATCTCTTACATTTCTATTAAAGGGCTTTTAATATCGATGACCTATCCTCAGGATAGGTCATCGATATCAGATTGGCGGGGGTCCAACACCTGGCACCCCCGCCAATCAGCTGTATGAGGAGACGGTACACGCTGTGTGCGCCTGCCATCTCCTATCTCACTTTCTGCTTGACGCTGCTCTTTGACGGCGAGCAGGAAGCAAGACAGCAGACGGCACGAGCACACAGAGCGTGCCTTCTCTTCATATAGATGATCGGCTGGGGTTTCAGGTGTAGGACCCCGCTGATCTTATATTGACAACCAGTGTTGAGTGAGCACCTCTGTGCTCATATGCTCGGGTGCTCTGGTCGAGCACCCGAGCATAATGTTAGTCAATGAGACTAAACCAGGCACCTCCCGCTTGGAAGAGGGGAGGGTGTCTGGTTAATAGAAAAAGGTCACAATCGCGACTTCTCCTCTTTTACTCCTTTCACTTGTAAAAGTATGCTAATTAACTGAATTTGTACACATTAGCGCACAATGCGTACGCATTAGCATACAAATTAGTACACATTAGCATACAAATTAGTACACATTAGCATACAAATTTGTACGCATTAGCGTACATTACAGTGCGGGGAAGAGACTCGAGCCGGACACCGAGCGGACCCAAGCGTAGGCATGCTCGCTCAACACTATTGACAACCTATCCTGAGGATAGGACATCAATATTAAAAGCCTGGAAAACCCCTTTAATTACATATCTCACCTGAAGAGATCCAACTCATGGATGCTGGAGATGTGGCATGGGGGGTCAAGTCGATCCTGTGTAAAATGTACAAATGGAATCACACTTAGCATATACAGTGTATTTGAGATGGGACAAGACAATACATGTATATGTATATGGCTATTACATCCGTTTTAGTCAACCTCCTCTTTTTTGGGGAAAAAGGCTTTCATATTATGATGGAAGCAGATACCTTTGTGGAAGAGAGAGCTGTTTTAAGCATATTTTAACTGTGAAGGTATGCGAGAACTCTTAAATGATCCAACATACTGGGTGTAGGAGGATTCTTTATCTTACTAACATCTGTGAACACATTCGTCATTTGTGGTTCATACATGCAGGACACAACACAGAAGAAGGTGAATACAGGATGTGTCATGACCATATGTGCATTATGTGACAGTGCCTTACTAAAAAGTATTGTTGTGCAAAAATACTGTTACCATCTGTAGAACACTTTCATTTGCTGTCGTGGTGAGCTCACCCTATAAGACATATGGTATCGGCCAGCGATTAAAGTATGCAAATGGCAATGAATGTAGGTGTGTAATCCAGTCTCCCTTATAGCAATATGGCTTTTTATTACTATACCTAATAATGAGAGTATCAGTGAGATCTATGGTATGTTCTATATTAGGGTGCACAACCTTTTTTTGGTCTGAGGGCTGCATTGTCACATTGCTCCGTTTGCATCAGCCTATTACACAGGCCGATGCAAAGTGAATGGAGAGGAATGATCGCTACCACAGTCATTCCTCCATCATTCATTTCTATTGATTATCAGCCGCACATCCCCAATTACAAAGGGAGATGTGCTGCCAATAATCATACATCTTTCATCCTGATACAATATGCAAATCAGCTGGCTAACGAGTAAATCCTTGTTTATCAGCTGATCAGTGGCACGATTATACAAGCCAGTTATCAGGAATGAGCGTTCCTATGAATGCTTGTTCCCAGTAATTGGCCGAAATATTATGCAGTGTAATAGGAGCTTTCCGGTATAAATGATTTTTTAACAAGTTCCTGCAGCACGGCCCCTGAAACTGAAGATTTATGCCCCTTTCACACGAGCGGGAGACTCGCATGTCTCCCGCAACGCATCTACAGGGCTAGACTCGACACTGACAGGGATCGCATAGCCCTGTCCAGTCCAGCCCTGTAGATGCGTTGCGGGAGACATGCGAGTCTCCCGCTCGTGTGAAAGGGGCATAATACTTACCTGCTCCTCACTGCTCCAGTCCTCCGCACTCCCCCCGCTGCCTCCATCTTCCAGTCCTAGCGCTATGTACATCTGGCTGGCTGTTGGTATAGTCACATTGACCGGTCCAGCCAATGACTGGCTTCAGTGGTGATTTGGCCACAAGCAGCTTGTCACTGCTGAAGCCATGTGAACATGCCCATAGCCAGCAGGGTGTAAACTGCGCAGGGACTGGAAGATGGAGACAGCGGGGTCTGAGTGCAGCAGGATAGTATGAATCTTCTGTTTCAGGGGCCATGCAGCAGGAACTTTTAAAAATCAATTTTACCAGAAAACCCCTTTACTCCCATCATTTACTCCCATCCTGCCTCCTATTCATAAATTCACTGCAGAGGACTGCGCTCACTGGTTATTACCGTCTCTTGCCCCCCAGTTACAGACACCATGCAATAACCAGTAAGTACTTTACCTTACTAGTAAGGAAAGTACTTGGTTAACCTTTTAATGAACAGCCCTGAAAAAGCCTTAATGACCATACACTTTTTTTGTGATTTAGCGCACATGGTGGTTCAACCGGTTGTAACCTTTTTGTTGGACTTTTTCCTTTTTTTAATTTGTATTTTATTATATTTGTATTTTTTTTTATAATTTTTTTACTTATTTTTAAAATATATTATTGCAACATAATTTGCCCCCGACAGGTTACAGAGAGACCTTTTATGGACTCAGACTTTTTTTTTTCACTGTAGGGTATCTAAAGGAGACCCAGTTACGGGGAAACCAGCCTGCTGGGGGGGGGGGGCTTCGTACAAGGCAGGGCAGATAAGGGTCTTCTGACCCTGCAGCTCTGCTGTGCCCCAGAGAAACATGATCACCGGGTTCAAACTGCATAGCACTATATACTTATCTAAAGAGAAGACACAAGCAGTAATAAACCGCTTCTGTCTTCAGCTTGCGACCCGACCTGCTCCTGCTAGAGTGCAAGAGATGTAATCCACCACTGTGTGGCCCTCCAGCCACAAACACATCTGATCGTACAAACAGCCGTGTTTCTGTCCAGCAGGACAGGGGCCACATAGCTTGGCTGCATGCGGTTCATGGGTTATGCACCAAGTTATCATCAGGCAATTATGCCAATATTGAAGTGCATTGTAAGATCATACATGCTGTATTATTAGACTACAGTAACACCTTGTGGTTGTGCTGTGGATTATCCATCATGGAACTGTGGGTAGATAATATGCATTCTGTTACAGTACTAGCTATTTTATTAAATCTCATCCACATGCTGTGGAAAATATCCATGTATATATTGTATGTCTGTATATAAAGATATATATATATATATATATATATAATGAGAAAATATAAAGATGCAGATAACATCATATATTATGTATCACTCACCTTGGGGTGATCAGTAATAACATTAGTTTCCATCAGATCGGTCTGGTTAGGAATTTTGACCTAAAAAGTATATACAGCAAAGGACATCTGTGACTTTAATGAAATTCATGCCAAGTACTAAGAAACCCAGATGCAGACAATGCATACGATGAATGAATATGTCATTGTCACGGGGAGCCGGTGGTGTGCTTCCTCCGTGCAGCGCCGCTGGACTCCCACTGTTGTTCTGGAGCGAGGACGACATGTGCGACCTCGTATCCATGACAACAGGGGCAGGGAGGACCCGGTGCGCGTTCAGTCTCTGTGCGGCTGGCGTCCCCAACTCCTTGACAACAGGCAGGAGGAGCTTCAGCTATGAATATGTGTGCTATAGGTCACGTGACGCTGGCCACGTGACGTGACCTACCTCTGAGTACTGGCAAGGAAGCCAGCACTTCCTGTTTCACTTTCAGAGTTAGGTCATGTGACACCGCCTCATCACATGACCTACTTGAAGCCCTATTTAAACAGGCAGCCTGCCAGCCACAGGTTGCCTGAGATTGGTCTATACCTCCAGTGCTAGTGCT
The DNA here is from genome assembly GCA_900303285.1 of Rhinella marina. Taxonomy (NCBI): domain Eukaryota; kingdom Metazoa; phylum Chordata; class Amphibia; order Anura; family Bufonidae; genus Rhinella; species Rhinella marina. The sequence continues at coordinate 254,193 of ONZH01011499.1, forward strand.
TGCTAATGCTCATTGTGACTACTGTGTTTTGGACTTCGGCTGTGTATTTTTGACCTTGCTTTTGCTCTCTCCCCTGGTTTTGACGTGACTTCCTGGTACGACTTTTGGCTTGCTGATCCTCTGATATTGTGTTCTGTCTTTGTTTGTTGTATTTTCCTCTTGTTCGACTTCCCTTTACGCCCCAGCACTTATTGAGGCTAGGGATTGTCGCCCAGTTATGCGCTGTTACATAGGACAGGCCGTGTAAGTAGGCAGGGACAGAGGTTGGGGCTCAAGTTAGGGCTCACTACTCCCCGTATCATGACAGTCATAATGTGTAATTGCAAGGAACAACACCAATCTCAGAAACAGTGCGCTGGTATGTCCCAATAACTATGATGGATGAACACTCATGCATATCCGTGCAATGTCATGGGGGGGGGGGTTGGATCCGTAGGGGGCCAACTAATATTCAATATGCAATACAGTTTAAATGTACTTACCTGATGTATTTTGCATCTTCAGCACATTAAATTGGTCACATAACAAACATTGGGGCAGATAAATTAAGACAAGTTTCTTCTGAGCCAGAATATCGTGCCTGTCTATTTTTAGTTTGCACCAAACGTATGACCAGTAAGTATTTGGACTAATAAATGTGCCTAAATATGTGTTGTTTTAGAACGTGGTAAGGGGAATGCGCCACAAATATCCCTACATACAACATAACGCACCATAGGGCTTTATGTTATAGTACAGAATTTTACACCACTTTTTATACCACCTTGGAACTGGTATAGGCTTTGTCTAAAACATGCACCAAAATCTGTCTGTCACAAAACAAGGTGCAAAATACACAAAAGGTTGGCACAGCAGCTGTATAAAAAAAACTTCTAGCATGCTGTTAATTCAGCAAAATTGTGGGTAAACACTTAATATATTTGGCGAAGCAAGTGTACACGACAAATTCTGGTGCAAAACAAGTTGTAGCTGTTTGACAGTACCTGTAATACAAGTCCCATTATAGGCAATGACAGGGAAAGTCCTGGCTCAGGAAACGGCCATCGATCGATCTGATTACAAACTATAGCAAAAGAAAAAATTATAGTTTAGTCATTACCTTACATGAACATAATATAAAGTTAAAAAGACACCAATTTTAGCATTTTTAGAAAGATTCAACTTAGAAAAACAGCTATAGTCCTACGGCATGAACCAGATGCAAATACTGTATCACAGAGAAACCAAATAAATATAAGACTACATTTACATCACCTCTTTATACTACATTAAGCATATGCGAGAAGGACTGCTTAAACCCAGCTACGGAAAAACAATGGCCCAGATTTACTAATGTGTCTGCACCAAAAATCTGTCTAAAAAAGTGGCACAAATTGGTGCACCTAGGGTTTCTACACTTTTTCCGGACATGCTTGACAAGGGGTGGGGCTTAGTGTGAAGTGGTGGTGCTTAATGAGGAAGAGGTGTGGCTTACAATATACCATTTTGTGACAAAGTTGCGCCACAATTCTGGCATAAAAATTAAATTAAGTCAATAAATAGTTGGAATAGAGTCTGTGAAAAGTGTCTGTCCCTGCACCACATTTATCATTCAACCTGAGCCCCTGTGCAGCTTAGTAAGGCTGTCTAGACCTGCTCAGGCAGTGGCTCAGGCTGGATGATAAATGTGGTGCAGGGATAGATTTATACCAACTACTGGTTGGCTTAGGGTCTATTCACATGGCCGTATTTCTTGGTCTGCATTAATGGGGCCGCAAAAGATGCAGACAGCACACCTATCCGCACCTGTAGTTCTGTTCCACTGCTCCGCTAAAAAGATAGAACATGTCCTTTTCTTGTCCGCAATTGTGATGAAATTGAGGTGCAAAATAGCGCATCTTAGGAAGCGCTCAGTTTCCATTGAAGCTTTTGATAAGCCCCGTCCCTTTTTTGAGTATGTCGGTAAAAAGTGTAGAAACCCTAGATGCGCAAAATTTTGCCGTAGACACATAAGTAAATCTGGACCATTGTGTTATATTGGTTCTTTTAATAGTAGGAGTCAATGGTAAACGTACGTAACTGTATGTGTACGGAAATATGGGCAGATTTTTCCAGCAGTTAAATAGCGATACTGTTCCCTTTTTCATTTTCCTGTTCAAATGTCCATGTACATACCCTTCTCTCCCCCTGGTATATGCAACTAGAGAAGAGTCAGGAGGAGCCATGCACATTAGACTGTCCTCTGATCCCGCTGAAATCAGCAGGTTTGGTCGGCATATTTGATTAAGGGGCCTGTAGTGTGTTACATGTATATAGATTTTTAATCTCTAATAAACTATCAAGTTGTACTGAATAACACTGACATAATGCTGTCAGTATTATACAATACATTCCAGACCTCCAATGGTTACATGGCATCATAAATCAATATAATGCTCGCGAGTCTGAAAGGGGCCTTTCCCTAACTATATATATATATATATATATATATATATATATATACAGTCATGGCCAAAAGTTTTGAGAATGATACAAATATTAATTTTTACAAAGTCTACTGCTTCAGTTTTTATAATGGCAATTTGCATATACTCCAGAATGTTATAAAGAGTGATCAGCTTAACAGCAATTACTTGCAAAGTCAATATTTGCCTAGAAAATGAACTTTATCCCCCAAAACACATTTCAACATCATTGCAGCCCTGCCTTAAAAGGACCAGCTAACATCGTTTCAGTGATTGCTCCATTAACACAGGTGTGGGTGTTGATGAGGACAGGGCTGGAGATCAATCTGTCATGATTAAGTAAGAATGACACCACTGGACACTTTAAAAGGAGGCTGGGAGAGGTTCCATTGTTGCCAAAAAGGCTCCAGGACGCCCAAGAAAGACCAGCAAGCGCCAGGACGTCTCTTAAAAGTGTTTCAGCTGCGGGATCGGGCTACCAGCAGTGCAGAGCTTGCTCAGGAATGGCAGCAGGCAGGTGTGAGTGCATCTGCACGCACTGTGAGGCGGAGACTCTTGGAGCAAGGCCTGGTCTCAAGGAGGGCAGTAAAGAAGCCACTTCTCTCCAGAAAAAACATCAGGGACAGACTGATATTCTGCAAAAGGTACAGGGAGTGGACTGCTGAGGACTGGGGTAAAGTCATTTTCTCTGATGAATCCCCTTTTCGATTGTTTGGGACATCTGGAAAATAGCTTATTCGGAGAAGACGAGGTGAGCGCTACCACCAGTCTTGTCTCATGCCAACTGTAAAGCATCCTGAAACCATTCATGTGTGGGGTTGCTTCTCAGCCAAGGGAATCGGCTCTCTCACAGTCTTGCCTAAAAACACAGCCATGAATAAAGAATGGTACCAGAATGTCCTCCGAGAGCAACTTCTCCCAACCGTCCAAGAGCAGTTTGGCGATCAACAATGCCTTTTCCAGCATGATGGAGCACCTTGCCATAAAGCAAAGGTGATAACTAAATGGCTCAGGGAACAAAACATAGAGATTTTGGGTCCATGGCCTGGAAACTCCCCAGATCTTAATCCCATTGAGAACTTGTGGTCAATCATGAAGAGACGGGTGGACAAACAAAAACCTACAAATTCTGACAAAATGCAAGCATTGATTGTGCAAGAATGGACTACTATCAGTCAGGATTTGGTCCAGAAGTTGATTGAGAGCATGCCAGGGAGAATTGCAGAGGTCCTGAAGAAGGGTCAACACTGCAAATATTGACTTGCTGCATTAACTCATTCTAACTGTCAATATAAGCTTTTGTTACTCATAATATGATTGCAATTATATTTCTGTATGTGATAAAAACATCTGACAAACACACATAAAAACCAGAGGGCAGCAGATCATGTGAGAATATAATATTTGTGTCATTCTCAAAACTTTTGGCCATGACTGTATATACACACACACTGGATCCTCCATATACACTATATATATAGATATACACTGGATCCTCCATATAGACTATATATATATAGATATACACTGGATCCTCCATATACACTATATATATAGATATACACTGGATCCTCCATATAGACTATATATATATATATATATATATATATATATATATAGATATACACTTGATCCTCCATATACACTATATATATATAGATACACTGGATCCTCCATATAGACTATATATATATATAGATATACACTGGATCCTCCATATAGACTATATATATATATATACACTGGATCCTCCATATAGACTATATATATATAGATACACTGGATCCTCCATATACACTATATATATAGATATACACTGGATCCTCCATATACACTATATATATATAGATACACTGGATCCTCCATATAGACTATATATATAGATATACACTGGATCCTCCATATAGACTATATATATATATATATAGATATACACTGGATCCTCCATATAGACTATATATATATATAGATACACTGGATCCTCCATATAGACTATATATATATATATATACACTGAATCCTCCATATAGACTATATATATATATAGATACACTGGATCCTCCATATAGACTATATATATATATATATATAGATATACACTGGATCCTCCATATACACTATATATATATAGATACACTGGATCCTCCATATAGACTATATATATATAGATATACACTGGATCCTCCATATACACTATATATATATAGATACACTGGATCCTCCATATAGACTATATATATATATATATATAGATATACACTGGATCCTCCATATAGACTATATATATATAGATACACTGGATCCTCCATATAGACTATATATATATATAGATATACACTGGATCCTCCATATAGACTATATATATATAGATACACTGGATCCTCCATATAGACTATATATATATATAGATATACACTGGATCCTCCATATAGACTATATATATATAGATATACACTGGATCCTCCATATACACTATATATATAGATACACACTTGATCCTCCATATAGACTATATATATATATATACACTGGATCCTCCATATAGACTATATATATAGATACACTGGATCCTCCATATACACTATATATATAGATATACACTGGATCCTCCATATAGACTATATATAGATATACACTGGATCCTCCGTATAGACTATATATATATATAGATACACTGGATCCTCCATATAGACTATATATATATAGATATACACTGGATCCTCCATATACACTATATATATAGATATACACTGGATCCTCCATATACACTATATATATATAGATATACACTGGATCCTCCACATAGACTATATATATAGATATACACTTGATCCTCCATATAGACTATATATATAGATATACACTGGATCCTCCATATACACTATATATATAGATATACACTGGATCCTCCATATACACTATATATATATATATATATATATAGATATACACTGGATCCTCCATATACACTATATATATAGATATACACTTGATCCTCCATATAGACTATATATATAGATATACACTTGATCCTCCATATAGACTATATATATATATATACACACTGGATCCTCCATATAGACTATATATAGATATACACTGGATCCTCCATATACACTATATATATATAGATATACACTTGATCCTCCATATAGACTATATATATAGATATACACTTGATCCTCCATATAGACTATATATATATATACACTGGATCCTCCATATAGACTATATATATATATAGATATACACTGGATCCTCCATATACACTATATATATAGATATACACTTGATCCTCCATATACACTATATATATAGATATACACTGGATCCTCCATATACACTATATATATATAGATACACTGGATCCTCCATATAGACTATATATATAGATATACCCTGGATCCTCCATATAGACTATATATATAGATATACACTTGATCCTCCATATACACTATATATATAGATATACACTGGATCCTCCATATACACTATATATATAGATATACACTGGATCCTCCATATACACTATATATATAGATATACACTGGATCCTCCATATAGACTATATATATAGATACACTGGATCCTCCATATAGACTATATATAGATATATATATAGATATACACTGGATCCTCCGTATAGACTATATATATATAGATACACTGGTTCCTCCATATAGACTATATATATATATAGATATACACTGGATCCTCCATATAGACTATATATATAGATATACACTGGATCCTCCATATACACTATATATATAGATATACACTTGATCCTCCATATAGACTATATATATAGATATACACTTGATCCTCCATATAGACTATATATATATATATATATATATATATATATATATATATAGATTATATATATATATAATATATACACACTGGATCCTCCATATAGACTAATATATATATATAGATATACACTGGATCCTCCATATAGACTATATATATATATAGATATACACTGGATCCTCCATATACACTATATATATAGATATACACTGGATCCTCCATATACACTATATATATATAGATATACACTGGATCCTCCATATAGACTATATATATAGATATACACTTGATCCTCCATATAGACTATATATATAGATATACACTGGATCCTCCATATACACTATATATATAGATATACACTGGATCCTCCATATACACTATATATATAGATATACACTGGATCCTCCATATAGACTATATATATATATAGATATACACTGGATCCTCCATATACACTATATATATATAGATATACACTTGATCCTCCATATAGACTATATATATAGATATACACTGGATCCTCCATATAGACTATATATATATAGATATACACTGGATCCTCCATATACACTATATATATAGATATACACTGGATCCTCCATATAGACTATATATATATAGATATACACTTGATCCTCCATATAGACTATATATATATATATATATACACACTGGATCCTCCATATAGACTATATATATATAGATATACACTGGATCCTCCATATAGACTTATATATATATATATATATACACTGGATCCTCCATATACACTATATATATATAGATATACACTGGATCCTCCATATAGACTATATATATATAGATATACACTGGATCCTCCATATAGACTATATATATATAGATATACACTGGATCCTCCATATACACTATATATATAGATATACACTGGATCCTCCATATAGACTATATATATAGATATACACTGGATCCTCCATATACACTATATATATATAGATATACACTGGATCCTCCATATAGACTATATATATATATATATATATATATATATATATATATACACTGGATCCTCCATATACACTATATATATATATATAGATATACACTGGATCCTCCATATAGATAGACTATATAGATATATATATATATAAGATATACACTGGATCCTCCATATAGACTATATATATATAGATATACACTGGATCCTCCATATATACACTATATATATATATATAGATATACACTGGATCCTCCATATAGACTATATATATATAGATATACACTGGATCCTCCATATAGACTATATATATATATAGATACACTGGATCCTCCATATACACTATATATATAGATATATATATATAGATATAAATTATCAAAGATGAGGCAGCACACCAGTTTGGATAGTGGATCTTTATTCCCGCTATTTTCAGCCCTGCTCAATATTGTCAAGCCCTTGCTTGACAATGGCCCCATAGCAGGGCTAAACGTATAATAAAGATATACCTACTGGATCCTCCGTATAGACTATAATATATATAATAGATACACTGGATCCTCCATATAGACTATATATATATAGATATACACTGGATCCTCCATATAGACTATATATATAGATTATTACACTGGATCCTCCATATAGACTATATATATAGATATACACTGGATCCTCCATATACACTATATATATAGATACACTGGATCCTCCATATACACTATATATATATAGATATACACTTGATCCTCCATATACACTATATATATAGATATACACTTGATCCTCCATATAGACTATATATATAGATATAAACTTGATCCTCCATATAGACTATATATAGATATACACTGGATCCTCCATATACACTATATATATAGATATACACTTGATCCTCCATATAGACTATATATATAGATATAAACTTGATCCTCCATATAGACTATATATAGATATACACTGGATCCTCCATATACACTATGGGGCACATTTATTAAGGCCAGGGTTTTAGATGCCGGTCTTAATAAGCTCCTGCGCTGGCAGTGGATCGCCGAAGTTATGTAGAGGCGCCAGGCAAGAAGTCACAGATTCTGCCGAAACATTGCATGAGACAGAATCTGTGCCAGATGACCCCCCTATATATAGATATACACGGGATCCTCCATTCCAACGGCATCTTGGCTATGCAGCACGAATTGATCGATAAGCATACAGGGAGTTATGCCTCTTGTACAACTGAAGAAGGTGAGCACTCGAGCTATTGCTCTTTGGCTTCAGGTGATTTTAGAGTTCTAGAGATATATTGCCGTATGTAGTGCTTATGTTCTTTTTTCCTTGCATTCTGATTGGAATGCAAGCATTTACATCAGATTACCAGCAAAATCTTCCAAACGGCCTCTAATGTGTTTAGCCAGCCATCGTTTTTACCTGGGTAGATGTGGCTGACCTTGCAATTATACAGCAGAAAAATGTAGAGCTACTTTTTAGCCATTCAAAAAAGTGGCCGGCAAGGTAATAAACAAGTTGCCACCACTGCCTCAACCATTTTTTCCTGATCTACGGAGGTAACTGAATACATGAAGATATTTATACTTTTCATAGTTACTTTAAAAAAACATTAGAAATTTTTTGCTCAAAATTTGCAGTTGGCTAGATGAAAAAAGTCTTCTTAATACAAGCATGCTAAGAGAAATTTCTTTTGCTTTGTTAATCATATCTCATTCTTACCAGCTTCAAGACAGGGCTCCAGTTTGTTAAAGTATTCGGGTGCTATGAGTTGCAGCAGTGTGTGAAATAAGTTGGTGTAAGGTAGACTGGAGAGAAGAACCAGAGACTGAAAAGAAAGCAGGGAGACAGGTATAGTATTCAGTCGATTGGGCGGGTATACATTGGATATAAGAGGTAGTTTATAACGAGATGGTATGCAATACACAACCAGAATCTAAAGCAATTTGAGATATAACATAAATATGGCCAGCTAAATTAAAGGGAGTCTGACACCTCATTTTCACCTATATAACTAACAGCAGTGCCCCACAGAAGATTGCAGACACATCCCAGACATACCTGTGTGCACTGTGTGTCTGTATTACATGTCCAGGAAAAGCACTTTTAGGCCTCATTTAGACGACCGTATATTTGCGGGTCCGCAATCAAATATACGGGGACCACCCGGCGTGTGTTCCACAGCGCTCGGAACACACGCCGTGCGGCCCCATTGAAAATTCCTATACTTGTCCGTGCGTATGGACAAGTATAGGACATGTTCTATCTTTTTATGCGGAGCCGCGGCACGGAGCCGTCTCCGTGCCGCGGCTGTGCGCTCCCATAGAGGTGAATGGGGCTGCATGTATTCCGCAATTTTGCGGAATACATACGGCCCCATTCATACAGTCGTGTGAATGGGGCCATAATCTGCAGGAAAACAGCTCCCAAGTGCCCAGCTCAGCTGCTGCAAACCAGACTGAAGAGGGGAGGGCTGCTTTAGCTGCTCATATCTTGGGATTGGGAAGATATAGCTGTTAGAAATCGAGCCGGGAGAGAAAGCTGTTTTTAGTTTCACTTTCAGCTGGGCAATTGGGAGCAATAAAAGTGCTATTCCTGGACATGTAATACAGACACAGAGCGCACACAGGTATGTCTGGGATGTGACATGTAATACAGACACATAGTGCACACAGGTATGTCTGGGATGTGTCTGCAATCTTCTGTGGGGCAGTGCTCTTAGTTATATAATTGAAAAACAGGTGAAAGACTCCCTTTTTTTTGTGGACTCAATGAAATGAATAGTTCCGCATACGGTCCGCAAAAAAAAAAAACAGAACGGATACAGAAAGAAAATACGTTTGAGTCCTTAACCAGATTCAGCCAAATTCAAGATGTTATTTCTCATTGTTTGGTGACAGAATTTTGTGGATTTGGATTGATTCTAGTTCTATTATGGATAAGCTTTAAAGGGAGTGTCTCATGAAGACAAATGTTAGGGCATATGGACACCAAGGAAGGGGGGTGATCCCCTACTTAGGACCCTGTTGTGTGAGTCAGAATATCAAGCCATTCTGATTAGACAACTCCTTTAAAGGGAACCTGTCATCACCTTTATGCTGCCCATACTAACGGCAGAATAAAGTAGAGACAGGTGAGTTGATTTCAGCGGTCTGTCATTTATAAGTTAAAAGTAAGTGGTCGCCGAGAACCAACATCACAATCATTGCAGACTGGGCCTGGAAAAGAGTCCTGGCCACCTGATAAGAGTCATGGTTATTCATGAATTCCTGCTCTCCCTGCCCTCCTGCTGATGACTGACAGTCTTCTACCTAGTTTTCTCCCTTTCTCTCTAGGAGAGAACTGCCAATCATCAGCAGATAGGAGGGGAGAGCAGGAGATTAGGAATAACCATGACTCTTCTCAGGTAGATTTGACTCTTTTCAAGGCCTGGGTCGTAATAATTATGATGCTGGTTCTCGGCAACCACTGACTTTTAGCTTATGAGTGACACACTGCTGAAATCAGCATTTCTGTCACCAATTTATACTGCCCTCAGTACAGTCAGCATAAAGTTGATGACAGGTTCCCTTTAAGTAAAAGAGTGGAATTTTAAATATATTCCAGCAATTCACTTGTCCTCATTTATACATCTAAAGATGATTGGTGCCGAGAGATCACAGGGCTCCACCCACAGCACCTTGGCAAGAAAGGTGCTTTGATCATTGCCATATTTGTTTCTCCTCTAGATAAATTAGCCAGGCATGCTAACTAAATTATGAACTACCTGTTTTAAAGAGGTCTTTCACATAACAGATTTTTTTTGACAATGAACCATATTAAACTGCCTGATTTTTGGACAGGAAGAGCAGTGATGATAAGCACCTTGATCGCCGCTCTTTTGCATCTGCCTATTACAATGGCTAATACAAAGTACATGAGGGAGGAAGGATTTCTATTGCACTCATCCCTCCCCCATTCAGTTCTATCCCTAATTACACAGGGAGATGTGCTGCCTATAATCAGGCATCTTTTATTATTATTTTTATTCTGCAAAAAAATGCAACCAGCCAACAAATGAGCATTAGCCCATTTGTCGCTGCACAATTACACGGAGCAATTATCATGACGAGTGGTCCTATGAACACTAGTTCACAATAACTGGCCCGAAAATCAGGCAGTGTAACAGGCCCTTTAGTCTGTGAATCATATATGTTCATAATTATATGTCAATGTCGATAGTGTCTATATGCCAAGTGATTTTATAGAAAAGATAACTCCTTACCTTCTGAAAGTATCCTCTCTTCACAGAACTGTCTCTCACTTGTCGGAAATATACGTACCCAAAGTAATGGGCAGAATCCCTCTGTAAGGGCGAAAGTAAACAGCATGAAGAGAAGGCCTTTGTTAAATGCATAAAAAGGTTCTATGAAAACCATTTACTGGAGGCTTGACCATGTCATATACGAATAACACATAAAGCAACATTAAAGGGGTTTTCTGGGATTTAACTACTGATGACCTATCCTCAGGATAGGTCATCAGTATCTGATTGGTGGGGATCCGACACCCGGGACCTCCGACGATCAACTGTTTGAGAAGGCACCAGATATAAGAACAGATGGACAGCACTCCAATATATGCAAAGTGAACAAATCTGATTTTTATTTCTCAGCCGGACATACTGACGACAGTATTACAGGCAACGTTTCGGGCTGTAAGTTAGCTCTTCTTCGCACGTGTGCAGCCAGCAAATCACAACTTACAGCCATTAGGCCTGATGAAGGGCTAACTTACAGCCCAAAACGTTGCCTGTAATACTATTGTCAGTATGTCCGGCTGAGAAATAAAAATCAGATTTGTTCACTTTGCATATATTGGAGTGCTGTCCATCTGTTCGTATAGCTGAAGACTCTTGGTTCAGGGGTGGAGTCAGGGCCATACCAGGACGTGCACCCTAACAGCTAGTATACAAGAGAGTGCTGTAACACTTTGACGCATAAGTTTGAGAAGGCACCAGCGCTCCCGTGAGCGCCGAGGCCTTCTCTCAGCTTTTCCTAGGCCAGTGACGTCATGTTCATTGGTCACGTGGCCTAGGAGCGGCTCAACCCCAATCAAGTGAATGGGATGAGTGCGATACCAAGCACAGCGGCTGTACAATGTGCGGTGCTGTGCTTGGTGAGCGGGGAGAAGGTAGCTGCGCTCAGTACCTTCTCAAACAGCTGATCGGCGGGGGTCGTGGGGGTCCAGGGTGTCGGACCCCACCGATCAGATACTGATGACCTATCCTGAGGATAGATCATCAGTAGTTAAATCCCAGAAGCAAAGGCAGCACATTATAAAGGTCCTTTCACATGGGCTGAGGGGCATTGTATGAAATGAACAAGTAAATGTGCCACTGCTCACCCAATGAACTAGCAAACGCTTGTTTTTCAGATGATCGCATCTTTCCTGCTTCACCAAAAATCATCATTTGCTGGCAGCACATTATCCTGTGTAAACAGGGATGCGGATATGTTGACAGCAAACAATGAATCTGAAAAGCCTCTTTCGCATATCGGTAAGGGCTCATTAACACGACTGTAAGCTGTCCGTGCCCATGCTGCATGAGCACTGGCCGTGTGAATCCTGTACTGCGGCACAGACCCATTGACTTGAATGGGTCCATGATCCACAAGATACAGAGTGGAGCGGAACTATGCGCCCTCCCATGGTCCCAGCCGCCAGCACTTTTTCCTATAGCTTGCAAGGATGACCAGCGTTGCTGTATTGCAGGGTGGTTGTAACCATGGAAACGAGCAGTGTATAATGTGATGGAAAAATGAATCCAGCCAGCAAAGGAGACAATATGGATAATAACAATACATTAGTAAGTGCCTTGTATTAGCTTTATGTACATGATAAATGCCAGTTGCTGAAGTGACAAAACCCCTTTAAGATTTTTACCATGCAGGACAACACTGCTATCGTGCACATCAAAATTCTAAAGAAACCTGACAGTAAAAAAAAAAATCTCATCACCAGTGTGAACATATCCTAACAGACATGTACTGGAATGTATACTCACAAGAAGTCCTGGCTGGGTACATTCAATAACTGAGCTCACCTGCAGAGTAACAGGAGCTTCCCGATTATATTTCTCATCATCATACAGGGAATTTCTATGTCTTGCTGAGCGGCGCATACGAAATGTAAACTGTGTGTCACCCAGACAACCTGCAGGAGGGATATCAGAAAAAGTAAGTACAACATATTACTTTAGTCACCTCCAAAACCCTCCTTAAAGGACAATATCTAGTAAATACATGTAGCTTAAAAGGTGCTAATTCTGAGTCGGACATTTTTAGCCTCCCCCTCACTTGCATCCCTTTGCTGTGAATCCATAGACAGGCTGTAGACAAGGATGGATGACCGCAGCACTCACTGTCTTCAGTAAGGTCAAGATTTAGTCACCAACTGTGCGATGTTTCGACTACATAGAGTCTTTATCAAGCAAGTGTACAACAGCAATGTATGACATATATATAGGTAAAACTAAACAATAAAGAGAGGTAGGGGGCCACCCATTAGGGTCAACACCACCCTCCTATGACATCATTTGTGTGCATATATTTTATCAGCAGTGTTAACCTTAAAGGGTTATTCTCATTTTAGACAATGGGGGCATATCGCTAGGATATGCCCCCATTGTCTTATTGGTGCGGGTCCCACCACTGGGACCCGCACCTGTATCCAGAAAGGAGCCCCCAAACTGAATGAGGGCGCACTGCGCATGCGCAGCCGCCCTCCATTAATTTCTATGGGGCCGCCGAAAATAGCCGAGCGCTGGCTCGGCTACTTCCGTCGGCTCCATAGAAATGAATGGGAGCGCACCGCACATGCACGGCCCGGCTCCCATTCATTTCTATGAGCGCAGCGGGGAGCTGGGGGAAACCCGGGGTCCTCCAGGCGCAGCTCTCCCCGCTCCATTCTGGATATAGGTGCAGATCCCAGCGGTGGGACCCGCACCTATAAGACAATGGGGGCATATCCTAGCGATATGACCCCATTGTCTAAGATGAGAATACCCCTTTAAGTACACCAAAATTATGTGCATAATAGTGGAAATAAGAATTGATTCTATACCACACTCACATAAAGAAGAATCCAGGAGAGGGAGGATCTGGGTGCTGGGCATGTGTGTCGGCCTTCCAACATGTCCACTGAGCATGCGCCGTCAGTTAGAGGAAGGGCGTATAGCTTCCCGCTGGAAATAATAGTTTCATACTTTGTATAGTATAATCAGTAAAAAATTAAAAAACTCTGATTACACTATACAAAATATGAAATATCAGTCTGATGACCCAACTATATTGGGGGTTATGTTTTAATTTATTAAAGAAGAACTCCCGACAAAAATTTTATTCCATGTCCTGCTAGAAATGTACATGATGTAATCTGTAGTGAATGTCATTTTCTTACCAGTGTCTGAATTTTTGACTTCTATCATCCTGAAGTTTCTTATCTGTGTCAAGTGACCAGCAATTAGACCCACCAACTCACACAGAGACTTATGTGTGGACAGGAAGTCTAATTTTCTATGTATTCCTATAGGAGCCTCACTTTCAGTCTCATAGGAATGAATAGAGCAGTGACTGGCTTTCTATCCCAGGTCAGTTGGAGGTCAGGGAGTTGGTCACATGACCCAGCTACAATAAGAAGAGAGGTTTTTACTCACAGAAACAGTCACTGATAAGAAAATGACAATCACTACAGATTATATCATGCACCTTTCTAACAGGTCAGAGAATAAAAATTTTTGTGGGAGTTCTTCAACTATTATTTGATCTGAGGATCTCATCTGAGGTCTGATATGGGGATCTGATCTGACAGATTCCGGCTGTCCCTAAGAAGGACATAAGCCGTTTATAAGTTTTCTGCCTCTTTCCAGCCTACATAAAGCAACGAGCATAATTTAGTGAACAGAAGCAGAGACAAAGTCATTGCCTCACTTATCACATCATTACCTAGTGCCCTCTCCCTCCCCATGGCAGAAATGTAGTGCAAAAAAATCAATATAATAAAGTCTCCCAAAGAACTGACTTAAAAGAAAAGTTAAAAACTAAGTAAAAAACTAAAAAATAACGCAAATTAAATGAGGTACATCAGGTGCCGCTGGCATCCATCATATGAAAAATGGAAAATACAGTGCAGATGTGAATGCAGCCATACGCATAAAAACCTTAATAAGTATATAATTAAAACAATGATAACAAAATTGTAATTAAATAACCCTGCCAACCATATCCAGGACCAGAATCTGTTCTATGTCATAATAACAGCAGACAATGCAGAACAAAAGCAGTAATTCTATTCTAGTCTGAAGTTAAAATAACACACTTTATTATTATATATATACTAGCTGAAGGACCTGGCTTCCCCCGGGTATATTTAATCTATTTCATTTAATGTTTGTGTGTGTGTCGTTAAAAGATATCGAGAGTGACCTCTACAGTGCCCGCCCCTTTAACAGTGACCTCTACAGCAGCCCGCCCCTTTAACAGTGACCTCCACAGCAGCCCGCCCCTTAACAGAAACATCCACAGCAGCCCGCCCCTTAACAGAAACATCCACAGCACCCTCCCCTTTACCTGTTAAAATAACACACTTTATCATCATATAGTATTCCAGGTTCTTTTGTGATAATTTTAAGTTCTGTTCACATCTCCATTAATCATTTCCATTATTCTTTGTCATGGGAGCAAAACAATGAAAATGACAACAGTGCTGAATCAACTGACTATAACGGGGTCTTTACAAAATGCTGCACTAATGTGTCTGCCATTAAAATGTAATCTGTAATGGAAATGTGAACGCACAGATGTGAACACTGCCTTATACAGTTGACTGTTCCTCTAGGAAGATGCCTGCTTGCCTACCTGAATATGAGTCTGGAAAGGACAGATAGCAGATGCTGGTTTTCTGAAACACAGAAGAAAAGGCAGAGGTATTAAAAGGGGTACTCTGGTTATTTGACGTTATACCCTATCTATACCATAGGGCTGTGATGGCTAACCTCCGGCACTCCAGCTGTGGTGAAACTACGACTCCCAGCTTGCTCCATTCATTTCTATTGAGTTTTGAGAACAGCCAAGTGAGCATCTTGGGAGTTGTAGTTTTACCACAGCTGGAGTGCTGGAGGTTAGCCATTACAGCGATAGGGGATAGCTATCAGATTGGTACGGGTTCTACCGCTGGGATCACCACCAATCACAATAACGGGTGCGCCATATCCCACAGGGCCCCCAAAATGAACGGAGCGGCAGGTCAATCATGCACACTGCTGCTCCATTAATCTCTATAGAATTTGCAGAAAGTAACTGAGCGCTGTGCTCCGCTACCTCTGGCAGTCTCATACAGATGAACAGACTGGTAGTGTGCATGCTCGACATCTCGTCGGGGTACTGGGCACCCATTATTGTGATTGGTGGTGGTCCCAGAGGTAGAACTCCACCGATCTAATAGTTATCTGCTATCCTGCCAGCAGGTAGGGCTAACTTCAAATTACTGGAATACCCCTTTAAGTGAAAGATAGTAAACAAAGCTAAGAAGCCATGAGTACATCTGTGTACACTAAATCTCCGTTATTAGGCTACTTTCACATCTGCGATTTCCCTTTCTGCTATTCAGATCCATCATAGGATCTCATTAGCGGGGTAACTGCTTCATTTTTGTCCCCATTCATTGTCAATGGGGACAAAACTGAACCGAACGAAACGGAATGCTCCAGAATGCATTTCATTCCACAATGTGGATGCAGAGCAAGACGGATCCGTCATGACTCACAAGTCAATGGTGACGGATCTGTTTTCTCGGACACAATATAAAACAGATCCGTCATGAGCATTGAAAGTCAATGAGGGACGGATACCTTTTCTATAGTGTCCGAGAAAACGGTTCCGTCTTGGCTATTTTAGAGATAATACAACCGCATCTGTTCAGAACGGATGCAGACGATTGTGTTATCATGACGGAAGCGTTTTTGCTGAATCATGATGGATCCAGCAAAAACGCTAGTTTGAAAGTAGCGTAACATTGAATATGGTAATCTTATGAGTAATATAACGTAAGAACAGCAAGACTTCTATACCACAGGACACAGCTATAAAAACTAATTACAAAATAAAGATAGAAGATAGATAAAAGTCCAGATGGGTGTTACCAGTTGTGGGTGTGTCACTGCACAGTCTGATACTATTCAATCAGTGCTGACTGCGCAAGGACACACCCCCAACTGATAACACCTATGTGGTGGACCTTCATTGTATAATGCAAACAATTCATTCATAACTTCTAGCAGGAATAACAGAGAAATGGCAGAGTCATAAGAATAGATGCTCCAGAAGTGGGGAAGTAGTTGCTAAATCAGAGATGTCAGGAGTGGTGACAGGTTCACTTTCAGGAAACCTTTATGAAGATGGTTATGTTACAAATGGCACATTTGCAAAGAGGGGACTGACAGCATCAGCCACATGTGCAGTGATGTGAGGTGTAGTGCCCCTGGCTTCACCTGCACAACGTGCCCCCGAGCTCATCTTAGGTAATAGATATTTTACTACATATTGGTAAAAATGGCTGGTTATGGCAGGGGCATCATTACATAGCTAAACCGTGGACAGTCTGGCGGTATAATGTCTATGGATGAAACTGTATTATTCTGCACAGATTACCTCTTTTTCTGTTATCTGGATGTTGTGGGGGTACACCAGCTGGAAAAAAAAGAAAAATAATGGGATTAGCAGGACTTTTCCAGAGGTGGCATAGTCTGTACAGGCTCCTGATGTCACAGCTATCCACTGCTGCCTACATCTTCAGTGTCCTCCTCCATCCTCTCTAGAGCAGGCCTCCACTGCCACCATCCTGACCCCTGTGTAATAGGAAGAACCACATTACCTCCATGGCCTGGCCCAGCTCCAGGTCGAACGTAACAACGCACACGCCCTCCAGCCATGCCGAGAAGCACTCCCAGGGCAGGCGGCTTCCTCTCGGGCTCTCGGGTTCCTCCATGTTTCCTGTCAGCGTCCCCTTTCTAGCCCACTCAGCGCCCAGCATCCTCCGGAGTTACCATAGTGAAGGACCCACCCTGGTCCTGCCAGCTCCGGCTTGGCGTGCGCTACGTTATCTTCACCGCTAGAGGGCGCTCATACAGCAGTACATTCACCCCCGCAGAGCAGTGACGTAGCGCTGGATTCAGCGTCTGCTTGTGTGGGAGAGTACGTGGTACTGATACTGTCACTTATAGTACACATTCCTCCTTATGGACGGAACCACAGAAAAACAGGAGGATGTGAGCTAAAATGTTGCTAGAGGCCATGAATGCTGGTGGATAATGGATATTTCCTTTAAACAGGAGTAATGAAGTGCCATGTGGGCACATGAGTGCAGCAGGCAGACACTGGGCACAATGGTGATGCCAGGAAGTATGGCACATCCCGGAGATAGGCAGGGTCTAAAAAGCATCTAGCAGGTAAATACTGTTTTTGTTATTATTATTATTATGATTTTTTTTTTTTGAGTTTTTGTTTTTCCCAGCCCTCCCAGAGCCTTAACATTTTTATTTTTTGCTCACATAGCCATATGAGGGCTTTTATTTTGTGAAACAAGTTGTACTGTCTAATGGGACCATTTTATATTGCATACAATGTAGTGGGAAGCTGGAAAAAATCCAAAGGGGGTGGAATTGGGAAAAAAAATGCAATTCCGCCACAGTTTTATGGATTTTGTTTTTACAGCGTTAGGCTACTTTCACACTAGTGTTTTATCTGTCATAGGATCTCAATAGCAGATGAAAACGTTTCTGTTTTGTCCCCATTCATTGTCAATGGGGACAAAACTGAACTAAATGGAGTGCACCAGAATGCATTCTGTTCCATTTGGTTGCGCTTCCCTCGTGGACAGAGTAACGCTGCAAGCAATGTTTTTCTGTCCGCAATGTGGTGTGGAACAAGACGGATCCGTCATGACCCACAATCTACGTCAATGGGGACAGATCCGTTTTCTCTGACACAATAGAAAACTGATCCGTCCCCCTTTGACATTCAATGGAGTTAATGACGGATCTGTCTTGGGTATGTTAAAGATATTACAACCGGATCCGTTCAGATCCGTATCAGTAACGGAAGCGTTTTTGCAGATCTATGACGGATCCTCAAAAAACGCCAGTATGAAAGTAGCCTAACCTACATGGTAAAACTGACCTGTTAGTGTATGGCCACATGTTTTGAGGCAGATCTGCCTGCAGGATTTTTTGCCAAAGCCAGAAGTGGATTTGAAAAAAGAATTGGAAATATAAAGAAAATATTTATATGTCTCCTTCCTGATTAATCCACTGGCTTTGGCTGAAAATCCTACCGGCAGATCTGTCTCAAGACGTCGGTGTTCCCTTACTTTCATTCTCCAGGTCAGTACGATTACAACAATACCACAAAACTTTGTAAATGTTTTTTTCCTTTTCATTGCCATATTCTGATCCCCTAAAACTTTTTTATAGTTATGTTTATGAAGCTGTGCTTTGCAGGGCTATTTTCAATTTTTTTTTTCATTTGCCATATGGGATAAATATTTTTATATTGTAATATTACAATCATTTTTGGATGCAGCAATGCCTATTTTTATTATTATTTTTATTTTGGGGAATTGGGTGATTTTAAAGGGTTTCTGTCACCAAGTTTTTCCCCTGCTCCTAGGAAGCTAATTAGCATATGATAAAAGGTTAAATTAAAGAAAAACGGGGACAATGTGAATTAAATAAATAGCAGACTTAGAATCAGGTGACATTGGCACATTGAGAATGTCATCCTGTTTAATAGGGAAAAACTTGGTGACAAAAACCCTTTAACTTTTATATATTTTAAATTTTTTTTTATATAAAAAAATAGTTTTTATCCATTACAGAATACACAATTCATTATATTCCAATGCAGCACTGCCACATCCCTGCGGCCAAGCCGCACATTATGGAATATGTCCTATTCTTGCGCGTTTTGCAGACAATAGGCATTTTTTTAATAGGTGCCAGTTGCACGTAGACCACATCTGTATTTTGCGTATCCATGATTTGAGGACTGCAAAACTTAAACAGTTATGTGACTGTACCCTTATGGTGGTTGGTCCTATTTCCATCTGTGGACCCATTGTGGACAAATTTATTTTATACTAATTAGCTCCTGGGTGCAACGAGAGCGGTACAGTTGCACCCATGGCTCCGCTTTTTTTCCTTCCCAGCCACGACTTTTTTTTTCCTTTTTTTGAAGGGTTGTCCAACCCTTTATAAGTGATGGTGTATCCTCAGCGTAGGCCATCACTATCTATCAGTGAGGGTCTGACACCCTGCAACCCTGCTGGTCACCTCCGAAACTACACAGCTCCATTCATTGTACAGTGGACTGAGCTGGGTCATGCAGCACTGCTGCCATCTAAGTGACTGGGAGCAGCGCTGCAGAAACCAGCTCCATTCACTACACAATGGTTAGAGCTGTGCTGTCCCAGCGCCGGAGCTACTGCAAAACCGTTGATCATGGTGAAGCGTGATGTCAGACTCTCATTGATCAGATTGTGATGGCCTACGCTTAAAGGGTTTCTGTCACCAGTTTTGGGCATATAAAACAGGATGACATTTGCAATGTGCAAATGTCACCTGATGCCCAAACTGGTGATCATTTTTTTACTGGTGCCCCCGTTTTTGAAATAAATCAACTTTTGTCGTATGCAAATGAAGCTTACTAGGTGCAAGGGGCGGTAACCCTGCACCTAGTAAGCGCCGTTTCCCTACCTTTATTCACGCCCCCTTTGTTGTGATGGACAGGGCCAGGCAGCTCGCTCTATCTGCTCCTGGCCCTGTCCGTGCTGAAAATCCCGCGCCTGCGCCGTTCGGACTTCATTCGGCGCAGGCGCAGTGAGTGCCGATTGCTGCCGGGCTCCCGGCTTCCTCACTGCGCCTGCGCCGCCTTCTCTTCTGGGTGTTCTGTGACGTCATCGGCGCAGGCGCAGTGAGGAAGCCAGGAGCCCGGCAGCAATCGGCACTCACTGCGCCTGCGCCGAATGAAGTCCGAACGGCGCAGGCGCGGGATTTTCAGCACGGACAGGGCCAGGAGCAGCTAGAGCGAGCTGCCTGGCCCTGTCTATCACAACAAAGGGGGCGTGAATAAAGGTAGGGAAACGGCGCTTACTAGGTGCAGGGTTACCGCCCCTTGCACCTAGTAAGCTTCATTTGCATACGACAAAAGTTGATTTATTTCAAAAACGGGGGCACCAGTAAAAAAATGATCACCAGTTTGGGCATCAGGTGACATTTGCACATTGCAAATGTCATCCTGTTTTATATGCCCAAAACTGGTGACAGAAACCCTTTAAGGCAGGTTATCACACGTAAAGGATAGGACAACCCCTTTAAGAAAAAATCTCCCAAAAAACAGTCATTATAGATCCTTGATCTTTAAATATGCCGATTGATAGATACTAAAGTAAGATATCAAAATGGGTTCCCTATTTTGTGTTTTTTCTTTTTTAAATATATAATGTATATTTTTGTGTGAACTGTCACTATGGCAACAATTTGAGTTCACTCGATTTTTCAATTTTTATTTCTAGTAGGTATAATACCACTTTAATTTAGAATGATCCCCATTCCTTAGTTCTATTGTTTGTATGTGAAATGTTGTGCAGCCATATTTTTATTATTTTTCTGTATGCTTGCTTTATGGATATGTACCTGTGAACATGTATTTCTAGTCTAAATTTTCTTGTAGTATATATTAGAAGCCATCTGGGGCATATTTACACTTCTTTTTTTTTTTGCACTTTTTCCACTGTACATGTGGCATAAAAAAGAAGCTCCAGTGACAGGAGAAAGCAGCCTCCTGAGGGGAGATTTTACAAATGCAGAGCTCATCTGGGTCTGCTAAGACCCAGTAGCTCTGCTATGCCTGAGAACACCCAGCGATCAAATGATAACATGGTCCAGTAGAGGAAGTGGGATAGCACTCGGCATTCATTCACTGCATAAGGGCTCATTCAGACGACCATAGTGTTTTGCAGATGCCGGCCCATGTTCGTTCCACAATTTGCGGACTGCACATGGCCAGCACTATCATAGAAAATACCTGTTCTAGGACATGTTCTAGCTTTAAAGGGGTATTCCGGTTACCATAAATATAACTTATGTTTTAGACTAATTCATCATCAATCATTACCTCATATAATGTCTATTTTACATATTTACCGTTCAGTAGTTATAAAGTACCTTCTTCCCACTGTCTTCCTCATAAATTACCATGGCATCGTCCTGTAGTTCTGAACCTTTGTCAGGTCAGGCATGCTCAGTGTGTTGCTATCCGTTCTCTAGCTAAATGTCAGTGTGCTGCTGATTACTGAGTAGAGGGGCGTGTCTGCACTGTGATATCAGGCAGCCAATCAGTGAACAGCAACACTCATAAACAAGCAGAAACTCACAGCAGGAAAGCTAGGCCTTGTGGAGATTGTAGTCTTTGTGAGGGAAGATCGGGAGCCATGATGCTCTCAGTGTGTTGCAGGCTCACACAGGAGATAGACAAATGGATTACAAGGTAAACTGAAGCTCTGGTTATATGTATAGGTATAGGCTCTGGTTATATGTATAGGTATGGGTTCTGGCTATATGTATAGGTATGGGTTCTGGTTGGGTCACAGCTTGCAGCCTTAATGCAGTTTATCAAAAATTAAGTTACGTTACCGGAACATCCCTTTAAAATCTGCTCAGCTTCTCCTGCTCTAATATATACAGTTCTGCCTGCGGATCAGAATATATTAATATGGCTTCTTTTTAATGCAGATTCTGATTTTAATCATTTTAATGGGAATGTGTGCCATCACAGAAAAAAAAGAAGTGCCGTCAATTATCGCCATGGATTTCATACAGTAACTGGAAGAAAATGGTGGTCATATGTGGTTTACCCCTATTGAATAGCCTGTGTGTGGATCTGTGGCCGTTCTTACTGCAAATCCAAGACTGAAAAATCCGCCGTCAGAGCATGCAGAGTACAGATCCACAGAAAGTACAGTATCTGGGATCATTATTCTGCATGCAGAGCAGATAAAGCCCAAAGGGTTAGGCAGGGGCTGACTGGCCATAGACCCTACAGGGAAATTTTCCCGGTGGGCAGATACCCATGGGGCCACCTCATGGCCGCTGTCCAGGTGCAAAACAATCTGACACTCTCTGAGCCTTAATTAATGCTAGGAGCATTAGGAACTTAAGCTACAGGTGTCCTCCTGAATTCAAGTATATCAACGTCCTCAGTATAGTGATAGGGCAGAATTGTATACTGCACAGTGGTATCTGGTTTTGCTGGGGCAGTATAGTGTTCTGCACTATGGTATTTCTGGCCACGCCTACCTCTGTTGTCCATGCCTACTTGTGGCTTGTGTTGGCCCTGCCTACTTGTGGCTTGTGTTGGCCCTGCCTACTTGTGGCTTGTGTTGGCCCTGCCTACTTGTGGCTTGTGTTGGCCCTGCCTACTTGTGGCTTGTGTTGGCCCTGCCTACTTGTGGCTTGTGTTGGCCCTGCCTACTTGTGGCTTGTGTTGGCCCTGCCTACTTGTGGCTTGTGTTGGCCCTGCCTACTTGTGTTGCCCCACCTTCTGTTAGTCCTGTCTACAACCACTTAGATTTTTTTTCCAGGGCTGCCCTGGGGTAAGGTCCCCTTTAAGGATCCCTACAACATCCCTTAAAGGGATCCCTGAATTTTAAAGCATGTGCTTTTTTGGCCACCTGCAGTTCTTGCTTTTTTTATAGCCTTTTTTTCAGAGTTTTGTTGCCCAATGGTCTTTTCTGTTTTGATGTGAAAACACCTGAAAAAATGCATATGCTTTTTTTTTAAAATAAGCCAGGAAGACAGAAATGAGATCTACTAGTATCTGTTGCACAAATGGATCAGGAGCGATTTGTCATATCCATCATTGACCCCGTAAAACAGAAACTGGCAGCGGCAGAGTAATGAGAGCCTAGAGATGTCTGAACAGAATATCTAAGCTGAGGAATAGTGCTTTATGGAGACATGCTTGTGGAGTACCAGAGACGTAGGTGGAATTATTACTTATTAAGGGGAGACTTAGAGAGGACCTTTCACTGGTCCTGACGGTACAATGTTAGTACCTGGCACTGTAGGGCATTATTAGTAGATATCAGAGCACTTTTTTTTTTTACATTGGCTGCTCTGTACCCCTCATTCTCTTTTGCCATCCTGTATGCTAATTAGTAGCATTGCTACAGGGGGGAGGAGACGGTCACGATTCTCAGGGGGCTGTTTTTTTTCTCCCTTGAGTAACGTGGCCATCTCCTCCTTCCTGTACCGATGCTACTAATTAGCACACTGGGCGGCAAAAGTGAATGGGGGAGGCACAGCGGGGGGAACGGAACAGCGGATCTGAAAAAGAAAAAGTGCCCTGACATCTCCTAGTAATACCCTACACTGTCAGGTAATAATATTGTAATGTTAGGACCAGTGAAAGGTTTTTTTGATTTTTGCGTTTTCGTTTGGGGCTCCCTGCCTTCACAGAGCCATAACTTTTTTATTTTTCGGAGGGCTTGTTTTTCTACTTTCCAACGCCACCATTTAATATTGCATATGATGTAGTAGGAAACAGGAAAAAAATTCCAAATCGGGTGAAATTGCACCACCACTTGCATTGGAGTCTATGATGATTTTACTGCTTTCCTATGGATTTTACTGCTTTCCTATATTACAGGCAAGGGCTCCATAGGAAATACTATGCAGCAGCCTCCTGCCATTCGCAAAGGCAGGGGCTGTTGCAAACACGCTCCAGCTTCTCCGATTGCCACACGGGGGAGCCGGAGCAACACCAGAAGTGCACGCTTCCGGTGTTTTTACGCGCTTGAATGCCGTGGTCAGGATTGACCACGGCAACCGAGGGGTTAAATGTCCGCGATCGGCATTACTGCTGGTTGCGGACATCAGCCGCAGGTGTCTGCTGTAAGAATCAGCAGGCCACCCGCGGCTATGGCACCATCTTTAAAGACCCATCCAGCACCCTACTAGTATGGCACTGGTCGGGAGGAAGTTAAAGGGGTTGGCCACTTTCTGGTTACTGGTGACCAATATAGATGACTATAAGACACTTAGTAATATAGTCTTTGAAGATATTCTGTGCCCTCTATATTTTATAAGCCATGTCCATTGTTGGCCATATTTTCTGTGCTGTCCACATAGAGATCCTGTCCATAAGATGGCTGCTGATGGAGGGTCATGTGACCAGGCAAATCACTCAGTCTCCTCCACTAAAACGCACTGCACCTGCACTAAACTCCTAACAGTGCAAGTACAGATGGAAGGTGCAGCGAATTTGGACAGAAGAGACATCACATGGAGGTGATCTACCTGGTCACATGACCCTCCATCAGCAGTCATTTTATGGACAAGACCTCTGTGTGGACAGGACAAAAAACTTGGCCAATAAAGGAGAATACCTTATGAAATGTAAAAGGTGCAAAATTTCACCAAGGACTATATTAGTAAGTGCCATATAATCATCTCATAAATACATTGGTCAAAAGTAACCAGAAAGTGGCCAACCCCTTTAAGTAAATAATTGCTTTTTAAGGGGCATAATATGTTTTTAAGGAGACACATAAGGGCATTATTACTTTAAGGCCCCATTCACCTCTATGGAGTGGGGAGCTAGCTCCGTGCCGCGGCTCCGATGAAGCATGTTCTAAACTTGTCCGCACGCGTGGACAAGTATAGGCATTTTGAATGGTGCCGCCCGGTGTGTGTTCCGAGCGGTGCGCAATAATACGGTCATGTGAATGGGGCCTAAAGGGGACAAAAAGGGGCCCTTTGAAGGGCTGCACAGGGGCATTATTACTGCATAGTGAGAAAAACAAAGCACTTTTATTTTCTCAGCACCGTAATAGGGACAGATGGGGCAGCAACAGGCACAGAGGTGGGAGTATCAGCAGGATGGGCGGTCTGTCTAGGTTGGGGGAAGGTAGTGAGAAGTGCTGGACAAGTGAGGACCCAAGGATGTCTCTGTTACTAAGGCCTCATGCACATGACCGTGTCAATGCTGCATTTTACAGAACGGAACAGCCGACCCATAATAGAACAGTCCTAATGCGGACAATAATAGAACCTATTTTATTTTTTTGCTGAACGAACATTCGGACGTACGTACATGGGCTGCACACTGAGTCATTTCCATTTTTTGCGGCCCAAATGAAGTGAAACAGAACGGACATGGACGAGAAAACAAGTTGGGAGTCCTAACTCTGCAGACACAAGTCCTGGCTGGAAGACGTCATCATGGTGGTCTGGGCCAGGTGAAAAGTGGGAGAACACTTGTGCTAATTGTAAGCCATAGGATTTTCCTGTACTGTGATCACTTATATGTCTAAACCTAATACATACCACTACATGGTCACTATATAGTGTTTTTGCTTTGCGCAGAACTTCTGACCTTAGCAATTTGTTTGGGGTCTCACCACCCAAATGTCCATGGATCAAAACATCTGAGATTTTACCTCATAAAGTGTTATGGAAGGACAGGTGGACATTGGGGCAGACGTCTGCACTGAGTACTGGACTAAGCATTAGTCCTTTCTTACAGTGTTTATTACTAGTCATGTACCAGGCTCGGAGGACACCGGGGGCGGACACTTCCGTGTGTACCCCGATGTGACATGTCCCCTGTCTCAGGGCAGGCTCGTACCGCCGGTCCACACATGGCGGCAGTCTAGTCAGCCTCCAGTGCCTCTGGAGCTCGCACCCGTCATTCCGTGCTCCTCTGTATTCACACACTCGTCGTCCTCTCCGCTCTCCCTCCCCCGTGATGTGGCGCCTCCCCCGTGTCCGCCATCTTGCGGCCGGTGACTGAGAGAATCTCGGCCCGTGAGAGTAATACCGAGCTGAAACTGAGTGACCCGGGATTTTCAACCTGAGCTCCATTAACCCTAACCGGGAAATCACACCCGGTCGCCTTGAACGTACTTGGACCCCCATCACACAAGGCCAGCCGGCGGAGAAGCTGTGTGGCACGGACCCTGCAGACCGGGGGATAAAGTTCCGGCGAGGCCGAGCACAGCTCCCGCTTCCCCGTACGTCTCCGCTGCTGTACGGTATTTCTGTCGGGCTCCGGCGGGCACATAAATGGCGGGGCGCCTGTTTTGTTTTTTTTGTTTTTTTCCCGACCGTCCTGTGTGAACATGGGAGTTTAGCGTCTGTCGGATGCATTAAGTGTATTTGTGTTCTGGGAAAAGCTATTTGTGCGGTCACCATTCGGTTACTTTGTGTCTGCTCTAATGTTGTGCAACTTGCTGCTACTGTCATGAGAGCCGCGTTCTCTGCCCTCCACAGAAGTGGTAATGTGCTCTCTACGGTATATGTATGTGCTATCTAATAGTGACAGGTACTCACTACCTCAGGACTGTGTATGTGCTATATAATAGACAGGTACTCACTACCTCAGGACTGTGTATGTGCTATATAATAGTGACAGGTACTCACTACCTCAGTACTGTGTATGTGCTATATAATAGTGACAGGTACTCACTACCTCAGTACTGTGTATGTGCTATATAATAGAGACAGGTACTCAGTACCCCAGGACTGTGTATGTGCTATATAATAGAGACAGGTACTACCTCAGGACTGTGTATGTGCTAATAGTGACAGGTAGTCACTACCTCAGGACTGTGTATGTACTATCTAATAGTGACAGGTACTAACTACCTCAGGACTGTGTATGTACTATCTAATAGTGACAGGTACTCAGTACCCCAGGACTGTGTATGTGCTATCTAATAGTGACAGGTACTCACTACCTCAGGACTGTGTATGTACTATCTAATAGTGACAGGTAGTCACTACCTCAGGACTGTGTTAGTGCTAATAGTGACAGGTACTCACTACCTCAGGACTGTGTATGTGCTATCTAATAGTGACAGGTACTAACTACCTCAGGACTGTGTATGTGCTATCTAATAGTGACAGGTACTCACTCCCTCAGGACTGTGTATGTGCTATCTAATAGTGACAGGTACTCACTACCTCAGGACTGTGTATGTGCTATCTAATAGTGACAGGTACTCACTACCTCAGGACTGTGTATGTGCTATCTAATAGTGACAGGTACTCACTACCTCAGGACTGTGTATGTGCTATCTAATAGTGACAGGTACTCAGTACCCCAGGACTGTGTATGTGCTATCTAATAGTGACAGGTACTCACTACCTCAGGACTGTGTATGTGCTAATAGTGACAGGTACTCACTACCTCAGGACTGTGTATGTGCTATCTAATAGTGACCGGTACTCAGTACCCCATGGCCTGTGCACTCTTGTGTAGCATCCTGTGTGTGCAGTATGTTACACTCCTTGCACTTCTGTCTGACCTCACCACAGGTTGATATGACCCACTCTCATCACATTGGTGACATTTGGCAGTGTATGCCGCACCATCACAGTTGTCATTGGGGATTGAGAGGGTTTGGTTTTTTGATGGTTGTAATTCCTTATCCTGGAAAATATTGGCCTATGTTACATTGTGATTGCACCTAGGTTTTATCAGAAAATGTACCTGACGAGGTCCATGCCAGTTTTTTTTACATGGAAAAGTCCCACATTTTTTTTGCCAGTGCTGGTTTGCTACAAAATTTGCTGCTTTTTCTGACACACTTTTCCAAAAAGTGGGTGGGGTGTGGGAGGAGTTAGGGTGCACCACGGCCCGACTCATTTAACAACACGGACATGGACAGGAGAAAAGGCGTGTGCCTCTTAATACATTGGTTGGATCCTCTGCTAGTAAGGTTTTTACTAAGACCATCGTGTGAAATGCTGGTTGCAGAGGGAGGTTTATGAAGACTGAAGTTTTCTACCCCGGTCTATTATATGCCCTGCTCTGCTGGAGGATGTGCCTAATTTATGGTGAGGTGCAGGCCTCTTATATCAAAAAAAGCAGTGACAGAAAGGGGACAACTTAAAGGGAATCTGTCACCAGCGACCTCCCTATCCCTAACTATTTGCATAGACACATAGCTGTGGTTCACCTGGATAAAACACTGTGGCTCTGTTCCTGAGTTATTACACTTTTTCTTAGTAGCACATTAATAAATAATTAGCAAATTAGGCCTTTGGTGCAATGAGGGTGTCACCATTGCTCTTGTTTCACACAAGCTCCTTTGCTTTCTGTGGCCAGCCTCCCCCTGGCTGTTTTACCACTATCTGGCCCTGTCAAAGCAGCCACGGAGGGGCTGACCACAGAAAGGAGCGTAGCTTGGGTGCAACAAGAGCAATGGTGATGCTCTCATTGCACCAAAGGCCTAATTTGTATTTTAAGAAAACGTATCTGGTAACAGAGCCACGGATCAAAAAAAAGAAAAATAGTGTTTTATCCACGTGAACCACATGCAAACAGTTAGGCCCCTTTCAGACGAGCGAGTGTCACGCTGCAAGTCCGCAGCGCAGCACCCGTCTTGAACTTTCAGAACTGCAGGGATCGCATAGCATTATATTGATTTATGATGCTATGTAACCCTTAGAGGTCTACATAATGCTGTCAGTGTTATCCAGTACATTCCAGAACTGTAAGGGTTACATGCTGTAGCATCATAAATCAATATAATGCTATTGCGACCCCAATAGTGCTGGAAATTCAGGACGGGTGCTGCCCTGCGGACTTGCAGCGTGACACTTGCTTGTCTGAAAGGGGCCTTAGGTCCCTAAGGGAGGTCGCTCGTGACAGATTCTCTTAAAAAAAAAAAAACAAGTATTTTAGTTTGGGGTTGGGCAATTTTACCGGTACTCATGATATACAGCGGCATTAAGAAACAGCAATATGGTGATGTCGCTGTTTCTTATTTACCGCAGTATTTCAGTTACATTATAGGAGCATTTACACACTGACTGCTTCTAAAACAGCAGTATGCTGAGCACTTACATGGACTCTGTGTTCAGTGCCAGGAGGCACGAGAGCAACTGCACAGAAGTACAGGTGAGGCTGGGGCAGGGGCTGCTGGGAGCTAAATGTGGGGCAGGAGGGGGACGGAGCCTGAGAGCGGACAGTATACCGACCATATAGGCTGTGCTGAACATCTGTATACACTGACCCAGCACCCTGTATACACAATGTATAGAGGGTCAGTGTATACAGTTATATTTGGAACAGTGCTGTACCCCATATACCTGTATATACTGACCATGCTCCCTGTATACATTGTGCTGCACCCCATATAGTTATATACACTGATCCTTCACCCCGTATACACAGTGCTGTACCCCATATACCTGTATATACTGACCATGCACCCTGTATACATTGTGCTGCACCCCATATAGTTATATACACTGATCCTGCACCCCGTATACACAGTGCTGTATCCCATATACCTGTATATACTGACTGTGCACCCTGTATACATTGTGCTGCACCCCATATAGTTATATACACTGATCCTGCACCCTGTATACACAGTGCTGTATCCCATATACCTGTATATACTGACCGTGCACCCTGTATACATTGTGTTGCGCCCCATATATTTATATACACTGACCCTGCACCCCGTATACACAGTGCTGTACCCCATATACCGACCGTGCACCCTGTATATATTGTGCTGCACCCCATATATTTATATACACTGATCTGCACCCCGTATACACAGTGCTGTACCCCATATACCTGTATATACTGACTGTGCATCCTGTATACATTGTGCTGAACCCCATATAGTTATATACACTGATCCTGCACTCCGTATACTCAGTGCTGTACCCCATATACCTGTATATACTGACCGTGCACCCTGTATACATTGTGTTGCGCCCCATATATTTATATACACTGACCCTGCACCCCATATACACAGTGCTGTACCCCATATACCGACCGTGCACCCTGTATATATTGTGCTGCACCCCATATATTTATATACACTGATCTGCACCCCGTATACACAGTGCTGTACCCCATATACCTGTATATACTGACCGTGCATCCTGTATACATTGTGCTGAACCCCATATAGTTATATTCACTGATCCTGCACCCCGTATCCACAGTGCTGCACCCCACATATTTATATTCACTGATCCTGCACCCCGTATACACAGTGCTGCACCCCATATATTTATATACACTGACCCTGCACCCCGTATACTCAGTGCTGTATGGCATATAACTGTATACACTGAAGTGAAAGCCCTGTTCACCGCTCATTCCCCGGCCCACATTATACTGTACAAAGACCCATACGTTACAAAGTCTCCATGTAGCCTTTATAAGACAGCAAGCCTGGGCTGCCTGAGGAAAAGACAGGACAGTGGAAGTGGACAGAGTTTGTCACCAAGTTTCCAGCATGTTTTCAGTTTATTTTCCTTCTGAATTGAGTATTTATCATGATCTATATTGTTATCACGATAAATTTCTTAATGTCGTTATCGTGAGAATATTTTCGATATTGCCCAACCCTCTTGTAGTTGTGCTTTCATATAAAAAGATAAAACTCGAAATTTGTTCAGTTTTCTTTTTAATGAGTGCTAAAGTGTTTACAAATGTGCCAAAATGAACACTTAAGGCCTGTCCACATGGCGGAATCGGCCGGCGCCGCAAGAGGCAGCGCTGCAGTTCATGGGCCGGTCCATTCTTAGTGCAGTGTAAGGACAGCCACCGTGTGGAGCAGCAGCGGGTATCTGCCCCTGGTTTAGGTCCATTCAGTGGACGTGGTGGGTTTACCCTTAAAGGGGTTAGACAAAACAGCGCCTTCTGATGAGAGATCAGACTG
Organism: Rhinella marina; assembly: GCA_900303285.1. Taxonomy (NCBI): domain Eukaryota; kingdom Metazoa; phylum Chordata; class Amphibia; order Anura; family Bufonidae; genus Rhinella; species Rhinella marina. The sequence goes on from ONZH01011499.1 coordinate 286,227, forward strand.
CAAGGACTCTCACACATCCTGGCTAGGAAAGGGAATCAGCAGTATGCTATTAGTTTCTGTGATGGAAATACCCCTTTAATTACTGCACTTCTACAGGTGCCTTCACGTGTGGCAGAAATGTGTGTGACTTAAAATCTGCTCCATTCATCTAAATGGCAGGAAACGTATGCTTGCGCCAGTACAGATCCATTCAGATGACTGGAACTGATTTTAAGTCACAGACATCTCTGCAACAAAATCTGCCATGTGTCAAGGCACCCTAACACCACTTGCACACATTGCGAGTTACTCACGGTTTTTCCATGTGGATTCTCATGCAGAAAAATCAGCGTAATACAGTACCAGCAAAGTGAATGAGATTAGGCAACTCTCATGTACACTGCTTTTTTCTGTGTGGAAACTTTTCAGTGCAAGGGTGAGATCTGCAGAAAATCGGTACCAAATACCTCGAGTAACACACGCGGTTTTTGGTGTGGAAACTCACAGAAATCCACCCAGTTGAATCCTGCACCCCTGTCCAGGTATCCTTAAAGGGATTCTGTCACCACATTTTTGCCTGGTAAGCTATTTACACATTTGGACTCAGCTAATTATAGGGATTTAAAAAAAAGTTATTGTTGTAGGTGATAGAGGAAGATTTGATGCTAAAAAAATTTTTTATAACAACTGTCAATCACTTACTGAAGGAGGCCAAGGGGATGAGCCCAGCGCCGTTGGAGCCCCGCCGATTCCGTTGGAGCCCAGGACCGCCCACCTCATCAATATTCACTTCACTGCCTCACGGCTGTAATCCCACGGAGGCGCAGTACCTCTAGCGGTCTGCGGGCATCGGCATCAGTGGACGTTCGGCACATGCGCCAAACGTCCACTGATGCCGATGACCGCACAGGCGCAGACCGCTAGAGGTACAGCGCCTGCGCGGGATTACAGCCGTGACGCAGCTTCACTGCTTGAGGCAGTGAAGTGAATATTGATGAGGTGGGCGGTCCTGGGCTCCCAACGGAATCGGCGTGGCCGGGCTCCAACGGCGCTGGGCTCATCCCCTTGGCCTCCTTCAGTAAGTGATTGACAGTTGTTATAAAACGTTTTTTTTAGCATCAAATCTTCCTCTATCACCTACAACAATAACCTTTTTTAAATCCCTATGATTAGCTGAGTCCAAATGTGTAAATAGCTTACTAAGCAAAAATGTGGTGACAGAATCTCTTTAATATGGTTTATGCTTGCTTTCAGTGAATGATGTCCTTGCATCCAGAGGCTGTAAAGCTGACTGATACAGTTGTATCATATGGAGGCAGTCCTTGGTGAGATGCTGTAAATGCATTTTAGCAGCACATAGCTGTCTCCTAAATACTTAGTTATAATGTAACTGATACAGCCTGTGAATGGAAGCAAGAAAATCCCATTCACTGACAACAGACAGATTTTTAAAATGGGGAGAAATTGAAACACATTGGCCCAGATATACTAAGCCTGTAGACCAGGGATCAGCAACCTCCGGCACTCCAGCTCTTCTGAAACTACAACTCCTAGAATCCTCCTTTCACTTCTTTGGGAGTTAGAAGAACAGCCCAGTAAGTTTGCATGCTGGGAGTTGTAGTTTCACAGCAGCTTGAGTGCCGGAGGTTGCTGATCCCTGCTGTAGACAGTGTAACGTTAGATGGGCTGTCTAGACCTGCACCAGATTTATGACAGGGGCTCAGGCTAGATGATGAATGTGGAGCAGGGACAGACACGTATCTTTGACCCTATACCAAATACTGGTGCTTACTTTCAGACAACATTTTATGCCAGAATTGTGCCATAGTTTTGGTGCAACTTAATGAATTTCCATCTTTGTCAAGCATGTAAAAAAAAAAAGTAGAAATTCTAGATGCACTAAATTGTGCCAATTTATGCCACTTTTTAAACAGATTTTTTGGCATAGACACATTAGTAATTCTGAGCCAAAGTATAACATAGAGTTTTAGAACCTTAAATATAAAATGATTGCCCTTCAGTTTAGGAGATTCAATTTTAATTGTATTCTGTCAGCACAATTTTTCATATGAAGCTGCCAGTTCTGAACATAAGTATTAGTACCGTCACTTCCAGTTCAGGAGAACTGTGCATACAGTTGGCACATGCGCAGGAAGTTCAGTGAAGCTGAAGCCGTCAGAGGGATGGCAGATTGCAGGGGCGCTAAAGTGACATCTTGTTGCACCTGCGCAAGATTAGATTACAGTGCAGGGTCTGCTTGACGTCAGAGGAGCTTCAGGATGAGGGGAGGTGCGGGGCTCAGTCAGAATGGGCACGGCTGGACTCCACTAACCGCTAGGACTGCCTCTCGGGCTCTTTTCTTAAGTAATTACCATAAATATAACATAGTTTTTTAAGGTAAACAGCATTCATATGTCAGACACAGGTATATCTCTACCCTATCGATGAGACCTCCGTGAAGCTGTTGGCAGCTTAATATGAAAAATCGTGCTGACAGAATCCCTTCAAAGGGAGCGCACATGTCAGTCTACCAACCAGTTCACTTCTAGGAGGCTTAGACCATGTTCACATCTCTGTATAGTGTTCTAAGAGAGGACATCGCCAGATCCCCACTGACTATAAAATAATAGAATTGTGCAGCAATGTTTGTATATCAGAAAGCCAGCATTTATGCCAGAAACCTGTTGGATCCCAATATAGCCAATGGGGATGCAGCGGTTTCCGGCTATGCCATTTACAGTAATTTCGGTAATCTTCTCCCCTAGGAGAACTGCCTAGGGGAGTACCTAAACAGAGATGTGAATGTAGCATATCATAGGATTGAGGGCCCCTCGATCTGAGGGTTACAGGAGACCTCATCGGTTGGCTCTTCCCCAATCCAATAATTATCACCTGTCCATTTTTTTGGGGTAACCCTTTTAATTGAGGGAATCCCTCCATTGGGGAAAAGTGGAAAGAAGTAATGTAGAGCGTGTCTCTTTCTGTGGGGAAACTGCCCCTCATTAAACAGACAACCCATTCCTTTGAATGGAGATCTGTGTAATGCTTTATCTTTCCTGCGGTGGCGCTATAGGTTGCCCCATAGATTACATCTAATATCTGGGTAACCCAGCAGGGTGACGCTTTGTAATCTGCTTTTAACAAGCAGGGATTGTTCTAAGTGGAGAGTCCCTTTAACATAAAGCTAGAAAACCCTTTTCAACCTTAGTACTATGGCACCTATATGCTTCTATGGGTGCTGTGGTATCTTTGTATACCTGTAACTTCAGACGGAGTCATACAGAATTTCTTTCTGTTGGTTGTGTATGCCATGCTCTATCAGAGATACTCTTCCCTGGAAACCCGCAATCCACGCTGTACAGAGGTCACAGGCTCTGCCATGTGTACGAGGCCTTAGAGGAATTTTCATATATATATGATCCATGCTTTTCCTCATCAAGTGCGTACCAAAAACCACGTGTTGCTTATGGTTTTTGGTGCTGATTTGATGAGGTTTTGCCAGGGATGTCACCCTTGCATTGAAAAGGATGAAATCCGTACAAGTTGACGTTCTGCAGATTTCTAACTCGGCACAGCAGGTCAGCTTCCACACAGAACGAAAAGCAAAGTGTACATGAGGTCTGTGAAAGGAGGCCACCAAGAGTGTATTTCACAGCATTTACTCTGAAGGATTCTGCTAATGATCTGACACTTTAGTTTTCTGCTGCAGCTTTTGCCATGTGAACATAGCCCGAGGCTGGATTTCCATGCAGCATTTTTCAGCATCTGCAGCCATATGTCACTTTATAAACCCGAACATGTCGCAAAGATAACACAGGAACTCTGGAACCATAGCTGGCCCATGTTGGCTGTGTTACACAATTGACGCCCACAATCGGTGTCCATGATTGGAGAGAACTTGCAGACACTCATGACAAGGTTGCTGGTGGCCATTTTAAATCATTCCCGGAGAACCCCTTTAAGCAGCATATTGACATTCTTTGATTACATTCATGAAATCTGCAGGAATTCTTAAAGGAGTTATCCTGTAAAAGATAATGATGACTAATCCTCAGGATAGGTCATCATCAGATCGACAGGGTCTGAGACTCTGCTTCCCCACCAATCAGCTGTATCAGGGAGCCGCTGCGATCACAAGCAACTCTGGTTAAAGGGACATAGAGGCAGCTCTGGTTAAAGGGCAGCTCTGAACCCGGACATACCCTTAAATTCACCCAGGCAGCCCGCCTGATGTTAGCATCGGAGCATCTCATGCTCCGATGCCCTCCCTTGCCCTGCGCTGGATCGTGCAGGGCAAGGGCTCTTCGGTTTACATAAAACACGGCCGAGCGGAAGCTTCCGCCTGGCAGTGTGTTTGGTGACGTCACCGTCTGTAATGGGCCGGCTTTAGTGCTGCCCTAGCCGTTTTACTGGCTAGGGCAGCGTTAAAGCCCATCCATCAGCGTCGGTGACTTCGCTGGGCGGAACCGGGCTAAATGCCTTTGCCCTGCGCTGATTAGCGAAGGGCAAAGGAGGGCATTGGAGCATAGGATACTCCGATGTTAACCTCAGGCGGACTACCTGGGTGAAAGTAAGGGTATGTCCGGGTTCAGCTCTGAACCTGGACAACCCCTTTAAGCATGCAGGCTTCCAGCATCTTTCGAAGGACAGCGCCATACATTGTATAGTGGCAGTGCTTGGTATTGCAGCTCAGCCCCATTGACTTGAATAGGGTTGAGCTGCACCTAGGCCACGTGACTGATTTATAGTGATGTCACTGGCGTTGGAAGAGGCTGCAACGCTGAAAGCCTCTTCTAACAGCTGATCGACAGAGGCCCCAGGTGACGCACCCCCACAGATCTGATGACCTAGCTTGAGTATAATTTTTAAATATCTTTGACATCACCGTTTATTGCCTCCTCACTGTTCATATTCTTCCCATGCAGTGACATCACTGTGTTCAATAACCCTTCCCAAAGACTTCACAGTGTTTACCATGTTTTGCGATATACAATATTTTAGGTTAGAATAATGCTTAGGATCCGGCAGGGCAGCGGTTTTCTTCAGGCTGATTCTTGGCATATTGCAGCTGGATCTCCTCCGGTCCCCATTATACTAAATGGGACTGGATGGTGACGTTCAAGCCTCTGGCAATGCCGGAATTCAGAGAGATCCAGCAGGCTGTTCCCTACCGGATCCTAAGCACTAGTGTAAAACTAGCCTAAGCTGTCAAACTTGCACTTTTTTTTTTTATATCACGTGAAATAAACTTTGTAAAATTAAATTTTCTTGCATTGAATTTTTTCTTTGCTGATGATTTTTAAAGCAGAATTGGCCCCTGCTACACGTGTACGTGATAAGCCTCCAACTACCATACTGTTACATCCATCATTATACGTCAAGAGGGCAATCTACAGCCATGTAATAGTGCACGGACATACACACTTACAAAAAGTCAGCATGTACCCTAAGTAAATTAATAAAATAGAGCAATCTTTATTAATATATAAGGATTACAAAGTAGTTGCACAATGCAAAAAGAAGGCGTCAAAGAAGACTTTTGGATGCACTTTTTAACTCCTTTAGATTCCGATCCAACAGTAAGGCTCTCTTCACATCTGTGCGGTGGCTTTGTTTCCTTAGTTATGACCTCGCATACATTGTTTCCTATGACCATGTGATGTCTTTATGTCGGGAAACATTCAGCAGGTTCTATAAATATTACATAACATTTTATTTTACTTTATATTCACACCAGAAATCTGCCCTTTGTCTGCCTGTTTGATTTCATATCCCTTAGTCATTCTTTCAATAAGGCCGAATTTGCATGTACACTACTGCACCCTCGATTTACACCAATAGTTGGTTGAAAGAAGGGTGAACTAAAGCAACAAACAAGCATTATTGTCCTGTCTTTTAAAGGGGTTTTCAGGTTTGCATCAACATCCTTTTAAATAATCATTTATGAAGGTAGCTGTAATTTTGTAGTGTATTTCTTTCACCTTTATTGTTCCTATCTTATGTTTTGGACCATGGTCACGTGATCACATCCATTCAGCTTTTTCTTATTTACTAAAGGGTTTGTGTCTTCTTGGACAATGGGGGCATATCGCTAGGATATGCCCCATTGTCTCATAGGTGCGGGTCCTACCACTGGTACCCGCACCTATATCCAGAACGGATCCCTGAAAGTGAAGGAAGGCGCACTGCACATGTGCAGCCGCCTTCCATTAATTTTCTATGGGGCAGGCGCTGGCTCGGCTATTTCTGTCGTCTCCATAGAAATGCATGGGAGCGTGGGCCGCGCATGCGCGGTACACTCCCATTCATTTCTATGGGGAACTGGCTTGGTGGTGGCCGGACCGGAGTCCTCCAGCCACCAACTTGCGGGGCTCTGTTCTGGATGTAGGTGCCAGTACCAGTGGTGGGAGCCACACCTATAAGACAATGGTGGCATATCCTAGCGATATGCCCCCATTGTCCATCATGAGACAACCCCTTTAAGGTTATGTCCATGGGGGTGTCAAAGCAGCAACAGGAGCAGTGATAGGGGAGTGTCTCTGTAACTAGATGGGTGGGAGGAGCTATAAACTTGTTAGGGGCGGTGCTGGAGCTGTGGCAGAGAAAGGAGAAGTGCATCGTGGGTTTGGTTAGATACACCAACACTTAGTGCTACATTCAGATGGCAGAGGGATTAGTTTTCATGATGAAAATGGGTCAGGAGTGACCACATTGTAAAAAAAAAGAAGCATGGGCAAAATGTAAGCAACTAAATGAGCATATCTGTTATAAACTATAGTAATCCTGGAAAACCCCTTTAATGCATGTCACTCCTCAAATGTGCCTGAAGACAGTATAAGGGTCAGTTCACACGGCTGATTTTCAAAATACACGTGAAAAAAATAAGAGATGAATCCAAGCAGATTTTATGAAATTAGGCTTCATTCACACGACCGTATGTGTTTTGCAGTCCGCAAATTGCAGATCCGCAAAAAAAAAAATGGACGACATTCCATATGGCATCCGCTTTTTTTTTTTTTTTTTTTTGCGGATCCACTGTAACAATGCCTATCCCTGTCAGCAAAATGGACAAGAATGGGACATGTTCTATCTTTTTTGAGGAGCTATGGAACGGACATATGGATGCGGATAGCACACGGTGTGCTGTCAGTATTTTTGCAGACCCATTGAAATGAATGGGTCCGTATCCTATCCGCAAAAAAAAAAAAACGTAACGGACACGGAAACAAAATACGGTCGTGTGAATGAAGCCTTATGAGCATTTTTTGCCGCTGTGTATTTTGTAAAGCATTTTTCAGGCAAATCTTTTACTTTCTATAGTACTTTCCCCACAAGAGCTTTTTGGCGCGTTTGCATGCGAAAAAATGCGTGTATGTGCACATCTCAATGGTCCGTTTTTTTCCTACTTCTCATTAATTTGAATGGGAAAATCAGAGCTGATTCTGCCCCAAGATAGGCTACACGTGTAAATTATTTCCAAAAGGATACTTTAAATAGCACATTTTTTCATTATTAGTTTTGTACTTTAGAATAGTTTGTAGTATAGCGAGCTTCATTTTAATAAATGAAAGACTGATAACATTTGCAGACAATTACAATTGCAGTGTTAATATATTCTAAACTAGTTAAAAACATTTTTGGCAGTCAAACATCCTCCAGTCATAAAAAGTCATGCATACCTTCATTTGGAACAGACTATTTGCACACAACCGTGACTCCCTCCATTCTGTGCTCTGCAGTATTTTTATTCACAGCCACATGATATGTTATATTTTTTCTGTCCTGTTTCCCGTAACCTGATCGGGTCATATGATTTGAAGGCAGCAAGGCAAAGATTTAGTAAGATCAGAAAATAGACATGGTAGCCTGTACCATACACACCTGTACTCCAGGCTTGTCTGTTTCCATACTTTCTATGTATTTTCATGCATTGGCAAAAAATTGTTGCTGTTGAATTTTATAGTAGTGATTATTGTGTCATATTAGATGGGGCGTCTGTAGGATTTGTACATGCACTAGTCTTGAATCCCTTTGCCGCTGCATACTGTAATCATCGTGGAACGCACCTTAAAGATAATATTTTGGCGGCCTGTAGCCACCACTAGAGGGAGCTTACTGCACATGCATTTATACAGCTGCAGTTGAATGATAAATGAAATCTGTATTCAGTTAAAAAATAACTAGTAAGCACCTAGGGGTCAGATTATCATTGTAGTTATTTTCCAGACTTTTTAACTGTGGAATTAAAGGGGTTTCACTAAAGCAAATGTTCCTTGTCTTGTAGACAAGGTTAATACATGGCACTTACTAATGTACTGTGATTCTCCATATTGCTTCCTTTGCTGGCTAGATTCATTTTCCATCACATTATACACTGCTTGTATCCAGGGGTTATGACCAACCTGCAATCCAGCAGTGGTGGCCGTGCTTGTACAATATAGGAAAAAGTGCCTATAAGTTTGCATACACGGCCTCTGCTGCTGGTGTATAATGTGATAGAAAAATGTACCTCACAAGGTTTTCTGCTGTGTAGATTGAGTCCATGTCCATGCCAGCATTGTATGTTGCCACGTGCCTGATGAGGGGTTGCTGATACCTAAAAAAAAAACAACAACAAAAAAAACTGATTTGCATCACATTTACCAACTATTTTGCACAAGCACTAAATTATAATTTTATTTGCATATTCCATTGTTTGTAAAGCATACAGTTGCACACCCATGGTGTAACCGTCTGTAATCATGTGTGCAGTGAACGATTCCTGCTTACACGTATGAAATCGTTAACCTCCAACAATGATTTTTTTGTGCCAACACAAATGATCGAACCAACCAGAAATGTACCATTTTTTTTTGGTTTTCGCTCTGTTGTTAACTGCTTTTACACTGCTCAATTTAATGGTAATTTACACGATAATCGGCTTGTGTATAAGCACCTATAGTGTACTGTTCCGTCACTTTTCTTGGTTGTGCACATTTGGATGAGGAGTGGTCGGCTCACCAGTAATGTGCACAGAACATTACATGACTGGGTGTCGTGCTCGCATAGTTCTGTTTCTCACCGTTCACTATTGGGGGTCAGCTTGGTCTAGTTTGTGACATGCTAATTTCTTGATGAAATAAGGTCAGATTTTCTTTTTTACTTCATACTTTCTTTTCATACTATATAACGTTGTAATGTAGCACCACAGCTAGGGCTATGGTCACAATGTCTTTGCAGGCTCTATTCCCAGCCTCCGTTGACAGTTCTGTCAGATTTGATGGCAGGATTAGTGCAGCATGCAGTACTATTCTTGTGATCAATGGCATCCTCCAGGCACGGTTGAGGCTAGCTGCTCGTGGTCTCAAAGGACAAGTGGCCTCACAAGGCCAAATGCTTGACTAAAGGAAAGCACCCCTCCATCCTTCAAAGATGCAATGTACCCTCTGGTTTCGTTGAGAGAAATTCATGCTGCAGCAGGATAATGATGACGCAAAGACCAAAGATTAATTTCCTCCATAGTCTCCAGATCTCAAATGCCTCAAACAGTGTGGGAACTTGAAAAGCCAGGTCTCATGCATATGGTCATATTACCATAGTGCACTGCAGAGGTACTGTACTTCTGCATGCCTGTGATTTTTTTTTTTTTTACAGAAAGTTTTCGTTCAGTTCTTCAGACTCCATACCATACGCATCCATGCCATGCCATATTATAGATGGATGCCATAACCCCAACAAACATTGCATCTCAAGGAACATAACACTCAAACATGGTTGTCGACATCTTCTGCTGTGGGAGAGTCAAGTGACCCTCACTCACATTGGATAGTCAGCCAATCCTGCAAAATCTTTAGTTTTACCTTATGTTCATCTAATATGTATGGATACCTTAAGACTATTTGTTCTCTGCTTTATAGAAGAGCCATATACTTACTGCATTTGGCATTGCTATGAGAGGATTAATTTACGGGGTAATTATTATCGATTGAACAAAGTACCTTAACCCCTTCCTACACCAAGACATACATCTATAGTGCTAGGGGGATGCAAACATAACTCGCAAGCCCCTGCTATATGGTTCCTTACCCTGAAAAATGGAACTTTTTCAAATGCAGACTAAGGCCTCATTCAGGTGGCTGTATGTTTTTTTACAGTCCGTAAAAATGCGGATCCGCAAAAAACGGAAAGCATACAGAACACATTCCGTATGCATTGTTTTTTGCAGATCCTTAGACTTGAATGGGGCCCCGGAGCCGAGTTTTACTGACAAACATAGGACATTCTCTATCTTTTTTGCGGTGCTGCGGAATGGAACAGCGGATACGGACAGCACACAGTGTGCTGTCCACATCTTTTGCGGTTCTGTTGAAATGAATTGGTCCTCACCCATTCCGCAACAATGCAGAACGGGTGAAGAACAAAACATACGGCAGTCTGAATGAGCCCTTATTGTTACTTTTACAAATCGCTCTCGACACTCTGGTTTTCAGTCTGAACCCATCCAGCGCTGATATAGTTGGTTTATTAGACTTGTTTGATTAGGTTTTCTAGTTGTACAGTTGATTATATTTTATCTTTACTAAAACAGTTTTATTTTCTTGTAGGATATCATTGCTCATATACAGTATTGTCCTGGTGGTGGCATCTCTAGCCTGAGCACAAATGTGTGTGTATGGTGTCCTTTGAGACCCTATCATCTGTGTTTTTACAAGGTATGTAGCACTGTAGTATACTTTTTATAGCAATTGTATTAATATATCAAGGATATAAATTACAAATTGATATATACATTAAGGTTTCGGTTGATGTGCGCGCCTAACGTGAAAATGTGCTACCAGCTTTAACTAAAAATACCATGTTTTTTTTGTCTGTGCATGTTTTACCGGTCAACCATATTAAAAACTGTGCAACCAAAAACAGCACTGCAAAACTGTAGTAAAACCACGTGTTCCTTTTTTATAGATTATCATTCAACCTTGTAAGGCTACTATCTATAGCAGGGGCCTACCCCATTGCTCTTTGTGGAATAGGAAAAAATAACTTTAGAGAGGCACTCCCAAAAAAAAAGTTTTTTTTGTTCCCAAATTTGTATAACAAATAGGGCCAGTCTTTAAGGGGTTAATTATTCCTGTGAGAACCTTGATGTCAGTCTCACAGGAATAAATGGAGAAACTGATTTGCTGTCCTTATTAGAGGTAATAGCCAAGGGGTCAGGTAAGGTAGTGGCTGAAAATACGTTAGTAAATCGATATGCAAGTTTGCTGTACCACCATAGTTTCATGCTTTACTGGGAGTGCCTCTTTAAAGGGAACCTGTCATCTCCGAAACACCCCCTGAACTAGCGTAAGCGGTGTATAGTGTAAATGATGCTGAATCCAAATATGTAAGTTTTATCTTCATACTCACTTCCATTCTGACGCTGTGCTCCCACAAACCTACAGTAAAATACATTGAGAGGACTCTTCTTTGAGTCCTCTCCATTATATGAGTGAGCACCAGAGTCCACTGAGTGCATTTTACTGCTGGTTTGTCAGAGCACAGCATCAGAATGGAAGTGAGTATGAAGATAAAACTTACATAACCAAATTCGATGTCACTTACACTATACACCGCTTACTGTAGTTTGGAGGGTGTTTCAGAGCTGACAGGTTCCCTTTAAAGGGTTATTCCCATCCAAACTTGACTGAAATCGTAATGACCCTCGTATGCCATGGCCAGGGTTGGGTGGAGTATTAGAAACACTAAAGCTTTCTGTGGCACATTGTTCCTGTAACATGGAAACTGCATAGAACCGTAAGCTATCCTGTTTCTGTAGTTTCCGAGTCAGGGTCCACAAAAAATATAGTCTAATTTCCCAGTGATACTCTCTAATTAAATACAAGCTATGTGTACTAAAAGCACATTAGGGGAGGAGGTGTGGATGTTTGTATCATACATGATGTTCCTGAGATTATTATTAACCTTTTCATCTTCATTTCTTTCATAACTCTTAACTCCTAACAGTCAGGAGTACTTTGCTACCATGTTCTGGAAGTTTGACCTCAACACCACATCACATGTAGACAAGCTCTTGGAGAAGGAGGATGTAAGCCTCCTAGAATTAATGGATGAAGATGACCTGCTCCAAGAGTGTAAAGCTCAGAATCAGCGGCTCCTGGACTTCCTATGTCAGCCACAATGCATGGAGGAGCTTGTACAGCTCATCACTCAACAACCTCCTGAAGATATGGATGAGAAAGTCCGCTTTAAGTGAGTAAACATATAAGCATCACTGCTGTGAATTGATGACCCTATTACAGTGGCTTTGCAGGAAAGGCTAGAATTAGCAGCAATCATGATGTTCTTGTCTGGACAAAGAAACTGTGATGGGACTAATTGATTCGATGGTTTTCTGCCCACTTAAAATTTTTATGTTTGATCCGTGTTTATAAATTTTCAAATATGTACAGTACAGAAATACAAATACATTCAAAGACAAGCTGCAAAGCCAAATATTACATTATCATGGCTGATCATTAACTTCTTATAGCAGGCATTATGAAACTTCTCAGAAGGTACATCAGTAAGTAAGTAAATCAGTGCGCTGACCAGATGAACCTGGGCCAGTAAAATTCGCCACATACCAGCACATCCAAACAAGCTTGAATCCAGTTCAGAACAATAAGACACTAAAGCAGGAGAAAAAAAGAGAGAACAGAGAAAAAGGAAAAGGGAAAAAAGTGATGGGTTAGGGTTGGGGAAGGAAGAGGCATAAGGGAAAGGGCTTAGGTGAACAGCTCTTGGAATTGAGAAGAATCTTGAAAGCCAGGGTTGCCACACGTTTGAAACATTTGTTAGGATCAGGTCTATCTTCCAACACTGCCTCCTGAACCCATTCCACCATTCTCGTTAGTTGCTGTTTTCTCTACCACCTAGGAATAACTAATCATCCAGCAGCAATAAGTGCCTTAGGAGGCCCTGGAATAATAGAGAACAGGGGTTACAACAGGATTATGTCCACTTATACATTTGCAGATAGATAAAGTGGCATCCCACAACAGTTTGAGCCTGGAATGATTTCTTCATACATTCAGAATGATCTTCTCCTCCACCTCACATCTACAACAGTCTGCAGGAAAGGTTCTGGACACTGGACATCTGTGATACCAAGTCAGCAGCTAGTGAGGATGCATTAAACTAATAAAAATAACACTGATTTTTCCCAATCCCCTACATTTCGGATTCCTGGGTTCTCGCGTCAGTCTCTGCTTGTTTGTCTCTGTCGATCTGGATATCTTTCAGCTCACCTGACTGCTGCCTGCAGCGGTGATCCACTCAGCTAGTAAATGGCTAAACGGTCACATTTCCATGTTGGAAGGGGTCAACAACTACAGAGACCAGCAGTGGACCTTGAAGGTCTTAATAAGCTCCATTCAAGTGAACAGAGCTTAGCCCCGCCCAGGCCAGTGATACTAGTCGTGACATCACTGGGCCTGAGGAAAACACAGAGAAGGCCGCGGCGCTCCTGCTGCTGCCTTCTCAAACAGCTGATCGGCGGGGGTCCCGGGTCCTCGGACCGCCGCCGATCAGATGCTGATGAATCTATCCAGGGGATAGATTCATCAAGGTTTACAGAACTGCAGAAACCCTTACTGTAATGTGTGCATGTAATTTCATGGAAAATTGACCATGCTTGCCAAAAAATTAAATTCTTGCAGCTTGTATTCCTAAATTTACAATAGCTCCACTACTTGCTAGCACGCTGGCCTCTTGTGAAAGCCTTGTCACTGGGGGGAGAAGGATGTTCACCGCAAAAAGCCGAACGTAGTAATGGAAATGTTCATCAGACTATGATTTTTCAAACCACTTGATCATTGGTGGGTTAGTTTAGAAAATCACTGTGGGTAAAAAGCTGCAAGGCTGATGGAGAGGAGCAGGGCGAGGTTAAACAAAGACAGCTGTGTTTTTTTATTTTTTCAAGCTAAGGCAGCACTGCTGGGTTGAAAGAAAATAAGTGCACCTATTGCTGATCAGGACTGCTGACTCATGGGTACCTTCTTTGGGCCACAGTCCAGTAACCATTCAACGAATTACGCTAATAAATAAAAGTGATGGAGTCAATTGCAACTTGATACAAAGAAATCCTGGGGGTGACACAATCAGTATACAGCGATAATGGAAAGTGCAATAAATGCTGCGCTGACTTTGGTTTGGGTGATGACCTATTACTTTATTTATAATGTTGAAAGAGAGGCTCTGACCATTCGGAGGAGAACTGAAAAGTCTTATTACATCTTTATTGTAAGCCTCTGGAAAAGAGGAACAATAGCTATCTATAAGCTTGGAAAGCAAATAGGAGCCTAGACAGGGAAAACTGAAAAACGAGGAAAAAAAGGAGTGGGTAAGGGTTGGGGAACAGAAAGAGTTCTCAAAGGGAAAGGCTTGGCGTGAGATGGCCTTTTAAAAAATTAAGAACTGTTTCTTTAATGAAACTCCCCTGAGTGATTGGGCCAGTAGGTAGTATCATAACTGTGTTCTACCGGCGCTATACCTGTACTAAAGCAAGGTTCCAACCGCTGAGAAACACTATATCATCTTCCTTACATTTTTTGAGCAATGAATTGGTTCTACTTTAACATAGGCTACAATATTTTAAAAGCTGTTTGGATATCTGCCTTTTTTTAGGAGCAAATGCCCTACGAGTACAAGGGCTGTGATACAGGCCATAAGGAGTTTCTCCAATGCTGTCTGTGACTTGGTACCCACAGATAGATTAAGTGAATGTCATGAAGGAAAGTGTGCCCGCAACAGACTGCCCTTGAGGTACTGCATGATTCTTCTAACATGAAAGATTTCCTGGGGGAAGTCTGGGATTCTCTTCAGCCAGGAAAAGTAATGTCTGATGGATCTGTTGGGACTGTGAGACGACTTTAGTCTGTGAGGGACTGTTACAATACAGCAAGCGTTGTGTCATAACTTAAAGGGGTATTCATCTCACAAATGTAGTTTGTATAGTTAGATTATAGCCATACCAGTATTATTACTATAGAATGTATTTATATAAATGTACCGTTTAGAAGATTTTCCTATTTGTATTTCCATTGTCCCACACACATCAGTCAGGCCGTTGCCCCTGGTTACGACCACTGCGGCCTGTGTAGTAGTGGTTCAGCTTGCTCCTTTTCAAACCGCTCTGAGGTAACTGCTGTATGTGAACACACATCTACATGAAAATGCGAGACACATCTTAGGGTACTTTCACATCTGCGTTTTTGGACGCTACCAGTCCAAAACACATGGTCAGATCTGTCCAAAACGCAACTTTATAAACGGATTCGGTTTTTAAGAGATGAATTGATCTTGGAACACAATTCATTTTTGTCTGCGTTTTGGAAGCGCAGACAAAAACGCTACAAGCTGCGTTCTTGTCTGCATTCAAAACGCAGAGAAACGGATCCTGTTCCGAGATCCGTTCATCTCTATGGAGCAGGATCTGTTATAAAGTCTGCGTTTTGGACGGATCTGACCGTTGTGTTTTATACTGGTAGCGTCCAAAACGCAGATGTAAAGTACCCTTATCTGGCTACAGTAAATCTTTACTTGTCCAGCCATGAATGCAGATTTTTTTAGAAGAGAAAGGGACAGGTTTATCCCTCATCAAAATTACAGTAAAAAATTACCAGAGTATGGTTTTGAACAAGAGCAAGCCTCCACCACTACTACATGGCTGCGGTGGTCGTAACCAGGGCCAACGGCCTGACTGATGTGTGTGGGACAATGGATATACAAATAGGCAAATCTTCTAAACGTTACATTTTTATATAAATACATTCTATTAGTAATAATACTGGTACGGCTATATCTAACTATACAAACTACATGTGTGAGATGGGAAACCCCTTTAAACCCTGTAGGAAGTCACCTTGATAACTGATTGGATTTTGTGGGTCCTTCCACCATGGGGAGGAAAAGCTGGGTCAGGCTTCATTATCCAAGGCCACAACACTGAGAGGAACTGTGGTTGTCTGCCTTGTGGCCTGTAAAGGGTCTATAGCCTGTTGGTGGTCTGTGAGTGGTATTTTTGGCCCTTTTAGTGCTAATTGTTCTAGTCTTGTGGAAACTAGTGGAGTAGTAAGGTTTTAAAGGAAGATTCTTAGCCCAATGGGCTCTTGGTGTTATGGCTGGTTTATACACCAGGGAAGGAAGCGCTCATTTCCAACAACCAGTGCTCATTCAGTGGGGGTGAAGCACTGCATTTACATGAAGTGATTACCTCCACAGTATAAGAACGAGCGAACGCTACGGTGATTGCTCATCTCATACTCCTGCATTGCTTCTGGGCAGCAGATCCCTGTCAAGAAGCAAGATCTGCTGCCCAGAAATGATAGTTTACTTGTCAGCACGAACGACTGTTTCACCGATGTAAATAATAACGGTAATTGTACTGTTATGTCATTTGGTAAACTTGAAGTGTATTATAACCATCAAGTTTATTGTGCTGTTCACTGAGAATTGTAACTATAGTCAGGTACTGCATTTTACCAACAATTTTTCTTTTTTTAATGAGAAACCCTCAACCACCTCTTACAAATCCATGTATTTTTGCTTTTTTTTTAGCCATGAAAATATGGTTTTACTGCAAAGCAGAAAAAAAAACATTAATCAGTAAAGACCTATTCACTGTATATAAACGGCAGATGGCATTTGGTCCTAAATCTATAGTGCCTTAACTCTGGGCATGTGTCTGTGCAGACAGGAGAGCTCCTGGGTCTGCAAAGATTTCCAACAGCTGGTGTCTAAAAATATACAAGAATTTGCATGTTTTTGTTGCAGAATAATTTATTTAGTTGTAATAGTTCCCTTCCCTCAGTTTCCCAGATCTATCCTGATTTGTAAGATGCAATAAAAATCACAAAATAACACATGAGGATGAAATAGTCTAGACCTTTATTTTTAGTAAATTTTTAGTATTTTAGTAAATCTTTGTAACAATTGACATGCTGCTGATTTCAAAATCCTCACTGCAGGTCAATTTCTGTATAGAAGAAAAAAGCAAAATGGATGTGAGATTTGTCTAATCTCATACACTTTACATAACAAGGGTGTATTCACATGGCCGTGTCCATTTTTCTGGACCGCAAACCGCGGATCTGCAAAACACTGGTCGCATGCCCCCGCATTGCAGTTGCAGACCTGTTGACTTCATTGGGTCAATGATTCGCATGTTGTGGCCAATAATAGGACATGTTCCTGTGTTTTGCGGCATGGCGGATTGCGGACTCACTGAAATCAGGGTCCGCACTGTGATGTGGGTTGCACATGGCCAGTTGTTTGCGGTCCACAAAAAGACTGTGTGAATGTACCTTTAAGCCTCATTCACATGTCAGTGTTCCATGGACGTGTGCCATACGTGTTCTCCACGGACAGCACACGTCCCTGATTATTTTAATGTGTGTATTCAGACATCAGTTTTTTACCATGGTCCATGGGTCCATGTTTTTAGCACGGATGGATGCTCTATTTTGTCTGTGTTCACAGATCCATCACGCCCTTATAGTCTATGGGTCTGTGAAAGCCACGGATGCTATATGGATGCCATTCGTGTTTACAGATCGCTAGGAAGAGATGCTTTTGAAAATTATTTTTCAACTGTGCAGTGTCATTGAAATACGGGTGGCACAAGGGAAGCAAAAAAAAGCACACGGACCCAACACGGATCCTTCACAGACAGTTTCACGGATGCATCACTGACCAACTTCTCATGGATTTGAGCACTGACACGGATAAGGCTTTAGGGCTCATGCACACGACATGTGCATTCCATATTTTACGGAACAGCTGGCCCTGATAGAACACTACTATCCTTGTCCGTAATGCAGACAGTAATAGGAAAAGTTTTTTTTTTTGGCAGAACGGACACAAGAAAATACAGAAATGGACCCATAGACATGAATGGTTCCGCATAGGTCCACAAAAAAAAAAAAAACGGAACAGACATGGAAAGAAAATGCGTTCATGTGCATGAGCCCTTACACTGTGGTTTTTCTGCACAAGAATCTGCTCAGAAAAAAAACGCCCCTAATCCTCTACGTCTGCAGGTAGCCTAAGGCCCTTTCACACGACTGTGTGCCTCCGAGACATACGGTCATGAGCGGGCCATATGTCCCGGAGCGGGATCAGTTACAGCATCATTGATGCAATGTGATAAACAAACGCCTGCGATCTCCTGTTTATGCTTAGAAGGAATGTGTCCAAGGGCAAGCCATTTCCTTGTTGCTTCCCCAGCTGGGGTAGTGACCAGGAGCTGTGGTCCCCTGCACCCGTCCCCTGGGTAAGTACGGTGTTAGTTGTGACTGACCCTATAATTTAATTTAAATAAGTGTTGTATTGTTGCGTCATTATTGTATCAATTTATCAAAATAAGTGCAAAGGAAAAATGAAACAGTTGACCGAGCGGTTGGCTGCAGTGGTTCTGGCTGGATAACACGCTATCACCTTGTGAAGGCAACGGGAAACAAGCGAGCTTCACCATGTTTCTGGTGGGACTGACTGAGTTTTCTTTTACAAATCCTACAAATATTTTAATAAATTTTGAGTCAGTAGAAGGTAGTTTTTAGGGGTTATGCTGTACGCTGTATGATTTTATGGCTGTGTCATGAGGTAGTGTAAATTCTATAGATATCATGTGTTGTCTTCTTGTAGGTACCCTAACATAGCCTGTGAATTGCTCACCTGTGACGTGCCACAGATTAATGATAAACTGGGTGAGGATGAGAACCTCTTGAACATCCTGTATGACTTTCTGCGACAAGAGCCCCCACTCAATCCTCTGCTGGCCAGCTTCTTCAGCAAGACCATCGGAAATCTGATTGCAAGGAAAACTGAACAAGTGAGATATAGTTGCTTATGTTTCCTACTGGTAACAACTAACTACCCCTCTGCTCAGTGTATCTACAACCATACCCCTGTAGGATATAATTAAATATAAATTCTCAGGACTATGATGCAACTGATCATCAAACTATTCATTAATGCTTACTTCATTTTGGCAATTTCCTTGTTGCAATGTGATCCTGCAGTATCCTGAGTAGTGTGGGTCCAGGTTGGTTATTGTTTGTATGCTGCTGTAAGTACTGTATGTTGTGATTTCCCTTTCTGGTATAATTAAAGTGTTATTGCATGGGTATGGTATCATATGTAGTCAGTGAAGTACCAGTACCTCTTGTGAAGCTACTGCTTGGAATTTGACTGATGAGAACTACACACTGTTTGGCAGGAAACACTGAAAACTTTATTTCTCGCTCGTATCATTGGGGGACACAGAAGACCATGGGTATAGCTGCTGCCACTAGGAGGCGACACTAAGCAAAGAAAAGTGTTAGCTCCTCCTCTCAGCTATACCCCTCCTGCAGGCACTGAGCTAATCAGTTTTTAGCTTAGTGTCTGTAGGAGGCAGACCTCCCTGCTTTGCAGGGCATCTTCCTTTATTATTTTACCTTTTTCCCCTTTAGGTACGGGAAACAGAGACGCCTGGCCTCTCTGTTTACCCGGTGAGTTAGGCCGGTGTCGGATTCCCTCACCGCCCGACCTCTCCCAAGAAGGAAAAGTGGACCAGGGCAGCCCAGCTCCCCTGCTTCCCGCCAGCCATGGGGTCACCTACGTTTTCTTCAGTCCCCCCTCCACTCCAGTCTCACTACCACCTCGGTGCTAGTGGCTGCGGAGGTGACCCTGCTGGTATCCCGGGGAGGGGGGTGAAGAGAAGAGGATGAAGATGGGGTGAGTATTGGACGGGGTAAGTATGTTCCTTACTCCCCCACCCCACTCGCACTCCTGTGGTGCACATATGGCGTCATCCTCGGTCTTTGCACCCCCCCCATTCCACACCACGGTTCCTTAGTTGAGGCCGTGCTGGGGTGCTGGCAGGGAGTCGCTTGGGCTCGCTGCGGTGGATGGGGCTCTGGCTACCTGGGCTCCGTCTTGGTCCCCCTCGCGCTCCGCTGTCTTTGTAGTTCCCGGCTGCCGTTGATCCAGACCTCCTTCGCCCGCTCCTATTGAGTCACGGGCCCCCAGCCGGATGTTCTTCCGGTCGGCCTCCCCCGTACTCGAGGCCCCGGCTTGCGGCCTTCCAGGCTCCACCGTCTCTTGTGCTTGGGGGGGGGGCGGGGCCTTTTACTTTCAGAGCGCGAAGTCTTCGCGCCCCTGCCTGATCTCCACCTCCTCCCCCGGGGGAAGTTTCTTCTCCCTGCGCCCGCCCTGGTCTCATGTTAACCCCTTCTTTCCTCCGTTTCTTCTGCAGGGAAGCGCTATTCCGTGCCTCCGCAGCGCTGGTGGTTTTAGGATGGCTGCGGATTTAACCCCCACCTACCATGACTAGCTTCTAAGAAGATAAAAAAAAAAAAAAAAAGGGCCTGCGTGTATATATATATATATATATATATATATATATATATATATATATATTGTATATCCTCATCGTTATATAGCCCTTTTTCACCTGGTTCCTCGCAATCCGTTGATGAATTTTTACCTTCCACTAATTGTGTACTGTTCCCTGGCATACCGCTGGACTCTGCGTTTCCATGGGCGGAATCCTAGCAGACCCGGTACATTTTGTATGGCATACGGCGTTACCCCCTTTCCATGGAGGAGTGCTTGCACTTGCTACTGTATAACCCATAGCGCTACCCTCCTACTAAATGTGGAGTATTTGCCCTGGCCCTGCCTACTGTATTGCTTGTAGGCACTAGATACCGTGAGCATTGCTTTCCTCCTAAGGACGGTGTTCTTGCACTGGCTACTTTTTCAGCCCATAGCATTATCCTCCTCGTGAGAACGGGGTTCTTGCACTGGGTACTCTACAGCATGTAGCATTATCCTACTGCTGGCGGAGTAATTGTATCTGCACCCGATATGGTACAGCCTATAGCATTACCCCCCTAAGAAAGGAGTTATTGCACTGGATACTGTACAGCCTATAGCATTACCCTCCTACTGGCGGAGTAATTGCATCTGCACTGGATACGGTACAGCCTATAGCATTACCCTCCTAAGAAAGGAGTTCTTGCACTGGATACTGTACAGCCTATAGCATTACCCTCCTACTGCTGGCGGAGTAATTGCATCTGCATTGGATACTGTACAGCTTATAGCATTACCCACCTGAGAAAGGAGTTATTGCACTGGATTACCCTCCTACTGCTGGTGGAGTAATTACATCTGCACTGGATACTGTGCAGCCTATAGCATTACCCTCCTACTGCTGGCGGAGTAATTGCATCAGCACTGGATAACATACAGCCGTAGCATTACCCTCTTCCAAAGGGCGGGGTAATTGCACTCTCCTGGAGACTGTTCGGCCTGTACCACTCCCCCTTCCCACAGGTGGAATACTCGCCTTGACACTGACTACCGTGTAATCTGTAACCTCCAAGGCGGAGTAGTTGTGCTTGTACTGGGTTCTTTGCGGGTTGTAGCGTTACTCTCTTCCCTCTGGCAGAGTACTGGTGGGATTCTACACAACCTGTAACATTGACACAATCTGTACATTGTCCTCCTTCCAGGAGGAGTACCTTTCTTTTTGGTGCAGTGATTACGCTCATCCTGGAACCGCACAGCCTATAGCAATACCCTCCTCACTATGGCGGAGTAATTGCACCTGTACGGGATACGGCGCACCCTAAAGCACATCCTTCCCATGATGGGAAGTTATTGCTCTTGCACTGGACACCTTTCGTCTCGTACCATTTCGCTCTAGTACCTTCATGATAGTCATGGCGTTTCTACTGAATATATATGGTCGGTACCGTTACCTCCTCCGATGGAGATGTTCGGCGCCTGTATGTATACTGTGCAGTTGGTACCATTCCCCTTTTTCTCTCCGGTGCGGTGATTATCCTTTTCTCTCCTAGGCGGAGTTGGTGTCCCTTCACTGGGTGTTGCGTGGCCATCCCACTCCCTCCTTCTAAGGACCGGTAATTGTCCTGCACTGGATACAGTACAGCCTGTGCCATTGTTCTCATTCTATGCTGGTATACTCTTTCTGCCGGAATACTGTGCAGCCGTTACATTACCCTACTTTTCCTAGGTGGCGTAATGTCATTACTACTGGTCGCTGTATGGTCTGTGTTTTTCCCTTCCTCATGAAGGAGTCCTGATACTTGCACTTGTTCCTGCCAGCCGGTGGCGTTCCATCCTTCCTTAGCGGTGTGCTTTTTCCTCCGCTGGGTGCTGCACAGTTCGTAGTGTTACTTCCCTCCATAAGCGACGTAGGACCACCTCCTTGGTTGCAGCACGTCCGTAGCATTATCCCTTGACATGGTCAGGGTACCGGTCCTGCCGCCGGATACTTACGGCTGATAGTGTTTCCCTCCTCCAGAGGAGTGTTTGTATCACGTTGACTGTGCGTCCGGTGGCCTTGTTCCTTGCACTCTTCACATCCTCACCTCCTCGGACAGAGAGTGCATATTACTTTTGGACTTTCTCTGTCCTGTCAGTTTTTCTCCCTCATTGGGTAGTATGCTACTCCGCTGTCTCTTGCTGTTGATTCTACAGCATTCTCCTCCTTCTCTAGAGGAATTGCGCTATCGCTGGATTCTATACGGATGGTTACTTTCCCTCCTTCCCCAGCGAAGTGATTGCACTGTAGGTACTTACTCTAATAGTGGGTATCCCCTGTCCTGTCAGTCCTCCTCCCCGGCAGAGTCATGGTTTCCACCTTGTCTACCTCACCTTCTCCTTTCTTACTTGTCGCATGGTATCCCGTGTCCTAATTGGCCATGTCCAGATACGTTTCCTTCTATGATTGCCGGATATTGTAGCTTCTTTGCTCTATCTCCCTCTTCTGACAGTCGTGGTTCAGATGGTATCGGGCACCTTGTGGCAGCCTCTGTCTTCCACTTTGGGCCGTAGCTCTAACAGGTCACTGACGCTCCGCATGCATTCCTAGCGTCTTGAGTACTTGGAGGATCACTCTCATTTGGTTACCCGTTATTGACACAATCTGTCTCCCTTCCCCTTCGCTCGGGGTGGATTGTGGCTCTGATGTCAGTTTTTCTTCCTTCTCTGATAGAATCCGATGCTATTCTCAATTTTGGGGTCCTTCGGCGATTCCCGGAGGAAGTTTCTTCTCTGGGCCTGGTGACCATAGTTGCGACTGTCTCCCTCCCTTCTGAGACAGTCTTCCGCCACCCATAGATTTTGTGGCTAGTCCCGTCTCCCTTCTAAGGGAAAGACCTACTTTCATACGCGATGATTGGGCAGGGTCGCTACCTCTCCAAGCTTTGCCGCACCCCCACCCCCATCTCCCGTGAGGTGTGGTGACGGTGTTCTGGCGATGTCTCCATACCCTACCTGCTTCAAGGCGTGGCACTTTCTCGTTTTGTGGTAGTTGCTGCTCGCACCCACCTCTCTTTCTTCCACATGGGGCACTTACTCAGGTTCCTTCATCTCTGATGCGGTGTCCCACCAGGTATGGGTACGTAGGATGTTTCTAGGGCTCCGGATACCAGATACTCTTAGCCCGCTATCATCTGTGCTGCCATGACTTCCTGCAGCTACAGAATTTTGCTTGCTTCTGGTGTGCGTTTTGTACATTGCCTGTGACTGTCTGCTTTACAGTTTTCTCTATGGCGCTGACTTAGCACCTTGTTCCTTCATATGCAGTGCATTGCCTTTGTTATGGGGACAGCATCAGCGTTTCCTCCTTCTGGAGTCTCTGTATGCCCTTATCAGTTGCATACGTGGCTCGTCTGCATGGCTCCCTTCTCTGGTGGAGCGGTTGTACTGCTCTTGTTGTCCCCCTGAGCGCTGGTTCTTCTGTATCACATCAGCTTCTCTTTTCCTACCCTCCCACTGGGCGGGTTGTTCTTTTCCCTGTATACTGTTCGGCCTGCTTCGCTGGTTCCTTAGTGCAGTATTTCTGCTTCTGTGGCGTCAGACACCTTCTCCCCTCTTCTTGAAGAATCGAGGTCCTTCTCTGCAAGACTCTGATTTCCGCATGGGCATTCTCCTTGGTGCTCTTTCCTTTACAGAACACCCCCTTAGCCGTACGCCTGAGCACCGTTTCGTGCCAGGGTGCTCACCACTATTTTCGTCCGTTGGGTCTTTTTTCTCTGACCTTTTCCCATAGGCTATTCCTAAATTCATTCTCATGTCGGACACGGGGTCCTCTGGCCCTGACTTGTTTAAGTCTCAAAGACATGAGGTTCTCTTCTTCCAGCCCAAGAGGCTGTGTGGGCTCCTGACCTTCTGGCATCCTTCTTCCCCCATGCAGTACAGTTGTCACATCTGATGCGCTCTGGCTGTTGACGTCCAGCCACCCTTGGCAGTTCGTCTTCTTCCACTCGGACTTCGCCGCGTGTTTGTCTTCTTTCCTGGGGTTGTCGTCCTGGGTGCCACTCCTTACAGTCCTCTGAATCTGAGTTATGGATTCTCTCCTGTCTCTTCCGCAGGAGCATCAGCGAATTCATCCGCTGTCTGCCTGGCTTTCCTGGGAACGTCTCTTCCTGTCCCTTTTCAGGGTTCCTGGTTGGTCCTTCCCCCGTTTCGGTGCGGGGTCTTATGACCGGCCTTAGGTTCTTTCTGGTCTGGTTCCCGCCCCATGGTACTGCTTTGGAACGTCCCATGGTCTTCTGTGTCCCCCAATGATACGAGCGAGAAAATAGGATTTTTTGTCTTACCTGTAAAATCCTTTTCTCGCTGAGTTCATTGGGGGACACAGCTCCCACCCCATATATGTATATCTGACTGGTTCTCCTCGATGGGCGCCTCAGGTTCTTGGGGCTGACCCATCTTCGGTGTTCTTGCTCTTTTATTTCTCTCTATTGGCTTCTCCTTACTGCTCCTACTGCTTTCGTACAAACTGATTGGCTCAGTGTCTGCAGGAGTGGTATAGCTGAGAGGAGGAGCTAACACTTTTCTTTGCTTAGTGTCGCCTCCTAGTGGCAGCAGCTATACCCATGGTCTTCTGTGTCCCCCAATGAACTCAGCGAGAAAAGGATTTTACAGGTAAGACAAAAAATCCTATTTTATTTATTGGGTGTTAACTTTGTTTATTTTTTTTTTAGGTAATCGGATTTCTGAGAAAAAAGGAAAAGTTCCTTACACTGGTGCTGGAACACATTGGTACTTCCGCTATGATGGACCTTTTGCTTCGTCTCATCAGTTGTGTGGAGCCGGCTCCACTGAGACAAGACGTGCTAAACGTGAGACATACTAAATGCATGTATCAAATGGAGATAATGTAAAAGCACAATGTGAAGATTGTAGGATTTTAGTAAAGCTACATTGGCAGTGTTATTGATGCAAACAAAAAAATAAGTGGAAGGCATTAAATGAGTTATGCAACATTAGAAAACCATGGCTATGTTCTTCTGGAAACAATGCAACACATCTCCATGGGCTATGTGCTTTATTGCAGATCAGCCCCATTCACTTGAGTGGAGCTAAGCTGCAAGACTAGACCATAGAAGTTGCAATGCTGTTTCTAGAAGAAAAAGGCCATATTTTTCTTACCCTGTACAACTCCTTTAATGGGGTATTCAAATGTCAGATTAGTGGGCCTCTATTGATTACTAGAATGATAGGCCAGACCGCTTTGGCTTTTGTAAGATGAATTGCAGCTCCTCACCAAGTAGAGTGTGTGGTAATACAGCACATTTCCATGGTCAGGAGTGGTGTGGTGTAGAAGGTCTGTGTCTCCCAATAAAGCTCTGCTTTTGGAGGTCAGATCCCATCGATCAGATATTGATATCATATCATATAGATATGCTATCTATTCTGTTCCCGGAGTAGAGACACATGGCTGCTTTCTTCCAAAACCGCTCCTTACCTGTCCATAGGTTGTGTCTAGTACTGCAGCTCAGTTTTACTGAAGTGAATGTGACCGAGCTGCAATACCACAGGTGTTGGACACTTTCAATCTCTACAAAGTGATTTACGTACAATTCAGTCGCTCCTGGATCATTTATGCAAAACCTGGCGGGCTATTCATTTTAATTACCAATTTGTAAAGGTACAATGATTGGCTGGACCATATAACCAAGTCTGTATAAAATAAAACATGTTTACAATTTTGTAATGTTAGAATAAAACAACTTTCTCCTTGAAAATGTTCACCTCATGCAAGACAAAATGTTACATACCACCTCAGTGTCTTGTGTACCACAGCTGTGCTTGTGTTCAGGGCATTTGGCGTGGCATCAACATCAGAACTCTATGCGGTACCAGTTCTCTGTTAGCACTTTACGCTTGTAAACAATTTCTTTTCTAACAAATATTAGAAACTTTCTCTTGTGTAAGATGACTTACTTTTCCCATTTGTCGTTTTAGTGGTTAAACGAGGAGAGGCTCATTCAGAGATTGATAGATCTTATCCAATGCAGTCAGGATGAAGATGTGAGTATTAACTGTCATGACGCAGATATCAAAATGGGAATGCAGTATATTTCCAGGGTGGAAGAGCTGCCATCTGTGCAGAAACTACCTGATTTATTCTCCTAGTGTTCAGTTACACATCATCCTGATTCGTCTGCTCGCAGTTATCCTTACTTGCTGTTGAATCATAGCTCCTGGTAGTGCAACATTTTTTTCTTTTATGTTCTTATGCATGCCTCCATTTTATGAAGTCATATAATGCAGCATCTGAGATATGTATTATAAGGAATTCAACCTAATATAAACTATAAAGAATATTAGAAATTACCCTGAAGTTTTCTGCCCTGTATAAATGCATTCAGACTAAGGACTTGTGCTTTTACATGGTCATGGAACTCCTTCTTGCCTTCTGATAATTTAGTTATTACTTATTATGGTTAAAATACAAATTGTGAACCACAGGTAGAGCGAGAATTCTTATTCACATTCTCCTATCAAACCTGTTAAAGGGACCCTTCTCCATTAAAATCCAGCGCAAACTACAGACAGCAGGAGCTGAGCAGATTGATGTATAGTTTTATGGTAAACGATTAAGTATATTTTGTATTTTATTCAATTATATGCTTAGGAGTCATGTGGCTGTCAGTCACTGAATAGGCCTGCTGTTAAGACTCCTAAGGTTCGAATCAGCAGAGATTTATAAAATAAATTATACTGGATTGTTTTATTTTATAATCTGCTCAGTTTCTCCTGCTCTATAATATGCTGCCTGCAGATTGGACTGCATTTTCGTGGCGACAGGTTCCCTTTAAGAACATGCCTTTATATTAATTTACAATTAATTTATCTGCTTTATTTACTGATATTTTATGTTCACCAAATTACTATTATATAGATATATGAATGAATGGCGATTACTCCTTGTGCTTGTTGGTCTTGCATTTTGCATTGCACCCACTTTTATGCCTTTTCTTTTTCAGAGGCAATCTAATGCATCCCAGACCTTATGTGATCTCATTCGCCTGAGTAGAGATCAGTGCAGTCAGATGCAGGAGATACTGGAGACTGATCCTCTGCTGGTAACCCTTGAATCGTGAGTGATAGGCATCTCTTACCGTATTCAATAGACAGTCCTTTCAAGTAGGTAATGTCCACTTAAACATTCCTTCATATGCCCTTTCTGCAGTAGGACACAAATATTGTTAAGCCCCTCCCACCTCTTAAGTTGAACAGTGTAGCAGGAAATTAAAGATGACCATACACATGAGACGGAAGTCGGCCAAAATGACATGTCCGATTTTGACCATATCAGCTGATGATCGTTTTAAAATGTATGTGTTTGCTATAAAACTGATCCCTAATATTTTTTTTCAACTGTAGTCAGCTTGTGTCATATAATTGGGCAATTAAGGCCAGTCATTTGTCACAAGAATTTTTTTTATCTGTGTGCTGATCTGCCAGTTTAGTCTGGTATTTTGATGGTCGGATCATTTATACGAAGTATCCAACTACATTTGATCAGCCATGTAGTGACTGATCCTAATTTTCAGTACAGTATATGAAAGCTGGCTTAACCTCTGTATTTTCTGCAGGATCTTTGCTTTTTGTTTAAGGATCATACTGTAAATCCTGCACTATGGGCAAATGTGTCTTCTGATGGCTTTTATCATTCGTTTATAGGTTTAGTGTTGTTTTAAATAAATGCTGTGCTCCCAACAAACGTTGCTAAAATCAATAATACAAGGGAACATAAAAAACTTTGGAGTAAATATGTTATCAAACATAAAAATTACTCCTTCTCCACTAATGAACTGCTACTTCTCCTAGCTTGTCTCTTTAACTGATGATTCAACCCTCAGTTCATGGCTAAAATTCACCTTGATAGATCTGATGGACTCAGCTCACTCACTGAGGGATCAGGTTACATGCCGCCTATAGAAGTCCCTGGAGGGGAGGAGGGAAGTGAGCTACTGGGGAGAGTCAGAGGAAGAGAGACACACAGACAGATGCTGCTGGCTCTAGTCAGTTTTCTATCTCACTCCGGTGCTGGATTTTCAGCCACACTACTAAGTACTGCATTATAATGTCATCCTCTTCTATGTATGTAATGTGACATCATGGCAACTAGTGTCCATCCACTAGCTCAGTGGAAACTGATCAGAGATGGTGTCTGCAAGAGGGAAAATTGGTGAAAAATGCCAGATAGAGTCATGAGATGCTCAGATATAGTGGTGTTCTGCATGTACACACACACACAAGCCTATTCCGTAAAGTCACCTCAAGTGGCAGGGACGCTTTAATATGCTTTTGTTTTTAGACTTTATAAGTATTTTTCAATTCTAAAGATTTGGTTGATTTTGTACTTGTAGACAACCGTGTGTAGAGCAACTTTTGCACAACATGTTTAACGGAGAGCCATCTGAGACCTGTGTGGTGTGTGGGACTCAAATTTTGCTGACATTACTGGAAACCAGGAGACCAAGGTTTGTCATTCTATAGATAGACCATAATAAATGAAGCTTTGCTTGCCAACAATCTTATAGTGTACACGCTGTCAAAGCCAGAGACTCATCAATATAATATGGCATCTGTCATAAAGCAAAATACAATGTGGTGCTGTCGGCTCTGAAACAACCCCCAAACTTGAGTGAGCGATGTACAGTGTCAATGTTGCTGAATCTGATTATGTCATTTTTATCTTAATACTCGCTTGCATCCCGATGCTCTGACAAACCAGCAGTAAAATGCATCGAGAGTATTCCTCTGAGTTCTCTCCATTATTTGTGTGAGCACAGGAGTCATCTTAGTGCACGTTACTGCTGTTTTGTCATATTACAGTGTCAGAATGCAAGCGAGTGTGAAGATAAAAATTACAAATCTGGACTCTGCTTCACTTACTCTATACACCGCCTAATCCAGTTTGGGGCATTTTGGAGTTTACAGATCTGTCTGCTTAATATTCCATGTTCATTTGAAAGTTCTGGTAAAAAAGTTGGCAGTCAAATAGAATTGATACATTGCCATGTGCTAGCTAAAGGGCTTGTGTCATCTCATACATTGGTGGCACATTACTATGAATGTGAATGGAGAATGCACATGACCAAGGGTGGCCGCTCATGTACAGTTCTCTCTTATTCACTTTGGAGGCAAGTTCTGGAGAGGCATTAGTGGCATATCATAGCGATATGCTATCTATGTATGAGATAAGACAACCCCTGTAAAAGTTAATTCAACAAAGTCCTACCTACATTTCTACAGGTTATGTGTGTGACCGTATTGATTCTCCCAACTACCTTTTTAAGGGGCTTTTAAAAATGACAGATTATCCGTTAAACCTGAGACACCCTTGTGTAGACAGTGCTGTTTCAGAGTGTTAGCTGGTTATTTTATTAACTAATTTAATAATAGCATAAAACCATTGCACTTTTCATTTATACATTGGAACCTAAAAAAATTGCTTATCGTTTACTTTCATTTCCAGATTGCCATTGCAATTTACTCAGTATGTTTTTCTTCTTCCATAGTGTGGATCCTCTTTTGGATTCACTTCCTCAGGGATATGAGAGGCCAGGTTCAGTGGTCAGTAGCAGTGTTCTTCAGGGCATAGAATCACGTCTGAAGGATTTTCATCAACTCCTCCAGCATCCCCCTAAGGTAAGTCCTTTTTTGCATCTTTATTCATTATATGCACTGTTACCTTTACTGTAACAATAAGAAGTATCTTTATAGTTCAGTGTTGGTATAAACTACATGAAATGTAGTAATAGAGTATTTAGTAACTTTTGATACACTGCATTGTTTGTCTTGTACTGATCCAGAGTTATAACCTTGCCTGTATGTTATGAACTTACTTTTTTCATTGTATAAGACTATAATCTTTAGGGCCCATTTACACGGCCGTAATATTGCGGGTCCGCAATACTACGGGTGCCGCCCGGCATGTGTTCCGCATGTGTTCAGTGGGCCGGGCGCCCCATTAAAAATCTATATACTTGTTCTATATTTTCTTGCGGAGCCGTGCAATTTTGCGGAATAGATGCAGACCCATTCACACTGTCGTGTGAACGGGCCCTTAGTCAGGGATCACACACACGTTTTTATGGCAGTTTTTGGTGCCAAAGCCAGGAGTGAATTTTAAAGCAGTCCTCCTGGATCCACTTATAGCTTGCATATGTCCCCTTGATCCCCCAGTGGGTTATTTTCAATCTGTTCCCTGATTCTCATCTCACTTTACCTAGAAATGTTAAGACTTGTTACACATCTGGGCTGAACACGGTAGGAAAAGCATTTTGCTTCGCTGGCTCTACCCCTTTCTACCCCCTATCTCTTGGGTGAGGAATAAGGTTATGTTTCTTTTAAAAATGGATTGGCTGAATACTCTCACAGATACAGAAACGATGACAAAACGTTTCTTTGGTCTTTCTTAACTTTCTAATACAATTACATCCCCATTTATCTCTAATTTTGAACACACTTCCTGGTACCCTCCGGAAGTTCTTAGTGGGTGTAATCCTATTTCATTGTCTACATTATGACACCCTATTTTGGTTACTGGGTGAGCTGGATGCACACAGATGGAGGAAGGTTGGATGGGAGGGAGGTCATTTTGTCATTATTTTGTTCACCTTTGTCTTCATGCTTTTATATGTAAAACTTTAATAAACAGATTTACAAAAATAAGAAAAAACTGCATGTGTGTTTCCAGCCTTAAATGAGTTATGTCATCTGGTACTCTGATGGCATATGAGATAGGTGCAGGTCCCAACTCTGAGTCCTGCGCCTTTCTCTAAAACAGAACTCCAAAAGTAAATGCGCACACAGAGCATGCAGTGAAAAGAGGACGGCCACCCATGCACGGCCACTTTCTGCTCACTTTGTGGGTTTCATTCTGGAGATACGTATGGGTTTCCAAGGTGAGACCTGCATCTGACATTGGTGGCATATCTTTTAAAGGGGTCAGGTTTTTTTTTTTGGATGTAGTTACAGATGGCAACAGCAGTGTATTTAAATAGCACATCTTTTTTTTATCTTATTACCGTTTTATTGTAGTTTTGAGGGTAAGAGCAACTGGTAGCATTGCAGTAGGGATGGCTGCCTGTGCCACGTCATGGACAACCGCAGCAGCCAGTGGCTGAACAAAAAAACAGTTGTTGTGTCCTGCCACAACGCAACTGTATGCCCTTACCCTTAAACTGGAGTCAGATTTAAATATATTTTTTCTTTTAATGCAGAAAGAATCTATCTTGACCACCATTGGTATTTTGGAAGAACCTTTGGGAAATGCCCGTCTTCATACTACTCGCCTCATTGCTGCCTTGCTTCAAGCTAATACGTCCAGTATAAACCAGGAGCTCTGCAGACTTCGAACCATGGATCTGTTACTTGTAAGCTCTTGTGAGAATAATTGTAATGATATGCACTGTCAGACTGGTTTCACACTATGGGGTTGATTTATCAAAACTGGTGTAAAGGAAAACTGGCTTAGGTGCCTATAGAAGCCAAAAGAGCTCTGCAAATTGAAAGGTGGAATCTGATTGGTTGCTATGGGCAACTTAGCCACTTTTCATTTTCACCAGTTTTGATAAATTTCTCCCTATTGCTTGTTTAAAAAAAATACACTTTTTTGTCAGTTTTTTTTTTTTTAAAGCACATGTTACATGCTGTTTTTTAGTGTCATTTTAATACTATTTCCTCTACATTTTTTGGTCCCTCGGCCATTTTTTTTTTAAATTTCAGCATTCTCTGGGTGTGACTTTTTTCAGATGTTTTCCCTTAGACTTCTCTTTAGGAAAAAAAACAGTCTTTACAGAAAAAACAACAACAAAAATCCTTGTACAAAATGCCCATAAACACCCTTGAAATAAGATAGTGAGTAAGCAGCCTCAAGGTGATAATATATTTGTCTTTAAAAGGGGTAAACAAAGTAAACCTCTCTTGCATGACTTTGTGTTTTGATGCGGTACATATTGACATAAAACATATGACATGCCTTAAAAGGTGTCATGTGTCTGCTGTTCCTGAATATGTCCGTCATCACATCAGTTTCTGAAAAAAGAATGACATAAATTATATAGGATATATATTTATATAGACAGTATTGATTTGTCTAAGGGAACATCCGGTGTGCACATGGTAAATCCGTCGAGACTTTAAGGGGTTGTCCAGCCTTATAGGCATTTTTTTTTATCTAGCCTTTAAAAAAAATAGAATCATTATCACTTGTTCCGACCTACACTGTTTCCATGCCAGAGCTCTATTCTATGATCTTCCTGTAAACTTCCGGATGGCGTCACTTGTGCTGCTGCAACCAACGACTGACCTCAGCGGTAGCATGCTTCCAAGCCACACATCACTGCTGGATCATGAGCCATTTGGGGACACAACACAGCTGAGACCAGTCATTGACTACAGCGGCTAATTAAAATGCCTATAAGACTGGATAAACACTTTAAACCTTAAATAATAAACAAAACACCATTGATTTTTGGCAAAAGACTCTGTGGCATGTGCAGTTCTTTATTTTACTTCAGTATGAGAATACAGTGGGAAGTAGTAGGAGTCTGACCACAATTTCAGCATGACAGTGACTAATTTTGAGCCCTTATCTCACCACTTTGATCCAGGACAGCTGTGCCCACCAGTCCCTCATTCAACCTCTGTACTGTCATCTGGCCATCGTCACTGCCCAGGCCCAAAACATTCTGTACCCCTGCCAGACTCACTAGACACCATTTTACTTTTACCACACCCTAGTAATACCTTCCTACTCAAACTAGGTTGCCCTATTGTGCCAGGGACATCCTGCCCCCCTTGTGATTGTTCAGGCCTAGTGCCCCCTCTTCATAAGTTAAATGTGAGAAAGGACTTGAAGTCCCTTTTGAACAACAATGGTTTCTATGCTATTGTCACATTAAAGGGGTTTTCCAAGATTTTAATACTGATGACCTATCCTTTAAAACAGCAGAGACTTGCCGGCCATGACTCCCGCTGCACGTGCGAGCGAACGTCATGTTCCCACATCACTCGGCGCTGGTTAAAGGATATATATCAGAAAATGACCTATTGCTTAAATCACATTTTTATTTTAAACATATTTTTAAAGAACTTTAGGTGAAGCTATTTTTAATTTTCCATGTCAATGTCTATATTTAAACAAAACCCATAAAATCTTGCAGTTTTCACACTGGCTTCTAAGCCTAATAATTGCCCCCACTTCTTGGTCTGTACATATTACTTTACTGCAGTTACCTGGTTATTTATACACAGAAGTTAGGCTACTTTCACACTAGCGTTTTATAATTCCGGTATTGAGTTCCGTCATAGGGGCTCAATACCGGAATAAAACGCTTCAGTTTTGTCCCCATTTATTGTCAATGGGGGCAAAACTGAACTGAAGATAACGGAGTGCTCTTAGAAGCATTCCATTCCGTCTTCAGACCGGAGAGCAAACCGCAGCATGCGGTCCAGGCATCCACACCAAGACGGATCCGGAATGACCCCCAATGAAAGTCAGTGGGGACGGATCCGTTTGGTTTGATACAATGGTGAACGGATCCGTCCTCCATTGACTTTCAATGGAGTTCATGACGGATCCGTCACATGCACACATACGTACATACACATATACTGACATACACATATGCAGACATACACAGACATATATACATACAAATACACATACATACTTACATGCTCCGCGCTCCGTCCCCACACATATCACACAGTACATACACACAGACATATACACATACAAATACACATACATACGTACATGCTCCTGGCAGGTCTCCACAGCGCCGGAGGAGCAGGGCGGCGCACACATGGGACGATTCCACCCGGCGCCCAGCAGAGGGCGCTGTGGGGAATCGTCCTATGTGTGCGCCGTCCTGTTCATCCTGCGCTGTGGAGACCTGCTGGGAGCATGTAAGTATGTATGTGTATTTGTATGTATATATGTCTGTGTATGTCTGCATATGTGTATGTCTGCATATGTGTATGTCTGTATGTGTGCATGTGACAGATCCGTCATGAACTCCATTGAAAGTCAATGGAGGACGGATGTGTCTGTGTGTGTATGTACTGTACTGTGTGTGTGTGTGTATGTACTGTGTGACATGTGTGGGGCCGGAGCGCGGCTCCGGCCCCAACACATGTCCCTGCGGCAGCACCCTTCACCTGCCGAATCCGTGCAGCCGCTAATGTGAAAGAGGCCTAATATCATTACAGTCGGGATTAGACTGACAGATAAGACAGGATCCATCATTCACAATAGGTGATGTCACATCTTATCTATTCTTTCCTTGTACAATGACCTCTGCACAGTTCACAGAACATGCCTAGAAAACTCTCCCATAGGAGTCAATGAGTTCCACTCCTGACAATTGTGGGTACCATGTGGCTGCTGTAAAGCAATTTTCTTAAAGTTTTCTAAATGCTGTTAGCTCAGGCAAAATGGCCGCCCCCATAGTCATGTTCAGGTAATAGAAAAAATAAATCTATCCGAAAATAAAAACAGATGAAAAGAAAAGGATACTATCTGATTTTAACTGGCAGAAAAATATTTTTGGGACACATTTCCTTTAACTGCAGTACTACCCATGTATTACTGCATATAACAGTCCAAGATTATGGTGACAAATTTCCTTTTCTGATGATATGTTCCACTTAAAGATAAAAAAGAGTGCAATACTGTGGGATGTATAATATAATGGCAAGTATGTGAATTCTCATTTCCATCTCCACCGCAGGACTTATTTTTTAGGTACACTTGGAATAACTTTCTACACATCCAAGTGGAGATGTGCATAGCAGCAATCCTCTCCCACTCTCTGAAAAATGGAAAGAGTTACGGAGCTATGGAAGAGAAAACTAATTTGGAGGCTCCTAATGGGAATGCAGAAGATTCTGAGACTTTGATACCCGAGCAAGAGAATATTATGATTACACACGTAAGACAGAATATACATTCTGAAATGCTCCTTGTTCAGTCCTTTAACCTGTCTGTGTGGAAGCATTGCAGGTTAAATGGGTTTAACTGTAGTAATACATACAATATAATGTGGCTCTTTATGTAAATACTTTTGTAAGTTACTACTTTATGATAAATATATTCCCAAATACCTTTCATTAGTTATAATGGCTCATTTTGTCTGGGGAGCACTCATTAGGAGAAATAAAATGGGACATGAAGTACAGAGAGGATGTAGGGATGTAGCTGATGAGAAGCAGCTCTTGTATGCAGGCTCCATTACCACAGTCTGTCCTGTCCATCCTCTCCATACTTCATATCTCCTCATGAACTCCATTCCTACAGAGATTCAGCTGAAGATCCTATCATTTGTATTCAGGATAATAATCCCAGACAAGTAGCGCCGAGAGGAGGATGAGGCAGCTCTTTACCTCAGTGCTATGAAGTAACTTGTCCTGCTGTGTGATTAGGACAGGTTTTGTGTGTACTGATAGGACAGCGGCCATTTTGTTTC
Organism: Rhinella marina; assembly: GCA_900303285.1. NCBI lineage: Eukaryota > Metazoa > Chordata > Amphibia > Anura > Bufonidae > Rhinella > Rhinella marina. The sequence goes on from ONZH01011499.1 coordinate 322,019, forward strand.
TCCTAATGATTGCTCCCCAGACAAAACGAGCCATTATAACTAATGAAAGATATTTAAGAATATATGTATAATACAGTAATACTTAAAGGGATTCTGTCAGCAGGATATGCTGTATAGAGATAATGACATCTCTGTATTGGTCTTAGTGCTGTCATTCTAAATATGTTATTCTTAATGTCATCAGAGCTGTACTTTCCACAAAAAAGCGTTTTAATTCATATTATAATTACCCACATAAGGAGCCCAAGGAGATGTCCTGGGGGCCGTTGGAGCCCAGTCACGCCGCATATTTTCGAGCCCAGCACCGCCCTCCCGCTAATTATTCACTCCCCTTCATCGCTGTGTTCTCCAACTAGGTACTGCGCATGCGCGGGATTCGCCGTAGCCGGAGGAGAACACAGCGATGAAGGGGAGTGAATAATTAGCGGGAGAGCGGTGCTGGGCTCGAAAATATGTGGCGTGACTGGGCTCCAACGGCCCCCAGGACATCCCCTTGGGCTCCTTATGTGGGTAATTATAATATGAATTAAAACGCTTTTTTGTGGAAAGTACAGCTCTGATGACATTAAGAATAACATATTTAGAATGACAGCACTAAGACCAATACAGAGATGTCATTATCTCTATACAGCATATCCTGCTGACAGAATCCCTTTAAAGAAGAACTCACAACAAAAATTTAATTCCATGTCCTGCTAGAAATGTACATGATATAATCTGTAGTCATTTTCTTACCAATGTCTGAATTTTTGACTTATATCATCCTGAAGTTTCTTATCTGTGTCATGTGACCAGCAATTAGACCCACCAACTCACACAGAGACTTATGTGTGGACAGGAAGTCTAATTCTCTATGTATTCCTATGAGACTGAAAGTGAGGCTCCCATAGGAATGAATAGAGCAGTGACTGGATTTCTGTCCTGGGTCAGTTGGAGGTCAGGGAGTTGGTCACATGACCCAGCTACAATAAGAAGAGAGGTTTTTACTCACAGAAACAGTCACTGATAAGAAAATGACATTCACTACAGATTATATCATGCACCTTTCTAACAGGTCAGAGAATAAAAATTTTTGCGGGAGTTCTTCTTTAAGTATTTTCATTTTCTTAATTACCGGAGAACCCCTTTAAGGGGGTTATCTGGCCTAGGTGTTGACAATCCAGATGGTTGGAACTAGTGCAAAATTAAAAAACAAAACTGCAGCCTTGCAGCTCATGTGCCGCTGCTCTGTTCTCAGCTTCTTCCAGTCCCTGTCAGATATGATGTAGCTTGGTCCTGTGACCATTGTGAACAAGCATGAGACTAATGGGGATTGGAAGCGGCAGAAACCGGATGGGAACGGCAAGGCTGTGGACAGGTGAATATTTTGTTGTTTGTATTTAAACTGGGCCTATGTTCCATCCATTTGGTTAGTCTGCTGCTAGGACAGATAACCAATTAAATTTTTCAGAAATATTGTAATTTATTTAATAGGAAGCGAAGCCTTGTGGATTCTGTAAGCTGTAACCTGTTTGGCACTGACTTGACTAGGGGTACGGAGTCTAAGAGGTCTCCTACTCTTAACGCTTGCAAGGAGATATAGACTTTGAGGCAGAAGGATCCCCAGTATAGTCCTGGATTATCTGCAGTAGTGCTGATACAGTAGTAGCGTAGTCTGGAAAGGAGCCAAGGATCGTCACCTGGAGAGAAGTCAGGAAGCAGCAGGCAAGCAGAAAAGATGAGAGTGTAATCTGGAGATAAGGGTCAGAGCCAGACGTAGAAAATCAGGTACCAGACGAAAGGGGGCAAGGCACATGCAATATCCAAGAACATGACCAAGGTAAGGAGTTAAAACCTGGAAAAGTAATCCAAGGAACAAGAACCAGGCAATCAACAGGTGATGCATTACCAGACAATTCCCCTTTTACAGCCCTTCAGGACTGTTGTCACTAGCATCCTGATACTACTGTGCAGGTAGAGCAGAGGAACCGCAACCCAAACCAGCAGGACCATGGCAGAGGATGGGAGCCAGAGAAGCAGAGGAGAAAGTATCTGATTGCTAGGCACGTACTGGGACCTACTGTTAGAAGTGAATTGAATTACCCTTGAATTGCAGTCTCTGTAAGGCCCCTTTCACACGGGCGAGATTTCCGCGCGGGTGCAATGCGTGATGCGAACGCATTGCACCCGCACTGAATCCTGACCCATTCATTTTAATGGGGCTTTTCACATGAGCGATGTTTTTCACGCATCACTTCTGCGTTGCATGAAAAACGCAGCATGTTCTATATTCTGCGTTTTTCACGCAGCCCAGGCTCCATAGAAATGAACGGGGGTGCGTTAAAAACGCAACGCAATGCATTGCATCCGCATGCAATCCGCGCGTTAAAAACGCAACGCATCCTGAACAAATCCGCGACGCTCGTGTGAAAGAGGCCTAAATTGCCATGGTTATTGCTGCTACATTCTGTCTCCCGTCAGTCGTTGGTTTCTAAGAATCTGACTTAACGGTAACAACCAATATGGATGCGTTTTTTGTTATAGCTTTTGCAAAAATGGTTACTTCAAAATTAAAAACAAGAATGCGTCTCTAGGTAAAACAAGCATAATAACCAAACTATTGTTCTAACTGCTGATTTTCCTATATGTGGCTGCTTTTTCAATAGAGGTGGAAATCCTCTTTGTCCTTTTACTGGTCCTAGCCACAGAATTTTACTGTGGAGAGGAATTTACCTGTTATTTTTATAGCTGTGCCATGTGAACGGTTACTGTTTGACTGCTTATGGGAAATGGTAGTACCTTTGAATAGTCAAAAAATATTTGTATTTGTTCCAGCTCTTTCAGGAGTGCTGTCTGGTTCAAAGAATATTGGATGCATGGGAAACAAATGACAAGATTCAGTGAGTACTAGAAATTATGTTACAGTCTAACCTATACATAAATTATACTTGTCAAACAGGATTCCCAGTGATCATCAAAGATTATTTGTTGTGATATCAATACACCTTTTGCATGCTTCTATCTGGCATGGTACATTAGATAGATCGATATATATATATATATATCGATCATATTGCCTTTTTTGCTTTTCCTCTGCTTCTCTGTATGCCTTTATTTCTTAATATCTTATTTGACTTACTGACATTTAAACTTTATTCATATACAGGGCTGAAGGAGGAATGAGGAGAGGAAACATGGGTCACTTAACTCGTATTGCTAATGCAGTTGTGCAGAATATGGAGAAAAGTCCTATTCAAATACAGAACAGTGATTTTATTACAGGTAATATTCTTAAACAATTCTCATTGCCTGTGACAATGACAGTTGTCCAGTTTCCAATATTGATAACCTATCCTCACGATAGGTTCTCAGTATCAGGTCGGTGGGGATTTGACTCACTCCCCACCCCGGCCGATCATCTGTTCGAAGAGACTACAGTGCTCGTATGAGCGCTGTGGCCTTTTCACTGTTTAACAGTTTGCTGTGGACAATGCAACAGTGAGCAGGTGTAATTGCAGTTTCTTTGTCCCATTCACTTGAATGGGAATAATTACAGCTGCTTCTTCCCGTTGAAATGAGTGGGACAGAGGAGCTGTAATTACAACTGCTCACTGCGGTCTCTTCAAGAAGCTGTTCAGCGGGGGTGCCGTGAGTCAGACCACTGCTGATCTGATATTGATGACCTATCTAGAGTATAGGTCATCAATATCTGAAACCGGATTACCCCTTTAAAGTTTACCTTCTGTTATAATGATCTGTTTGTATACACAGCAATTGTCATTCACAGCATTGCTATATTCTTTCTTATTATCTGTTGTACAAACTGCACAATTTTTTGTGCTGTATGATATAATAGCGCCAGAGTACCCGTCACAATATCATTACGCACTTAATGGGGTTATCCTATGAGTAATAAAAAAAAATCAGACCCCATATAGTATGTGACAGTCTCTTTCTAAAAACAAAGCTAGAACCAGTCCTGTACCTTACGTGGAACCAAAGCTCCCCCCATTCGTTGATGTATTTGCTCTGCTAGATTTACTTCAAGCTGGTAGCTCAGATGGCACGTCCTTTCTCAGGGCATGTTCTTTTTGCTGCAGCTCTCTTCCTATCACAGCTCAGAAGCAGCAGCAAAAATGAGAACATTATACAGCATTAATGAGCAGTGTAGTAATGACTTCAGCACTCTGATTACTGCAGAAGCTACTGTAACCTGATCTCTCAGTCAGCTCATAATCCATCTCCATCTTGACAGTGAGTGATCAGGTCATAAGTAATAGGGGGGTCTGGTAAATGGAGAAAGAGCATTTCTTATTGAATACATGTATGTTGGATGGCAGTAAGATTGGGAAAAATGTTATACTTAGTTAAATTTTGCACTGTGTCCTGTTTATCTTTGTAGAACTATCAGAAGACTGCAGGGGGAGGTGGGAAACCTTTGTTGAGGAGACCTTGACTGAAACAAACCGAAGGAACACTGTGGACTTGGTAAAGTTACCATCTCATTACTCATATAATATTTGTCTTTATTGTTTGTGTCCTATGTTACAATCATCATTCTATACATATATACAGTATATTACTGTGGTCCCTAAATTTACAATATTAATTGGCTCTGGGACAACCATTGTATGTTAAAACCGTTGTAACTGGAACCCATAACTAGGAAGGGCCTGGATGTATTTCTGGAGGGTAATAATATTACAGGTTATAGTTACTAGAGATGGGTCGTTGATCCAGGGAGTAATTCTGATTGCCTGATTGGAGTCGGGAAGGAATTTTTCCCCCTAAAGTGAGGAAAATTGGCTTCTACCTCACAGGGTTTTTTTTGCCTTCCTCTGGATCAACTTGTAGGAAAACAGGCCGAACTGGATGGACAGATGTCTTTTTTCGGCCTTACAAACTATGTTCCTATGTTCCAGTGCCCCAAATGTCATCCTAAGATGAGAGAAAATCAAAATGTAAGAAAAATAAGCAGATAACTAAGACAAATAAAGAAGGCCCTTACATATAGCTACCAGGAATAGATGCTGGAAGCTGTGATCACTTTCTATGATGCAGACAGAAGGTTCTTCAGGGTATAGCTCACAGTGAACCAGGAAAATAAAATGGAGTCACCTTCACCTGGTATCCAAATGTGCCACTCATCCTGGCACAGACAGAGGACAGGACATGTAGTACTGCAGAGGAGCAGGATTGGTTGGATCCGAGTCTGAGGCATTTTATGTTGAGTCTAGTTTCTGCATACGATGGCCAAGGAGAGACCATTAATTGTATCCTGACACCATTGTATTCGTCTGTTCAGTGTGCAATCTGCATGCTTGTACATTTTAGGCCTTGTCTGCATTTTCCATGAGTTATATAATTACTTGGTGTATCTAATTGCAATCTAGGTAAACACCCATCATCTCCGTTCATCCAGTGAGGATGAAGATATTGACAGTGCTTTTCCCAGTGAATTGTCTGCACAGCAGGTGAGTTATTAAACTGGATGATATCATTAGGTTCTACATGGAAATTATATATCAGAATGATTTTTCAAAGGAATACTTTTTCCTGTTTTTTTTTTTTTGTTACAATTTTTCAGTAATTATTAACCTCTTAAGGACTCAGCCTAGTTTTGTACTTAGTGTCACCATAATTTTGGTTTAAAGTGTCTTCCATCAAAGCTGTAACTCATCGTTACTAAGGAGAGTCTTCAGTGTTTTACTGAGCACTAAAGATGCCTGTGTGTAACAAGTCAGATAGGCAGGATGATGGGCAGAGATAGTTAACCTACATGTCCATAGTCAGGGCAGTGATGAGAGGCGGCTGGAAGTCTCAGCATGTTACACACAGGCATCTTCTGCTGACTGAAGACAGATTCTCCTTAGCAATGTTAGAGCTTTGCTAATAAGACTCTTCACACCCTGTTTTCTAGTAGATAGAAACATCTTTCCCTAATAAATTACATTACAAAAATGTTTAACATCCCTGTTTAACATCCCTGTTATTAAAAATAAACTGAAACAGTTACACTTTAGGGCTCTTTTTATTTTATAACTCCACATTTTAAAACCATAACTTGTTTACTTTTTCATCTACATAGTTTGTTTCTTGTGGGGTTTTTTTAAGGGTAGAATTTTGGGGTATATCAAGGGTAATTAATATAAACGGAAAATGTTTTGGGGTGATAGTAAAAAAAAAAAACAACACAATTCTGTCATTAATTTTAGGGTTCTGTTTTTATGATTTTTTTTTTTTTTTAGTTCCCTTAGGGGACTTGAACCTGTGATCTTTTGATTGTTTGAACTACACATTGTTATACTTCTGTATTAAAGTGCATAGTCATTCTGACAAGCAGTCTGTTGCATCCGGCAGAGGCAGGATGTAATATTGGCTGGGACATGGTAAGCCTGGGGGCTTTCATAAGGCCCCTGGCTGCCATGCCAACTATTTGCATCCCGCAATTGTGTTAGGTTGTGCTGATTGGAGGACAGAGGGCACTTATTCCCTCTGTCTAACCTCTCAGATGCTGCGGTCGCTACTGATCACTACATCTGCTAGGCTTGGAGATAATATGATACAGATAGCAATCACAAGTAGGGTTGCAACGGTATGAAATTTTCAAGGTATGATAACCGTCTCAGTAAATACCGCGGTATTACGGTTATCATGGTATCACAGTTTGTTACATATATTATTAAAAGATACACTAATCCTCGGACCTCAGATGAGCCCACAGTGCCCCCTTCAGACCTCAGATCAGCCCCAGTGCCCCCTTCAGACCTCAGATCAGCCCACAGGGCCCCCTTCAGACCTCAGATCAGCCCACAGTGCCTCCTTCAGACCTCAGATCAGCCCACAGTGCCTCCTTCAGACCTCAGATCAGCCCCAGTGCCTCCTTCAGACCTCAGATCAGCCCACAGTGCCTCCTTCAGACCTCAGATCGGCCCACAGTGCCCCCTTCAGACCTCAGATCGACCCACTGTGCCCCCTTCAGACCTCAGATCGACCCACTGTGCCCCCTTCAGACCTCAGATCGGCCCACAGTGCCCCCTTCAGACCTCAGATTGGCCCACAGTGCCCCCTTCAGACCTCAGATCGGCCCACAGTGCCCCCTTCAGACCTCAGATCAGCCCACAGTGCCTCCTTCAGACCTCAGATCGGCCCCAGTGCCTCCTTCAGACCTCAGATCGGCCCACAGTGCCTCCTTCAGACCTCAGATCAGCCCACAGTGCCCCCTTCAGACCTCAGATCGGCCCACAGTGCCCCCTTCAGACCTCAGATCGGCCCACAGTGCCCCCTTCAGACCTCAGATCGGCCCACAGTGCCCCCTTCAGACCTCAGATCGGCCCACAGTGCCCCCTTCAGACCTCAGATCGGCCCACAGTGCCCCCTTCAGACCTCAGATCGGCCCACAGTGCCCCCTTCAGACCTCAGATCGGCCCACAGTGCCCCCTTCAGACCTCAGATCAGCCCCAGTGCCCCCTTCAGACCTCAAATCGGCCCACTGTGCCATCAGCCCACTGTGCCCCCATCATCCCACTGTGGCCCCTTCAGCCCACCATCTGAATAAAATAAAAAAATCACTTACTTGTCCTGCGCTGCGGCTCCTCTCCGGTGTCCGGCGCTCCTTAGTCTCCCGTAGCTGCACTGTCACCTGACAGCGTGCAGCGTCAGGTCAGAGTGCGCGTACTACGTCCTGACGCTGTACGCGGTCAGGACAGTACAGCGCGACCCGGAAAAGAGGAGGAGTGCCGGACGGGTAAGTGATTTTTTTTATTTTATCTTCTCCATGTCCTCTGATACTAGGCTGCGCAGTAGCGCAGCCTAGTATCAGTAATGCGGTCGGGTCCAGGTGCAAATGGCGACAAGACTAAAAAGTCTTGTCGCCATTTACCGGTAATAAGCAAATGCCCACGGTTTGATAACCGTGCATTTCATTACCGTGGTATACCGTGGAACCGGTTACCGCTGCAACCCTAATCACAAGTGACGGCACTGGTACAGCTCCTTACTGTTATGGCACAGAGGGATAACTACCAGCGCCCTGAAGTAATAGTATGTCACTGAGCAGGAAGGGCTTAGTATTGACAGTTCATATTCTTTTCTTGTAAACCTTCTAAACTCCTATATGTTTAACCCTCATTTCTGGATTTCAGGCTTTTTCAGACTACCAAGTTCAACAGATGACCTCTAACTTTGTTGACCAGTTTGGTTTTAATGATGAAGAATTTGCAGAGCAGGAAGACAACATTAAGTATTTCACCTCCTTACCTTCATATTGTGCCATTTATCATGCTACAGTATAAATCAGTTGACCTGAAGATGGTCACTTTAAATTGTGTGTTAAAGGGGTTGTCCGAGTTATTTTTTTGTTCTTTATATGTTTCTAACTTGTCAGGTATAACAACTTTCCCATATACTTTGTGTTTCTAAAGCTGCTGGTTTCTCAGAGTTGACTGAGGGTCACATGACCTGTGATGTCAGCTTATCTCCCTGGTCTGTGATGTTTCGTGCACAAGCCTTAGAGTTCAGATAACAGTCTGTACACGAGACGTCACTGGCCACGCCCCCTTTCTTTGCCGGGCTGCTATCTGCTCTCTCCCTGGATTCCTTCAGATAAAACATTAACCCCTTCAGCCAGAACACACTGAGGGCTCAAGGCTTTACAACAAATAGTAGCTGCAGCAGTGAGAGGAGACAAATGCTGGGCAAGGAGCTATAGAAGAATCGTATTGTACAAGAACAGGTAGGGGGAATTTCCTGTGTGTATCAGCAGTGTCATTGTACAGCTGGGACTTGTAGTCCTACACATACAACATGCTGCTGAGTATTCCAGCAGGCAGACATGTCACTCAGCACTTATATTCACTGCCTTTGCAGGGGAGGGGGGAGGGGCAGAGATTGTTGTTATTGCATGTAAACAAAGGCCAGAAGAGAACCAGGGAAATGAGGAAATATAGATTTTTTTTTTGCCTAAAACTTGCTGAACTTACTTATATATATATATATATATTGCTGCCCATCAGATTTACAGTGCTATATATTTTTTTTCATAACTTGGACAACCGCTTTAAACAGGTGGGATAGTTGAGAACTGGGTATAGTTATGTTTACCTCATTTATCTGCGATGTTCATGATTTGACCTAAAGAACATGATCTACGCCTGCATTTGGAATCTTTGTGCGTGAAAGGGAAATTTACACTAAGTTTTTTAAACCATGGACCAGTGATTTATAAAAATTGGATTCTGGACATTCTCCATTATAACTATCATTAAGGAGGAATCTGTTGTGTACGGAAAATGCAGTACATGTCTGACAATTCTGAATCATTAAAAATATGTCTTGAACAAGCTACGCTTGAAGGGAATCTGTGACCACCCTATCCAGCGACCTCCCTATCCAGCTGTTTGCCTAGACACATAGTTGTAGTTCACCTGATGTTTTATTTTTGTTGATTTTAGGCTCTGTTCCCAAGTTATGATAGTTTTTCTTAATATGCAAATTGGGCTTTTGGTGCAATGAGGCCATCACCATTGGTCTCATTGCACCCAAGCTCCACTCATTTCTGGTGCCAGTCCCTCTCTGGCTGCTTTGATTGACAGGGTCAAGCAATAACAAGGCAGGGGCTGACCACAGATATGGGTGGAGCTTTGGTGCAACAAGAGCAATGGTGACACACTCATTGCACCAATGCCCTAATTTGCATATTAAGAAATGTATGATAACTCAAGAACAGAGCCTCTGGAGTAAACAAAACCTCTTAAAGTTGTTTTTTTCCCCAAAACTTTAATATCAATGGCCTGTAGTGTGCATATTTTATCATGAGGATCGGCTCCCTGGATTGCCATCATTCAGCACAACAAATCACTCCAGTGCCAGAATCCCCTTTATTGTGCACACACCAGCACAGTTCCATACATACAATTGTCGCTGTTCCTGGTACTGCAGCTTATCCACAGTCCCCCCAAGTCCTTATGATTTTATCACTTAGGCCATGTTGACATATTGTGGATTTTGTTTGGATTTAAGAGCATATTCCGCTCCTAAATCCGGACAGTATGTGTGGCAATGTGCATGTGACTGGAGTATTTTTTTCCCAATTTACATGCTGCAAACAAAATTGCTGTAGGGTAGCTCTTTTGAACATCATTGGAGGTCATACACGTGTGACTCCATGGCAGAAAGACAAGTCAATTATCTTGAAAATCCGGACCATGCGAACATTGATATTCGTTTTATAAACCGTTCACCACTGTTGCAAAATAACATTTATGTCCAGCATTTAGAATCACTTAAATCACTTTAATTTTCATTTTATTCTTTTTCTCAACATTCATTATCTAGTGTGATACGTTTGATAAGGCCATCTTTAAGTTGCAACTCCTTTTTTCTATGTTTTAGTACTCCTTTTGATCGGATCACAGAGATTAATTTTAATATAGAAGCTGAAGATGAAAATGTAAGTACTGTTGAATGTTCATTACACATTCATTATTGTGTAATTGATCTGCCTTGCATATTAGACATTTTCACAGTGTTTTGTACCTAGGTAACTTTAAAGTGGCATCTGCCTTTTAATAAATTAGGCACATCTTACGCCAGTGCAGGGAGATCAAGACTGGTGTGTAGGTATGCCAGCCTTGAAATATCTTTCCCAATCACTTGGAAATCAAACAAAAATCACCACATTTTTTAAACTGTGTTTAACATAAAAACTTGATTTAATAAGTCATCTTCTGATAACACATTTCCTTTAAAATGAAAGATTAGCCTTAAATATCTATAGTAAGACAATCCTGTTAAAGAAAACATTATGCATATAATATAAAGAAAGCAAAAAAATTTAATCTAGATTTAATGTTTTTAACTGTATTGAAATGTATAGTTTATTAGTCGGAATTTGTCACCTATAATTTCATATGCATTTTTATTTATTTAAGCCTAATGCTGCCCTCTTTGAAGCCTGCTATAATGAACGTATTCAGCAGTTTGATGATGAAGAGGAGGATATTTGGGAGGAAAAGGAGATTGGTTACAGCACACAAGTTAAGTCTAGAACTCGGTAGGTAGTAAACTTATCAGTTACCTTTCTATCTCATTCTGTCAACTTTGCCTTTAATGTTTGATTTCATAATTATAAATCATCAGCCTGTGATGGGTAATGCCAGATTAAACAGCTCAAAGGAGCGGGCGACTATCAGGAAGGAAGGAAGGATCCCCTGCTCTGTGTGTAGATGAGCGATGGGCACTGCCATCGCTCAACACCATACAGATTCTTTGTTTTTAGGCAGCAGAGTACTGTTTTGAAAGCATGATCTGCTGCCCAGAAACAATGATTTAGGTGTCCTTATAAAAGATTGTTTCACTCGATGAACAAGCTTCTTGTTTTATTCTATTGACTTGTACTAATTAACTCCCCTATGTTGCCATATCTTCCATGGACTTATCCAATGATTAGTGTTAAAAATGAAAATATGAAGCTATCATATAGTAGATGACAACCTCTTTCTAACAAAGGTAAAACCAGCCCTGTGCCTGAGATCTCCCCATTCATTGTCCCAATTGCTCTGCTAAATTTATTTCAATTTGATAGCTCAGAGGATGTCTCCTGCCTGCTGCAGTGCTCTCCCTTTCACAGCTAATGGGGCATATCCTTTCTGCTGCAACTCTGTTCCTGTAACGATCACAGCTCCTAAAAGATGATATGGTTAGTGGCTGTTGAAGGATGGAACTGAGCATGTGTGTCCACCTCAGCAGTGTTACTGAGGTGGAATGAAAAATAAACAAAAGAACAAACAGCAGGTGCCGCTATACAGATAAGTTTTATTGAATAACTCAGTGGCTATACAAAATTTTTAATTACATGCAATTACAAAAGTATTCAGATCCAGGTGCTGGTTTGAAAAATGTAGAATGTTTTTTTGCAGGACAACACCTTAAAGGGAACCTGTCATCAACTTTATGCAACCCATACTAAAGGCAGCTTAAAGGGGTTCTCCAAGTTAAATTTATTGATAACCTATCCTCTGGATAAGGTCATCAATATCAGAGCCTCATACCAGCGCTGCCTCCTCTTCACTGTTTACATGCTGGCCGTAACGGGGGTAGTGGTGAGTAGGTGTAATTACACCCAACAGCCCCATTCATTTCAATGGGAAGAATCGCTCCCATAGACTTGTATTCTAAGTATAAGTCATCAATAAATTTAACTTGGAGAACCCCTTTAAAGTAGAGACAGATGAGATGATTTCAGCGGTCTGTCATTTATAAATTAAAAGTAAGTGGTTGCCGAGAACCAACATCACAATCATTGCAGACTGGGCCTGGAAAAGAGTCCTGGCCACCTGAGAAGAGTCATGGTTATTCATGAATTCCTGCTCTCCCTGCCCTCCTGCTGATGACTGACAGGCTTCTGTCTAGTTGTGTCCCTTTCTCTGTAGGAGAAAACTGTCAATCATCAGCAGATGGGTGGGAGAGCAGTAGATTAGGAATAACCGTGACTCTTCTCAAGTAGATTTGACTCTTTTCAAGGCCTGTGCTGCAATGATTATGATGCTGGTTCTCGGCAACCACTTACTTTTAGCTCATCAGTGACACACGTGGAAATCGGCATTTCTGTCACTATTTTTTATGCTGCCCTCAGTGAGGTCAGCAAAAAGTTGATGACAGGTTCCCTTTAAGGAATAAGACTTATCTGCTAATGTGTGTGCATATCTTCTCTTTGTTAAAAGCTGCTTAGTGCCTCTAAGTGTGTGGCCACTTCATGTCCCTATCCCCCTACATATGACAAGGATATTTTTCATTATTACTTATTGTGTTGGTATAGGGGGTGAGTTTTATAAAGCCCTATTCCAGTGCACCGACTCCTAGTATGCATAATAACACCATTTGTGTCCTCAACAATGAGAATACATTAGGAAATAGGAAGGTGAGAACTTTGTCCTACTCCCCCTTCATTTATCCGATATTTTAAGGTGCAGGTTTGGAGCATCACAGTCTTCTGAGGATTCATCACGCAGTGACTTGGAGAATGGAGAGCCAGAGAGCAGCCCTGCAACTGATGATGAAGGGCAGGGGGGTTGTCACAATGCAGAAACACCTCCAAATCTCAGCCCAATCAATGGTAGTCCTCCCACTCATAGAGATGGTTCCACTTCAGAAGGTAAAGACTTTATTATTTTTTTTTTATTAGAAAACTTAAAGGGGTTCTGTAGTTCTTTAAAACTGATGATCTATCCTCTGGATAGATCATCAGCCTCTGATCGGCGGTGGTCCGACACCCGGGAACCCCACCGACCAGCTGTTTAAGAAGGCAGCGGCGCTGCAGGAGCACCGCGGCCCTCTCTGTGTTTACCGCAGGCCAGTGACGTCACGACTAGTATGGCTGGCCTGGGCGGGGCTAAGCTCTGTTCGCCGATCAGAGGATAGATCATCAGTTTTACAGAACTGTAGAACCCCTTTAATTTTGTCATTTGGATATGTGTTTAAAGAAGTTTTCTGGTTTCCACAAATATTTTTGGTTTGTGTAATAAAAATGTATACAATTTTCCAATATACGTTCTGTATCAGTTCATTATGGTTTTCATGATCTCTAATTGCATTGTTTACTTCCAGTGGATAATAATCTGTGGTACAGGACTGATTACAGTTATTAACAACCGTGCACCTATGTCCATGACATGACCATGAGGAAAGTTTTATCCACTGGAAGTAAAACAATGCAAGCTGAGATCATTAGGGGTATGCAAAATAGTTCTTGCCACTCAGCCAAGCCAGTTCTCCGCTCTGCTTTACATTGGTGAAGGGCAGTTGCCCTGAGATAGTTATCCACAGATGAGTTACCTGCTTGGCTATAATTCCAAGTTATGTTTAAAGGCCTGTTTAAAGCGTCAAAAATTGCTAATTTGCATACAATGGTTTTTTCTAAATAACTTTTATTTTCGTCCTAAGAGACGGGATGGACGGCTGTGTTTGACGAGCATGTGAACTCCAAACCTCCCACTCCTTGTGTAGCATTGGATGTAGGTTCTAGTGTTTGGGATGCACCTGCTCCAGAGACATCCACACCTGAGGAAAAGGGATGGGCCAAGTTTACAGACTTTCAACCATTTTGTTGGTAGGTTTTTCAGTAGCCAAGTTCAGTACTGTTAGATTGTTCTTCTTTATATGATGTATATCAAGTGTATTTGAAATCCCATATTTTGGCCTCAGATTATTTTTTGTGCATGAAAAAGCCCAGTAGAATGTATGGAGGGAAATAGCATTTAACAATTTCATGATTAATTTCTTAAACATTTAATGATATTTACTGTATGTTTACGGCATATTGGTAGGAGTATGGAGCAGGCTCAGGAGCTGAGCCCACTCCATACACAGCAAGGAGCCATACACAGCCAACACCCATCTGCAGTGACCTGGATATCAGATAACCCACATTTTGGACATGTTACCCCTCAGATGCTGCGGTCAATAACCATCATTTGACCTGACCAATTAGACAGAGGGAAGAGGCTTCCTCTGTCCACAGATCACTATGTCCTCTCCCCAGGCAGCAAAATCACAGGGTGCTGGTCGGTTGGCATGGCAGCCTGAGGCCTTGTGAAGGCTTCTGGGCTTGACATTTTAATCTGTGACACAGTGCCAATAGATAGTAAACGATTGCAGTGTAATGTATACAATGGAATGCTCAAGTCCCCTAAGGGGGCAAAGAATGTAAGAAAAATAAAAATATAAAAATAATTAAATATTCAAACTCTTTCCCAAATTTACATATAAAAAATAAAATAATTACAATAAATAAAAATACAATACAAAATAAACACAATTGGTATTACCATGTCCGAAAAATGTCTGAGCTGTTAAAAATATGTTATTTATCCTAAATGGTGAATTTCATAGTAGAAAAAAATATCCTAATCTCCCCTGAAAAAATTGAACAAAAAAAAGTTGTGTCCAAATGGTACTAGTAAAAAAGTAAAAAAAAAAAAATGAAAAAAAGTTAAAGGTGTCAGAAAATGGTGATAGAAAGCATTTTTTTCAAAGTTTTTATTATTTTCTAAAAAACAAATATTGCTATAATCATAGTAACCTGCACAATAAAGCTAAGTTGTAATTTTTAGTGCACATAGAATGCCATAAGAGCAAACAAAAAAAGTGACAGAATTGTGTTTGTTTGTTTTTGTTTTTTTTTTTTGTTTTTTTTTTCCCAGTTTCACCCCCACAAATAATTTTCTTGCTGTTTTTCAACATGATATGTTCAGATAAATAATATTATGAAAATACAACTTGTCTCATAAAATACAAGCCATCATACAGCTAGGTGAACAGTGAAAAGTTATGGCTCTCGGAAGGCAGGGAGGAAAAAGCTAAAATTATAAGTGAAACATAAGGGTGGTGTTTTTTTAGACACTGTGCTCAAAATCATTTGCATAGACATAGAATTAAAGGGGTAATACAGTCAAATAACAATGCTGTCCGATTTCCTGAAAATAGTTCAAGGATTTGTCCAAGATAATTAAACATTTCGGACAAGCCCTAAGATTACGGAAAATAAATAATTTGAAAAAGTGTTACACTCACTCCTTTCTCCATCGCCGTTCTCCTGTCGCTGTTTGTTCCATTTCTGGATGCAGCATGTGATTGGTGCAGCCATTCACTTTCCTCAGCAGTCACATGACATATCCCAGCATATCACAGTGTTTCTGCTGGAGAAAGCGTACCATTTAAAGGTTTGTCCAAGAGTTTTAATTATCTTAGACAACCCCTTTAAAAAAATAAACATGCTTATACTCTGGCACTGTCAGAATGATGTCAGTGAGGTGAATGTAAAGTTGTTGTTGTTGTTTTTTTGTTGTTTTTTTTACCACTTGCAGGCAGTGGGACAGGTGGAAAACCCCTTTGGGCTGGAATACCCCTTTAAATGTTAGCCATCTGGTTGTTTACTGCATATTTTTTAAAAACGAAACCCAATAATTTGCGATGATGATGCAGTTCTCTAGTGTTTAAATGGGTTGTCTGATTTGAACAACCGCTGTTTGTGTGAAGGGGCCCTACACTTGAGGAAGTCACGTGAAGCAGCTAGACCTTAGCTAGTTTATGATAAAAAAAATGTTGGCAAAGTGTGAGATAGAAAATGGGTTTTACATTAGACTGTAGGTATATTGGTACTTGAAATACTTTACATTAATATTTATTGGTTCATTGCTTTCATTGCCTACTCTCTGAGAAGATGTTCCTCATTCTCCATTACTTCTCTTCATAGTTCTGAATCTGGTCCCCGGTGTAGTTCACCAGTGGATACTGAAAGCAGTGCCTCTGAGGGACATAGTAAGCAGAGTCAAGACAAATTCTGTGAGTATATGATTGACTGATTCCTGCGGGCCTTTTACATGGGTCGATTATCGACAGAACGTTTTTGGAATGTTTGTTGCTGATCATTTTCCCCTGTAAAAGGCCCTGCAATCCGCCAGTAAATCAGCAATCACTCATTGGTTGACTGGTCACATCTTTTATGCAGCAGTAAAATTGCTTGGTTGTCGACAGCACATCTCTCTGTGTAAACAGGAATTGTTCTGCAGAGAATAGTGGTTACATATGGCTGTAAGAACTATTGTGCGTTATGAACAATTATTCATGCGCCATTCCCCCTGACAGGGCTCGTTCACACAACCGTATTTTTCTTTCCGTGTCCGTTCCGTTTTTTTGCGGACCGTATGCAGAACCATTCATTTCAATAGGTTTGCAAAAAAACAGAAGGTCTTCCGTGTGCATTCCGTTTCCATATGTCCGTATTTCCGTCCCGCAAGATTATGAGTCTTGTCCTAATATTGTCCGCATCACAGACAAGGATAATACTGTTCTATTAGGGACCAGCTGTTCCGTTCTGCAAAATACGGAATGCACACGGATGTCATCCGTATTTTTTGCGGATCCGTTTTTTGCAGACCGCAAAATACATACGGTCGTGTGAACGAGCCCTTACCCAGTGTAATCCTTTTAACAAGTGCCATTTGACTTGTTTATCAGCACTCATTACGGTCAATCATCTGCTCTTGTACAAAGTTTCCCATGGTTGTTGCAAACATAGCAGGTACAAGAAATCACAGTATGGAAAGTAATGCTGGCTATACACACGAAAAATCAGGTATGTTGAGATCCAAACGTGCAGGAGCAGTTGGCCTACAAAAATTACAGTAAAGAGTTATGGCTACATATCATCTGTACATTTTTGTGAATGAACATTCAAATCCGTGCTCATTTACAATAATTAGCTTATATAGAGGTGCTTCCTCGGTTTACACAGGCCAATGTGCTACTGACAAAAAAATGGAACTTCCTCCTACCTGATCACTGCCCATAATTTTGGCCCATGTAAAAGGGCACTAAGGACCCAGTTACATGGGCAGATTATAGAGAACATTATCAGGAATGAACTTTCCTACAAACGCTTGTTATAAATAGTTTCCCAGTGTACATGTGCTACTGATCACCCAACAAATGAGCAAATCATTTCTGTGGCAGATAAAAACATTGTTTGCTGCCTTATAAATGGGCCCTTAAAGTGAATCTATCACAAGGAAATTCACTGTTAAAAGGGTTATCCCATCTCGCTGTTTTCATGGCAAGATAGGTATAAGTGCTGCCCCCAGGTGGCCAGGCTTTATGGAAACGGCGGAGTGGGCTGGCGCTCTGCTGTTTCTGTAACTCCCATTGTAGTGAATGGTAACTACACAAACAACATAACAGAACAAGCTACACTGCCCTTATAACTCCTGGAGTTACAGAAGCAGCATAGCTCTGTTATTTGCCCAGCCCCCATTCACAGCAATGGGATTCTGGAAACAATGGAGGGCCAACCCACTTGGCTGTTTCCATAAGGGTCCATTCACACGTCCGCAGAATGTGTCCGCATCCGTTCCGCAAAATTGCGGAACAGGTGCGGACCCATTCATTTTCAATGGGGCCTCAAAAGATGCGGACGGCACACAGTGTGCCGTCTGCATCCGCACTTCCGGTCCGTGGCCCCGCAAAAAAATAGAACATGTCCTATTCTTGTCCGAATCCACGGACAAGAAAAGGCATTTCTATTACAGAGCCGGCCATGTGCGGACCGCAAAACACACATGGACGTGTGAATGGACCCTAAGGCTTAGTCCTGTGACTGCCCCTTTAAACAAAGCGCAATACCTTGTAAGGCTAGCTCAGCTAAATGTAATGTTATCTATCATTTAGAGATCTGTTGCCTCATTCTGGAGAAAAATACTTTTAATCCATAAGCAAATGAGTGGTTAAGCCCACCAAGGGCGAGCCCAAGTCACCCTGTGCACCCTTGCTCCCCTGCTGCCTCTGCCTGCCCCTCTCTCTACTTCTTGATTGACAGGGCTAGGCTAGATGACTATGCAGGCTCTGGTTTCATGGCTGGCCTATGCTGGGCATTAGTTTCTGGCTGATGTGGTGTGTAAATTTTAAATGCATGCTAATAGGGGTGGCTGACAAAATACCTTTTGGGAGACGTTATAAAGCTTGGCCTTTGGAAGCCTCAATCATGGAAGCAATCAGCACACCCTCTTATTATCCTGTCTGCACTTCCAAAGCACACCCTAGTTGTAACATCAAGACAAACCTGTGTTCCCAGAGTTTCCAGAGCTAGTAATATACTATAAGCCTCTGAAGTGTTGCAACCTCCTCGTTGTCTCCCATTGTAGGGCCACATATTACTTAGGCTCCATTCACACGTCCTGTTTTTCTTTCCTGATTCGATCCTGATCCTGATCTGGATCCATTCATTTCAATGGGTCCTGAAAAAATCAGGATCGAATCAGGAAAGAAAAACAGGACGTGTGAATGGAGCCTTACTCAGTGGTGCTAAATGTTGTCATCCCCTCCTGTGCCAGTCTGCAGTTACAGATTTGCACTGGATAACAGATCAGAGTGTATCTGATATCTATTACTGTAGAGTGCCAAGAATGCAAGGCTGTCTCAGTGAATACATAAAAGAAGGCCACAAGCACAGTGTGTGCTCCCTAATCATAAGATTGTAGTTTAGTAAAAATCCATTTCAAGTGTGATCGTTCATTAATTTACATCAATTTTTTTTTTTTTTTGGCTCTACAGTCGGTGCCACATCGCCCTGTGTGTGGAATGTTTGTGTAGCTAGAAAGGCACCGGTAATTGGTTCAGATAGCAGCTCTTCTGGTGGCTCTGACAGTGAGGAAGAAGACAAAAACAATATCATTACTGAAACCATAAGCACTGGAGCTGGACATGAGACTATCAGACTCACCATGGACACCAAGAATGAGAAAGCTACGTTTAGTAGGTAAATGCATACGTTTTAATCTAGAAAAGGATATTTTAAAAAATGGCACTTAAATCATAAGGGTTAGGCTGGATTCACACTGCCATCAGAGGCTCCATCGGCAGTTCCATCAGATATGTGGGGAAGAATAGTACATCTTGTAGAAGTGTTCTTCCTGTCAAAATGAGAGACACCCACATCAGAACACCCAACGGGCCTCATTGTAAGTCGGTAGAGTCCATCAGGTGTCGTCGGTGTCCATCTTGTGATGGATCCAGCACTGCCATAATGGTTTTCCTTCTAAAGGAAACCATGATAACCCTGTGTACAAGCGGCACATTTGATTTTTGTGTTATGTGCAGATCTTGATTTCATCTTATGCATTGCAAAGGGCGAAATCTGTTGTAAGAATCTTCAACAGAATTGAAGTACTACAGCATGCCTTGACTCCTTCATGAATTTTCCTTCTTCCTACAAGTGGATGGGGTTTTAAACCTCCCATCCACATCCATTGTACTGTAAATTGTTGCACATTTTCGGCACTGAATCTATGGCTAAAAACTGTAACAACCAGGGGCGTAGCTATAGGGGGTGCAGAGGTAGCAGTCGCTACTGGGCCCAGTAGTCTGAGGGGGCCCAAAGACCCTTGTACCACATAAGAAGACACCGGTATTATAGAAAGTGCATGCTGGTCAAGTTACACCTCTGGCTAGAGGGAAGGGGTTAGGGCATGAATTTGGCATGGCGAAGGTTAGGTGTTCCCCTGGCCACAAAGCACTAAGGGAAGGGGGGCCCAAGCTAAACTCTTGCACCAGGGCCCTTGAACCTTTAGCTACGCCCCTGGTAACAACCCCGCATTGTTGTGATCTCACCTTAAGACTTGTGTAAACTAAAAGGGTTGTAGAGATTCTTTTCACAATTGAACTACATATAAAGTTAAAGAGAACTTGTCACCAGGAAAATGCAGTGTATTCTGCAGGCAGATTCTAATAGAGTTGAAGGAGCTGACCAGATTGATATTTAGTTTTGAGCAAAAAGATTCAGTGTAACTTCTATTTTATTGATTTAAATTCCTGGGCTTTGAGGTCAAGGAGATGGTCCTATCAGTGACTGACAGCTATCTCTGTATACACAACCATAGAGGGATGGCTGTTAATAACTGATGGGAACGCCTGCTATTGGCTGCCCCCCACGATGCTAGGGAGGCTCGTCCCTGCCATTGGCTGCCCCCACCCCGCCCCCAAACACCGGATGTTTTCATCCGCATGTGGGGTCCAGGAGCAGTGCGGGGAGCCTGGTAAGTAGAATCAGTGTGAGGGGCCCGGGTGTATGGGGGGGGGGGGGGGGGGGGGGGGATTCGGCATTTCCAGGCTCAGATAACCCCTTTAAGTATCACAGTATGTTTTTAAAAGAAAGACTGGTACTAAAGTGCTTTACTTCCCTATGGCCCATGTCATCTACGTCCACCTCTAAATATACCCAGGTAATAAACAATACACAGGAAACCAGAGGGGCCCTGGTTGCAGAACAATGCTCCAAAAGAAATAAAAGTCAATTGGAAGCTATTGGTTTGTGGTTTATTGGTCATTTTTTGTTATTAAGCATTAGCTTCATACATATAACTCATTCTTTTTTTTGTACAAAAACTGGAGCCTACATCATATCCGATCTGTCTTCACAATTTATTTTCCTGTTTCTTCTGTCTTCTCTCTCGTGTCATACCCTGTCTTTCTCCCTTGTGTTCTCTCCTGCTGTGGTTACTGCTCAGAATCTTTACGCCTGCAGGGTATGTACAGCATGCCAGAAAAAGGATTCAGGCACCTCAAATACCCGAAGGAGCAGGGAGAGTCTCATTTTTCTTTACCGCTTTCATTAAAGTGCATGGATAACTCTCATTATATGTGTAACTGACCACCACTTGTCCTCAACATCAACTCATTACTGTCAGATCAGGTTTTACTACTTGATTATTCTGCATAATTACATTATTATTTATTGGGTATTTTTATCATTCGACTGAGAGCAGTGCAAGAAATACGTTCTAGTTGTGTGTCAGCCAAACCTGCTGATGATCTAATGTGTATGGGAGCCATCCAGCTATCCAGTGATGACCGATATCAAAGGGAGAGAAGGATTGGGCTATTGGATTTCAGCCTGCTTATGATTGCTTTTTATACCATTTTTTTGGGGGAGGTGAGGTGACAAAACAACATTTCCGTCATTATTTTTTATGTTTTTTCATGTGCAACCACCAACCTTCCATTCCTATGGGGTGGCGAAAATAGCCACGCGGCACGCTTGGATATATGTACAGAAGCCCATTGAAATAATTGGGAGGTGCACTACTCTATGAGGCTGACAGAAATAGTCGAGTCAGCGCTTGGTTATCTTTGGGGCTCAGATTGGAATGAATGGACGGCGGACGCACATATGCGGTGCACACTCTGGGACTTTGCTGACTCCGTTCTAAGTATAGGTGCGAGTCCCAGAGGTCTAGCGATTTGCCCCAGTGTCTGAGATGGTACAACCGCTTTACTAATAATAAATAATATTGCAGTGTATTGTGCTGATATTTGGGTTGAGCTGCTGAAGGAGGGTTCCTCCACTTATACTGAGGAAGTACTGTGCATATGCTAGTTTCCCTGTCAGTATTAACCTATATTATATCATTCTAACCTATTGGACATCAGTGCTTATAGTGAAATAATGCTTATTACCAGCTGAATGCATGTGCTGTCACTAGCATATATGCAGTAAATAATATAAACAGACCAACCCCTTTAACCCTTTTACTACGCACTGGAGTGATGGCCAAACCTGGCGCCCACTCGCACGTGCAGCGAGTGTCATGGCCGGCAGGTCTCTGCTGTTTCAAACAGCAGAGACCGACAACTAGTTACTGCGATCGGCATTTAGATGCCAGGATCAAGTGAGATCACAGCATCTAAATGGTCAAAAACCCAGCATCCTCTGGAGGCTGAGGGCATTCAAACTGCACACCAGGTGGCAGGCCGACATAAGAAATGAGCAATAGTCAGTAATAACTGTATTTTAAAAATCTATGATTGTTCAAAATTAAATATGGATTTTGTATGCTCAAATGCGAGCTTCAAAATAATTGCAAAAAAAGTTTAAAAAAAACTTAAATATAAAAAATTTAAATAAATATAAAAGTTTAAATCTCCCCCCTCTTTCCGTGTGACTAAAAAGCTAAATACCTAAATAACAATAAATATAAACATCATGGGTACCACTGTGACCGAAAATGCCTGTACTATCAAAATATAAAAACATTTTTCCAATACGGCACTTGGTGTAACAGAAAAAAAAATATTTTTTAAAGGTTAAATTTATTTTTACACTGTTTAGACATAAAAAACCTATACCATATGGGGTATTATTGTAATCGTTCTGACCCAGAGAATGAAGGGCATGGGTCAGTTTTGCCACAAATGGAATGGCGTGGGAACAAAACCCGTAAAATGGTGGAGGAATTGCAATTTTTTCCCAATTCCACCCCATTGGAATTTTTTTTACCGCTTCCCACTACATTGTATGCCCTAATTAATGGTGACCTTAGAAAGTGCAACTTGTCCCGCAAAAAATAAGCCCTCATACAGCTATGTGAATGGAAAAATAAAAAAGTTATGGCTCAAGGATGATAAGGAAGAAAAATGAAAACGAAAAAATCTCCAGAATCATAAGGGTTAAGGGTGCATCACCTTGATTGTGTGATCATTGACCAAGCAGCACTAAAAGTTTAGACTTTGTTAGTCTCAGCTCCATTACATTTGTTTCTCAGGTGTTTCTTTTTCATTTTCCATTATTGTGTATCCAGTAGACATCTGTCACATTGTGAAAATGCCACCCAGCAATTTCTACTCATTGTCACTTTATTTCAGTTTTGCATCAAATTCTTGTGTTCTGTAAAAAATGCATCATTATTGATGTGGCTGAAAGTCTGACCCAAATAGAGCCCTAGATGCGTATAACCTCTGTGATCCAGATGTTGGTAACCTTTTGGGTAACATGGTTGACAAATAGCACAAGGGGTGATAAGATGTGTAGCTGCATAACTACTTAAAGAGGTTGTCCAGTTCCAAGAGGAAACTAGATGGTTACTTACCTGACTGATCCCACGCCACCGCTTAGGCTCTTCTGGAAGGGCTCTGTTTTCCTGGCTGCACCAGTGGCGTGTAGACAACACGTGACCATTGCAGGCAATGATTGGCCTCCTCAGAATCCAGTGATTTACTGCAGTGGTCACTTGTTGGCCTTGAGAGGTGATTATAATTTAAAGGGGTTTTCCGGGATTTAACTACTGATGACCAATCCCCAGGATAGGTCATCAGTATCTGATCTGTGGGGGTCCCTGTGAGCGCCACTACCTTCTCGCAGTTTACCAAGCACAGTGATGTACATTGTACAGCGGCTGTGCTTGGAATCACGCTCAGCCCCATTCACTTGAATGGGGCTGAGCCGCTCCTACGCCACGTGACCAATGAACGTGACGTCACTGGCCTAGGAAAAGCTTGAGAGAAGGCCTCATGGGAGCTCCAGTGCCTTCTCAAACAGCTGATCAGTGGGGATCCCGGGTGTTGGACCACCACCAATCAGATTCTGATTACCTATCCTGAGGACAGTTCATCTGTAGTGACTCCCAGAAAACCCCTTTAATCAGCGGTCGCTTGTTGACGTGACATTACCATTGCAGCTGGGAAAACAGAACCCTGCTAATCCGTTCATTTCTATGGGGCATGTACAAATCCATATTTTTTGTGATCCGTTTGGCCATTCTGCAAATTATTGAACATGTTCTATTTTTTCCATATTGCGGATGAGAACGGTCCTTTTTTGGTGGGATACAAAATGTGGAGAGCTTAGGGAAGGTATCCATATTTTGCAGATCCATTTTTTGTGGACAAAAATACAAACATGTCTGTGTTCCTAAAGACTTATAAGCACATATACGGCAGCTTTCCTTCTAGTTATATAAAGTTAGAGTGTATCAGTGTATACTGATCAGAAGAAAATGTATTATCAAGGAATGTGCTGTGATATATTTTAATTGTTGTGCCAAAACACACAGCTGAGTCACTTTATTATGACCACTTCCTACTAGTCGATGCCGACAGTCTGTAGCTCATGAAGGAAGTCACCTGTTGTGAGCTGTCTTGGTGGGTATATAAGGTGTGTGATAGGCTGTGTGCATCCCTCAATTGTTGTCATCGATAAAAAGGCCAAGTTATCAGACCTGTATATAGAGATGATTATTGGCAGTATTTCTGAAACTACGGTTTGTGAACTGTTCTTGTACTGCTGTGGTGAAAATGTATCATCAATGGACAAATGCCGCCACTGTGAATAAGCATCGTGGAAACCGCAAAGCACCACGTGCAATTGATGTGAGATGTGACCATTGCCACAAAGGTGCATGTGGGAGTACTGACACACTACAGTGGAGCAACTCGCTACCAAAATGAACCACGGGCTACTAGTCATGTGTCCAAAACAAAAGTTCAGCAAACCCTACTGCATAAGGGGCTCAGAAGCAGACAGAAGGTCACTGCTCCTCTGTTAACGAAGTTGTGTTGACAGAAAATGCTTTAATTTTCACAGCAGTATCAGAATTGTACCTTCGCTGAATGGCAAAGGGTTGCCTTCTCTGATGAGTTTGGAGTGTCAGGCGAGAAACATCAGAGAACAGATAACTATTGCTGGAAGAACACGAGCTGATGGTGGCAGTGTTATGGTCTGGGAAATGGTTTTGTGGCATTATCTGGAACCACTCATCCATGTGGAAGGCACTCTTAACTGAATTGGGTATGAATCCATCCTTGCAGATCATGTATACAGATGCTGATGGTCTCTTCTGGGGTGGATGGGATCTTCGCAAGGAGGGGCTGATGGCACTGGGGGACATGGCATGGAGGGGCTGATGGCACTGGGGGACATGGGATGGAGGGGCTGATTACACTGGGGGACATGGCATGGATGGGGCTGATGGCACTGGGGGACATGGCATGTAGGGGCTGATGGCACTGGGGAACATGTCATGGAGGGGCTGGTGGGACTGATAGCACTGGGGGACATGGCATTGATGGGGCTGATGGCACTGGGGGACATGGCATGGGAGGGGTTGATGGCACTGGGGGACATGGCATGGATGGGGCTGTTGGCACTGGGGGACATGGCATGGATGGGGCTGATGGCACTGGGGGACATGGCATGGAGGGGCTGATGACACTGGGGGACATGGCATGGAGGGGCTGATGGCACAGGGGGAGTGGGGGACATCATGATATGGAGGGGCTGATGGCACTTGGGGAATGGGGGACACGATAGCATGGAGGGGCTGATGGCACTGGGGAGCATGGCATAGAGAGGCCGATGGCGTGGAGAGGCTGATGGCACTGAGGGACATGGCATGTAGGGGCTGATGGCATTGGGGAACATGGCATGGAGAGGCTGATGGCATGGAGAGGCTGATGGCACTGAGGGACATGGCACTGGGGAACATGGCATGGAGGGGCTGATGGCATGGAGGGGCTGATGGCATGGAGGGGCTGATGGCATGGAGGGGCTGATGGCATGGAGGGGCTGATGGCATGGAGGGGCTGATGGCATGGAGGGGCTGATGGCATGGAGGGGCTGATGGCATGGAGGGGCTGATGGCATGGAGGGGCTGATGGCATGGAGGGGCTGATAGCACTGAGGGACATGGCACTGGGGAACATGGCATGGAGGGGCTGATGGCATAGATGGGACTGATAGCGCTAGGGGACATGGCATGGAGGGGCTGATGGCATAGATGGGACTGATAGCGCTGGGGGACATGGCATGGAGGGGCTGATGGCATTGGGGAACATGGCATGGAGAGGCTGATGGCATGGAGAGGCTGATGGCATGGAGGGGTTGATGGCATGGAGGGGCTGATAGCACTGAGGGACATGGCATGGAGGGGCTGATGGCATAGATGGGACTGATAGCGCTGGGGGACATGGCATGGAGGGGCTGATGGCACAGGGGGAGTGGGGGACATGATGATATGGAGGGGCTAATGGCACTTGGGGAGTGGGGGACATGATAGCATGGAGGGGCTGATGGCACTGGGGAACATGGCATAGAGAGGCTGATGGCACTGGGGGACATGGCTTGGAGAGGCTGATGGCACAGGGGGGGAGTAGAGGACATGATGGCATGGAGGGGCTGATGGCACAGAGGACTGAAGACATGGGGGCTGATGGCACAGAGGACTAATGGCACTGGGTGGAGCTAATGGCACAGAGAACTGATGGCATGGGGGGACATGTTGGCATGGAGGGGACTGATGGCTCTGAGGACTGATGGTGGCATGGGGGGCTGATGAGTTTTTATAAAGGAAAGAGTTCTTCAAAATAATCTATAGCTGCAGCCCTAGTGTCAAGCTTCACTGTGTGGATGATATTGGCCATTCATTCAGGCAAGAGTTTAATGTTGGTCTGAGGGTCCTCTAAGTGCATTTTGGCAAAATCCAAGAGGACTGCCATGTGCCTTTTAATGCCTTCTGTCTGGCCACTATACAATAAAGGACTAATTGCTGGCGTGCTGCAGAAATGGTTATACTTGAATGTTCTCTGGAGCTCTGTCAGACTGACTGGCATATAGCATGTTTCAGCAGACCTGATTTTGCTGTGTAGTATATTATCAGTTTTAGAATAAGGCTGTAACATAACAAAATGTGTAAAAGTGAAGGGGGTCTGACTCTGCTTACTGAATGACTGTTTCATAGACTCGCTCACCTTAGGGTCATGGCTTAAGTGGAAAGGACGCATGTCCCAAAATATCTGGTGTGAAAATCTGAAAGACAACTAAAAGTTGGTTAATCTTTTAGACATGTGGTCTATAGATGTCCTAAATTTTTCATACAGACTAAACCACTGTGACAATTCTGGTAAATTTAAAGATTCAAACACAATAGACTGGAGTTGGCACATTGACTTTTAAGGCTACATTCACATGACCGTATGTGTTTTGTGGTCTGCAAATTGCGGATCCGCACAAAAAAAAAGCATGACATCCGTATGGCATGCGTTGTTTTTTTTTGTATTTTTTTTTTTTTTGAGGCTCCATTGTAACAATGCCTATCCTTGTCTTCAAAATGGACAAGAATAGGACAGGTTCTATCATACGGATGCAGATAGCACACAGTGTGCTGTCCGAATTTTTGCAGACCCATTGAAATGAATGGGTCTGCAAAAAAAAAAAAAAAATGGAACAGACACGGAAACAAAATACTTTGGTGTGAATGTAGCCTAAGAAATAGTTTCTTTTAGAGCATTTTTTTACATGCTCGGTGACATGTGCAGAGAGGGGGTAGATAGGCTGTGACCAGTCTCGACATATTACAGTAGACTTAGTGGCCAGTGCAAAAAAACTGCAGGATTTTAGTTTTTTTTTTTTTTTTCATTGTAGTGACATGGAAAATTGTTTAAAAACATCACCCAGAATTAATTTAAAAAAATATAAGTTTAAAGGGGTTTTCTGGGAGTTTGAGATTGAAGACCCATCCTCAGAATAGGTCAGCAATATCAGATCAGTGGGAGTACAACCCCCAGCACCTCCGCTGAACAGCTGTTCAAAGAGAATGCGCCACTGCGGTGAGCACTGTGGCGTCCGCACAGCTTACCAAGTGCAGCACCATACATTGTATGGTGGCAGTGCTTGGTATTGCACGTCGGGCCCATTTATTTGAATGGGACTGAGCTGTGCCTAGGTGATGAACGTGATTTCACTGGCCTGAGAAGGGTGCTGTTCGGATATTGATGACCTGTCCTGAGGATAGGTCATGGTTATCGAAGTCCTGAAAAACATTTTTTAACAAAAAAAACAAAACTGATTTACATCTTGGGTCATTTTCTGATGACACATTCCCTTTAAGAATAGTTTGTCTTTGACACACATGTATGTGTATGAACAAATGTATGAACGATATCCACAATTTCATTATAATATTATGAGATGAGCCTCTGAGACTCTCCCTCCTCCTGGCAGGTGTTTGAAGTATAATTGCTAGAAACTGCTTGAAGTGCATGCACCATATACGGTATTTCACTGCTTTGCATGGTGAGCATGGTTTAAAAAAAAAATGGAGCAGATAGCTTTTGTGAAATGTACACCCTTTTTATATTCAAATGATTTAAATAATTTCTTTACTGAAAATAGATCAACTTGTCTTGAAATGAAGGTGGATTTACACCGTCCAATCGTCTGGCCGATTATCAGGAATACACGTTACTATAAATATTAGTTCCCGAAAATAGGCCTATGTAAACGTGCTGCCGATTTCCTGAAGAACGTGCAAAATGCTTGTTCATTGGGCAAATTCATTGTTGATAGAGCACATTAAATTATCTGCTGCCCAGAGACAATGAATCTGTATGAGAACGAGCGATGGCAGCAGCGATCACTCCTCTCCATACAGTGGGGTTGATAGCCGATTCTGTTATAAGTGGCCCTATGGTATCTGTGTCCGGATATGGCAATTCCAGTCATCTGCTCCTCTACCAGAACAGGCTATCGGAATACCGTAATGCAGATGTGAACCTAGCCTAAGGCATACTTTTTTTTATTAGGCCACATTCAGAAGCTTTTTGGTGTGAATTCTGCACTAAGAATCATCAACAAAAAGTACAATACATGTGAAAGGGATTTTGTGCTACTTATTTGTGAGGACCTTCAGCAATCCTATAATGATGTGAATTTGCTGAACTGTTTTTGCTGTTTTTTGCAGACAGTTTGTATGTTGTAGGCTAATGGCAGTATAATCTATAATGTGATGGTTGTTTCTTATTTAAGGTTAAAGGGGTTATCCCACGAATAATGTAAAAAATGAAAATCAGACATCATATGGTACATGACAACCTCTTTTTAACAAAGCTTGAACCAGCCCTGTACCCCACATGGATCCAGAGATCTCTCCATTCATTGTACTAGATTTATATCAAGCTGGCAGCTCAAGGGGAGTGTCTCAGCTCTCCTTATCACAGCTCAGGAGGCAGTTAAAAGTTGAAACTGAGCATGTGCGGCCTGATCAGTGAATAGGTAAAAGAAATAAGAAATTAAGTGGTCCTATACAGATACATATTACTGAATAACTCAGTGACCATACAGAATTTTTAATGACATGCAATTACAAAAGTGTTCAGATCCAGGTGCTGGTTTGAAAACTGTAGAATATTTTTTCGTGGGACAACCCCTTTGATGAATTCAATCAAATTCTGGTTGCCTAGTTCTTAGATGCTGTAGGGGGAATTCATCAAACCCCCCCCGTGCCAGAAAAATAGCTCCAAAAACTCACAAATTTTTGTGCCATTCTTGATAATTTTCCCTCTTTGTGCTGAATATGGATGTGATTGGAAGCATGTGTTCTCTCACACTGACATTTTAACATGACTAGTGAGATCTGTGTGTCATGACTACATAGGAATGATCACATTCCTAATTCAAGATTCCAAATAAATAATTTTACTTTGATAATAAATATGCTTTATTTAGTTTTGATTTTAATGACCAAACATAATTATTCCCATGATTAGAAAGATTTATTGTCAGTACTTTTACTTCCACAGTAATCCCGAAGCCCTAGTCATTGATCAGTTGACTATTGCTGATACCAAATGTGCAAACGAAAACCACCCTTGTAATGCCAGTGCCGAAGATGAGTCACAGGAACAGAAGATGATTTCAACCTGTACAAATCCACAAGGCTCTTGTAAAGAGAAGAGGTAAGTGCAAATCTGTAGACAAGACAATTCCACCTCACGGTCTTGCATATCCTAGTGAAATGCCTCAATGTCTGACATTGGGATACCCCTTTAATAATAATTTTAAGACTTTGTCTAAGTTTTTGTTTTCTAATGGTGTGTTTCTGTTTAAAAAAACAATTTTTAAAGTGTCTGTTTTGTCTCTGTTGAGATGTTTTATACGGCGGACATCCCGCTGTAAAGGCCAGTAGCACAGCAAATACTGATCCTGGATTGTTTATCCCTCCGATACCACAGTCAATAATGACTGCAGCACTTTAGAAGTTAAACCCCATAACACACATATTTTGCCCCCGAATAATTTTTTTTCCAATACAAGACAAGGTTAATTAAATGGTACCATTAAATAGATACATTGTGTCCCGCACAAAACAAGCCTTTAAAGGGTTTCTGTCACCAGATTTGGGCATACTAAACAGGATGGCATTTGCAATGTGCAAATGCCACCTGATGCCCAATCTGGTTTTCTTACAGTAATCAGATGAGCCGTTTTCTTAAAAAAAAGCACTTTTATAATATGTAAATTAGGCGTACTAGGTGCAAGAGGCGTTTACCTTGCACCTAGTAATCGCCGTGTTCCTACCTCTAGTGCCGCCTCCTTCTTCCTGATTGACAGGGCCAGGCAGCTTGCTCGATGAGCTGCCGGCCCTGACCTCGATCGAAATCCCGCGCCTGCGCCGTGTAGGCTAAATTCTGCGCAGGCGCAGATAGTTCACCCGGCCGCCCAGCTCCTGCCTCTCTCACTGCGCCTGCGCCGTGCGGAGTAAAAGCGGCGCAGTGAGTTCCGCCGGCTCCCGGGTCTCACTGCGCCTGCGCCGCTTTTACTCCGCACGGTGCAGGCGCAGTGAGAGAGGCAGGGGCCGGGTGAACTATCTGCACCTGCGCAGAATTTAGCCTACACGGCGCAGGCGCGGGATTTCGATCGAGGTCAGGGCCGGCAGCTCATCGAGCAAGCTGCCTGGCCCTGTCAATCAGGAAGAAGGAGGCGGCACTAGAGGTAGGAACACGGCGATTACTAGGTGCAAGGTAAACGCCTCTTGCACCTAGTACGCCTAATTTACATATTATAAAAGTGCTTTTTTTAAGAAAACGGCTCATCTGATTACTGTAAGAAAACCAGATTGGGCATCAGGTGGCATTTGCACATTGCAAATGCCATCCTGTTTAGTATGCCCAAATCTGGTGACAGAAACCCTTTAATATGACTGTATAGACAATATGACAATGTGAATAGAAAAATAAAAAAGTTATGGCTATTGGAGCCTGGGGAGGAAAATATCAAAAATGTAAACATGAAAATTGGCCTAGTCTCTCTGTTTGAGTTAGGCATTGCCTAATAGGCTGTCTAGGAGTAAAACACTGACCGGAAAATAATACACTGCAATACAGGAGTATTGCAGTGTATTATACAAGTGATCAGAGGATTCAAGTCCGCTAGTATTACTTTACTAAGTTGCTAATTTTCTTTTTTTTTGTCTTACAGCCAAGAGGATCTTACGCCGAATCCCGAAGCCACATTAAATGGGCCTGCATGACAAACTTCAGTTCTAAACTACATCTGGTGTGAGGCGGGACCTCTTATTCCCAGGGACCTTTGTGCAGAAACAAGAACATCTGGTTTGTTTGGAGACCCTTATGCCAATTTATTGAGCACTGCAGGAAAATAGTAAAACTGGTGGATGCAGCAAACTGAACTGAGAACTTGGAAATACAGTTCTAGTCCTGTTTCTTCAGACCCTTGTGAGGCTTCGAAAGAAATACTGCCTTTGCAGCTTCTTCCATATCCTTCTGTCATCATACCTGTTGAAAGATGTACAAGGCAGCTGGGAAATTAGCATGAATGAAGTAGTGTTTCCTTGTCTGCAATCTTTTGAGAAAAAAAAAACATTATTATTTTAGCAATAATCCTTCAAATTTTAGTGCAAATGCTTTGATCTGCCAGCTTGCAGACGTGATAATTTTCAGCAGTATACACCAGTGCAGATCACAAGCCTATCTAGCGTGTGGCAAAAGCACTGGACATAAACTGGTACAGACGGGTTACAGTCTTCTGTTTCCATGCACTTTACCATCTGATCCTTTTCAACCACCTTTGATTTTGAAAAAGGACAGATTTTTAGTTTAAATTAATTTAGCAAAAGTCTGACTTATTGAAATCTGACTTCTGTAAATGTAAATCTGCAGTTCATACCGATCCTACAGTTTCAGCCATTACAAAACAACCATACTCTGTCCGTAATACCCTGTTGCAGCAACACGTCTCTTTACCTCTCTCTGCCAGCACCATTTACTTATGGTATCCTCATTTCTTTTCACGTCCATGAAAAAAGGTGAAGTGGGGATGGCAGTGTTGTTTCTGAGTATGAGGGTGTATCCGGAGACGTGATCTTACATGAATCCTCTTCATTTGCTGCTTGTTTGCACTCAGCACTATTATACAAATTATATTCCATCCGAAATTGTATTGAAAAATGGTCCTCTAACGTTGAGGTCATCTCAAGGTAGATGTAACGTTAAATCTGGTCTAAATAAGGGGTTTTCTCAGAGAATTGATCTTCTGGAGAAGTTTCAATGAACTTCTCATGGAATCTTTTTTGTCTTTCACAGTCTTTATCACCAGGATATCTTTCAAGAATATTCTTCAAATGCGTAGGAAAAAAATGTGTCCCACCGTACTTGGAGTATTTTAAGCAGACTTTTTAAACTACGATAGCAATGGTTTTTATAGGCAATGTGTGTGACATTGTAGACTTTATTTTTACATTTTTAGCTTATGTTATTGTTTTAAATTATTGTCTTTCAATAATTGTCATACAAAACTCCATTGTCTGTAAATTTTTCTTTTTTCCATTTCCATAATATTATTATTTTAAGAATGTCAACAAAAACTGTGTGCCATAGTATTGTCTTAAGATCTTGTGTCATCACGGACTTTTAGGATGAGGTTACATTTCAGCATCATTTGTTTTTCTTTACACTTATGTGTATGACAAGTCACATTAGATCTGTATGGCATTTTAAATTCAGCTAGTGAGTATTAATGTTTTTTTTAACTAATGGGTGTATGATTGGTAATAGCAAAAATGAACACAGTATTCGCTACATATGTGGAAAGTGAATGTCTGCCCTGCTACCCTATCTAAGGGCAAAGTAGAATAGAGGGAAGAATTCTGACCTTGTGGATGGCTGTATAAGAAGTATCCAAGACTTTCTCAATGAATCCTGACCACTTTTAGGCTGCATTCAAACTCATCAGTTTGCTTTCCTTTTTGCAGCATTTTCTTGTCATTTTTTTTTTCTTTTGTAAAAATCACTTTGGCAAGATGTTACGTTAATGACTTTCTGCATTTGGACATATTTGTGTGTCCATTGTAGTAGGGCCTTCGTGCAAATAATATAGATATGTCTAGTTGCTGCCACTGGCACAGAATCTGTCTCCTCTTTATCTGCAGTAAGTGTAATATACAGCGGCAGCATCTAGGTGGTTAGACAGAATGAGGAAGCTCCATGCCTATTAGGCCTGACTGTCAGTTTTTATCACTTGCCAATAAGTTATGTCCCCCAAAACGGTGCCATTGAGAAATAGAATTCATTTTGCAAAAAATAGGCCATATACATCTATATTAGCAGAAAAATAAAAAAATTATGTCTCTTGGAATGCAATTTCTTAAAAATTAAAGTGGTCCAAGATGCTTCAGTCTTGATGGAGTTAAAGTCTATAGTCTATTATTATGAAGTCTACCTACACAGGATTTAATGCAGTATATCTCTAGGTATGGAGTTTTTCTTCTTCTGGCGTTCTTTCCATAGGCTTCTCTATATGATTTTTAATCAGGAAAACACATTTTCAAAATGTTGTCATATTTTTTAAATCGTGTGTAATTATTTTTTACATGAGAATACTTTATAAAATCATAGAAGATAATATATTTAAAGGGGTTCTCCAGGCTTTTAATATTGATGACCTATCCTCAGGGTCCGCAGGGTGCACGTCTATGGCACGTCTGCTGTCTATGGCAAAGCAGCAGCAAACAGGAAGAGAGACGGGAGATCGCATGTGCGCACTGTGCGCCATCTCCTTGTACAGCTGATCGCTGGGGGTGTCAGATCCCTTCCGATTTGATATTGACCTATCCTGAGAATAGGTCATCAATATTAAAAGCCCGGAGAACCCCTTTAAGGTCAACATCTCTGCCACTATCCCAGGGTTCAGCAACCTTCGGCACTCCAGCGCCTGTGAAACTACAGCTCCCAGCATGCATACTTCCTCGGCTGTTATGTGTAACTCGAAGTCAAAGGAGGATTCTGGGAGTTGTAGATTCAGAACAGCTGGAGTGCCGGAGGTTGCTGATCCCTGCTCTATCCTATACTGCCCTAACATTGGAGGTCTGACAGATCCGGAGGGATTCACACTTTTCTTTGCTTTTATGTTATTCTTTCAAGAAGGCATCAGCATATGAACAGTATTCTGATGTCAGCAGTAATATGTTGCTAAGATTTGAAGTTCCTTCTTTTCTAATCAGTTAGGTTTTTCAGAACTGCATTTTAAAGGTGAACTTCAGATTAACAAGTAATTACAGCCCAGTTCATTTTTTTCTATAGCTGTATTACTACTATCATAAAAAGCTGAGTCCATGCTGCCATATCCTCAGGAATAGTTCATGGCTGCTATTCAGAAAGTTTGACACTTTGTTTTATTTTTTTTTTTTTTTTATCCATAATGTATTGTGACGTCTTTTTTTTTTTTAAACTTAGCATCTGAAGACATGAGGACAATAAATAGAGCTATGTTTTTTTTGGATTAAATGAATCATTGTGTTATTTGTTTTAAATATAGTCTCTTAGTGGTTAAAGGGATTGTATTATTTGGGGGGAAAAAAGCTTATTTACAGCTCCATTCTTTTCCATGGTCTAAGGCCCCATTCACACGACCGTATGAATGGGGCCATATCTATTCCGCAATATTGCGGAATAGATGCGGCCCCATTCACCTCTATGGGAGCGCACAGCTGCGGCTCAGAGCTAGCTCCGTGCCGCGGCTCCGCATAAAAAGATAGAACATGTCCTATACTTGTCCGCACGCACGGACAAGTATAGGCATTTTGAATGGGGCGCCTGCACGTGTGTTCTGAGCGGTGCGGAACACACGCGGTGCGGAACAGTCAGTGACTGACAGCTATCTATGTATACACACTTACACAGAGAATACTATTAATCACTGATAACACCTCCTCCATGTACAATGATCAGTGACTGACAGCTATCTATGTATACACACTTACACAAAAAATGTTATCAATCACTGATAACACCTCCCCTGCGTACAGCTATCAGTGACTGACAGCATTCTCTGTGTAAGTGTGTATACAGAGATAGCTATCAATCACTGATAACACCTCCTCTGTGTACAACTGAAGTCAGAAAAAGCAGAGATTAAAAGTATAAATTACAAATTATACTGAATATTTAACCACAAAACATAGTAACATAGTTTGTAAGGCCGAAAAAAGACATCTGTCCATCCAGTTCAGCCTGTTTTCCTACAAGTTGATCCAGAGGAAGGCAAAAAATCCCTGTGAGGTAGAAGCCAATTTTCCTCACTTTGGAGTCGGGAAGGAATTTTTCCCCCTAATCAGGCAATCAGAATAACTCCCTGAATCAACGACCCCTCTCTAGTAACTATAACCTGTAATATTATTACCCTCCAGAAATACATCCAGGCCCCTCTTGAACTCTTTTAGTGAACTTACCATCACCACTTCCTCAGGCAGAGAGTTCCATAGTCTCACTGCTCTTACCGTAAAGAATCCTCTTCTATGTTTGTGAACAAACCTTCTTTCCTCCAGACGCAGAGGATGTCCCCTCGTCACAGTCACAGTCCTCGGGATAAATAGATGATGGGAGAGATCTCTGTACTGACCCCTGATATATTTATACATGGTTATTAGATCTCCCCTCAGTCGTCTTTTTTCTAAAGTGAATAACCCTAATTTTGATAATCTTTCGGGGTACTGTAGTCCACCCATTCAAATTATTACTTTAGCTGCCCTCCTCTGAACCCTCTCCAGCTCTGCTATGTCTGCCTTGTTCACAGGAGCCCAGAACTGTAAACAGTACTCCATGTGTGATCTGACTAGTGATTTGTAAAATGTTAGGACTATGTTCTCATCACGGGCATCTATGCCCCTTTTGATGCAACCCATTATCTTATTGGCCTTGGCAGCAGCTGTCTGGCACTGGCTTCTACAGCTTAGTTTGCTGTTCACTAAAATTCCTAGGTCCTTTTCCATGTGAGAGTTACCCAGTGCTTTACCATTTAGTATGTACTGGTGACTTGCATTATTCCTTCCCATATGCATAACCTTACATTTGTCAGTGTTAAACCTCATCTGCCACTTTTCTGACCAAGCCTCCAGTCTATCCAGATCCTGCTGTAGCCTGCTGTGTCCTCCTCTGTGTTAATTACTTTACACAGTTTAGTGTCATCTGCAAAAATTGATATTTTACTATGCAAACCTTCTACAATATAATTAATAAATATATTGAAGAGAATAGGACCCAATACTGACCCCTGTGGTACCCCACTAGTTACAGTGACCCAATCTGAGTATGTACCATTAATAACCACCCTCTGTTTTCTATCACTGAGCCAGTTACTTACCCACATACAGACATTTTCTCCCAGGCCAAGCATTCTCATTTTATATACTAACCTTTTATGGGGTACCGTGTCAAATGCTTTGGAGAAGTCCAAATATACGACATCCATCGATTCGCCGCGGTCAAGTCTAGAACTTACCTCCTCATAGAAACTGATTAAATTGGTTTGACATGACTGATCCCTCATAAAGCCATTCTGATATGGAGTTATTTGCTTATTTTCATTGAGGTACTCCAAGATAGCATCTCTCACTATATATCATTCTGTTTAGCTCCTCCTGCTTTATAACATCCTGCCTGCAATACACTGTATTTTGTGGCGACAGGTTCCCTTTAATAACATGGCTGGTAGGGCTTATTCACACTTCTGTATATTGAATCTCTATTAATTCCATCTTGTTATTAAATAAGTGGTGTCAATACATTTAAATGTTTTATTAATTCCATTTTTGTACATATGTTTTGTTCTTGCACAGTTTTTTTCCCCATTTTTGTATGTTTCACTGGATCCATACTTTTTCTACAATGAAATGTAAAAATATAGAAAATACAGAGTGGCCCACAAAAAAATAGCCCGCCTCCAATATCTCCAAATCAAACTGCCTAATAGTAAATCTGTCTTAGTTGCCCATAGCAACCAATCAGGGCACTGAAAAAAATTAAAGCTGAGCTCTGATTGGTAGCTATGGATAACTAAGACTGATTTACTATTAGGCAGTTTGATTTGGAGATATTGGAGGTGGGCCATTGTGTACAAAGAAACATAAAAATCAATGGGGTAGCATTAGAAACTAGAATGCAACATAGAAAGGAATAGGTTGAATTTAAAGCACCAGTAGTTCCTTTGCATAATTTACATGTACATTTTATTTAACAGCAAGAAATAGTTAAACCTTTTCATAATATGGAACAAATATGCATTTACATTGCAAAATAGGGAACAGACACATATACAATGGAAAACACAAATGGAACAAATTGAAAAGAAAATTGCATTGTGCATGCGTATTTGATCCAAATTTTTATACAGAAGTGTGAATGAGCCGGTATACTGAAATCACAAAGTGGCTTCTATGCAGTTCCCTATTTTACCAAATTATAAAATAAAATAATACTCTTCTAGTAAACAGTAAAAATCAAACATAACATCTGATCTCTGCTGTTTAACCCCTTCTGACCAATGCTGGCACAGAGGAGTCAAAACGAAGGGCCCAAAGTATAATTTATCCTACAAAAAGAAGGCCTTATGAAGCCTTGTCAGTTTATAATGGTCAGAATGTGAAAGGCAAAAAAAAAAGTATATTTTTGGGTTTGGAGAGGGTTTGCTAATGCTGTATAGAATTCTTACTGCTCCACATATGCAGAAACCTGTACTGTGTGATTGTAATGAATATTTTGTCTGTATTGAAGTTTTAGTGATGGATGGAAGAGCATTTTGGGCAGTTGTAATTTAGGGCTTTCGTGTCACTCCATTCTTTAGTAGTTGTCTTCAGTTTTCTTCTGCAAAGGCAAGGTGGAGCATGTTCAATTTGTGTTCTGTACTGTGCCTGGATGTCACACAGAGTAAGAGCTATTTGCGGTGAACCCATACACATTAGTCTAAAGTTGATTTTAAAAAAAGGATGTTTTCAAGCAAAATGATCAGTCATTACATGAAATCTGAAGTTTACCTAAACTTTCGAAGCATTTTATTTAAAACTATTTTAAATATCCAATAATAATTTTTTCTTTTTTTTTTTTCTTTACTTACAAAATAGGTGTCTGAAGGTGTCTATACACTTGTACACCGCTGACATGCCTGCAGTGTACAGATTCCACTGTGGGGCTACAGTGAATGCTGTACTGCTTGCATCACGAAAAGCTTAGCATAACTCATCGTCACAGGGTCTTCTGCACTGAGTGCTGTGCAGAGCTTTTAGCGGGCGCAGACAGGAGCTCTTCATGTAGCACATGGCTGCTCCTGCCTATGCATGTTCCGCTAGAAGCCTGCCATAGCACATCGAATGTGTTATACTAAGCAGTGTGGCACTGGCAAAGGCAGGAGCAGCCACAGTGCAATCCATACATCCATAGGCTTCTGACATGTCAGCGGTGAATGAGTATCCAGATTTCAAAAAACACTCACTGCCTTTGCCAGTCCTCGGTGGACAGATCCTTAGGATAAGCAAATCCACAAAGTAAAGTCCAGCACTCGGGTCTTGGATAAAACTATACATTTTTTAATTTCAAATATCTTTAAAAAATAAAAAATCCAAACTGGCACACAGCAGGACATCTCCCCACACCAGTCAACACATTTCGGACTGCACTCAGTCCTTATTCGTGACAACATGAGTCCTGATGTGTGCCATTTTAGACTTTTTTTTTTTTTTTTAAAAGATATTTCAAATAAAAAATTTATAGTTTTATCCAAGACCCGGAGTGCTGGACCCGCTACTTTGTTTCTACAGATTTAAAAATGGTATAGACAACTGAACTTCGTATGCCTATTTTATAATATATTGCAAAAAACAATTGATATTTAGAATAGTTTTTAATAAAATACTTCAAAAGTTTAGGTAAACTATAACAACAATTGTTTTATGCAACTGATGACTGATCGCCATTGTCTGAATAGAAGTCGCCTGTGTTTGAAATTTCCATTGAAGGAAAGATCTTTCGTTTAGGCTCCATTCACACGTCCTGTTTTTCTTTCCTGATTCGATCCTGATTTTTCCAGGACCCATTGAAATGAATGGATCAGGATCAGGATCGAATCAGGAAAGAAAACCAGGACGTGTGAATGGAGCCTTAAAGAAAGGATGTTTGTGGAGGAAAGAATTTTCCCAGTAAGATTGTCCATCCATCGCCCTGGTATCATTGAACGTATATGGCCAATCTGAATAAATACTCTGGCCAATATGGACTAAAATGTGTATGGCCGCGTCTGTTTAACCATCAACCAGCTTCTATCTAATGTGTATGGCTGCCATTAGAATGATTGAAAGGTGTTCACGAACTGGACATAAGATGCATTTACCCTTACTTACATTCTTCTGGCAGTGGAAATTTGCTTTACTATTCTTGGTGCATCTTCCTGTTCCATTGTCTCTTTTTATTATTTTACTCCATTGCTTCTTTATTGTTTCTTATGTTACTAGCATAGACAATAGAATTGTGGTGCACATGGAAGATGCAGTAATATCCCTAATGCTGCTGTGAACATAAAATACAGGCAAAAGTGGATGCCCTACAATGCAATTAATGAAACCAAATCAAAAACAAATACATGTACAGAATATTCTGCGTGTACAAGTCTTCCACAAAATGCTGTAGAAAGTGTAAAATAGAGGAGGCACTTAAAGCCTTACTGATGTGTTCAATCATTGCAGAAAATGCTATTCAGTTAGTTACCTGTGCACATGATGTTATTGTGCCTTTCCAGGTTGATACCCTAATATATGTAGAAGTGTAATGTTGAGCGAAGCATCCAAAGTGGAATACGGTCCAAATTTTATGAAAAATTTGATTCTAAACAAAGCCAAATTTCTGAATAATTTTTCCTAAAATGGCGGCTGAAATTGTCTTACAAAGAATGGGAAAAAAATTACTTTTCTCATCCATTTTTTTTTTAACTCGAAAAGGCCATATTGCAGTAGTGTATTACCATTTTTTATCGACCGTTAGACGGGTTCACTTCTGCCTAAGTTGCTGTTAAAAGCGGTCCCATTGATTGATAGGCTGAATGAGGTTTTAACATAGCGATTCACGACAAATTAATTCGGAACATTTTGAATTTCTAGTCAAACTTCGACAAAGTTAGCAAATCGAATTTTTTAAAACTTTGCTGATCTGTATAGAAGTGTATGCACAAATATACAAACTAAATTGGGAATTTCAACAAGTTGAACTACGTACACAGATAAATGATGTAGTCTATGTATTATGCTTCTGGACTTGAAACATGTGGCACTCCTTGCTCTTTCAGTATCTTCTCACAGCTTACAGTGGCAATTTATATGGTGGAAAGTGTAGTCTTTGTATCAGGCACTGTACGGTAATGTGCCACAAAACTACACCTCTGAAAATGTGAGAAAAGCACAGCAGATAAAACTGCGTAACAACCTCAACTGAAGCTATTATGTTTGCCTATTGACTTGTTCCAATAGCAGCCAGCAGAAAAGCTTTGGGTTATAATAGAGGATTGAAAGAGGTTATGAAATTAATTTATAGTGAAAGGAACCCGACCTTCTAATACACTTTATTTTAATTCCTCACCATTTAAAATTTCTGCTGTCTTTCAGTGACTGAAACTCATAGAGACCTACTGCTATGAACACAGTTGAATAGTTTCTACAATGTTTAAGAGGTTGTAGGAACAGCGGTACACTTAACCATGGGTTGTGTCTGGTATTGTATCTCATCCCTATTCACTTCAGTTGTGCAGAACTGCAATACCAGACACATCTGATGATGTGATGCTGTTTTTGGAAAAAGCAGCTATGTTTTTCTAATCATGTACAAGTCCAGGACAGGAATTTGGTGATCCTTAGCCGAGGGAGAATTGCCTAGACCTATTTATACATTGCAACAAACTACAGGTGGAAAATAGAAACAAAGCATAGTATTAAGCTGAAAATGTTCTCTTCTTGTGCTGATTATATAAGGGCTCCTTCACGTCTGTGTTTAGCTTTCCATTCTTCTGATCCTTCAAAAGAGCAGAAAAATGAAAAATAACAGATTTTTATTTGGAGCATCTGTTGTGGTCAGTTTCGTCAAAGATCAGTTATTTTTGACTACAGAAAGTCTTGCATGTATGACTTTTTGTCCAGCTGAAAGCCAACAGATGCGGTCAGATCCCGTGGTAGTAAATACAGTGAACTCCAGTAGGCTTTGTCACCTGGGAAAGCCAGCCAGAGTTCACAACGGTGATGTTTCACACCTGCGCCAAGGCCTGCTGGAGTTCACCATGCTCAGCCTAATTAGATATTGGTTTTCGCCACTAGACCCTGTTGACTGTAATGGAACAATGAGCGCCAGGTTTCGGCCAGAAAAAAATAGTGCATGCACTAGTTTTTGTCCACCCAAAACTCAGCGCTCAAACTGGAAACCAGCCAAATCTCTCCAGATCTCATTAGAGTCAAAGGGCTCCAGTAGTGTACACATTTATCCTTCAAGGCCAGATACGGTCAACTCTGGCAGGCTGTTCCTCTACCAGGTAGCTTTACTGCGTTTGTGAAGGTAGCCTAAATTATGTATGATGGAGCCGACATAGACTGATGCAAACTGATTGCATATCTTTAGTTTTCCTGTTCTTCTGACGGATTTGAAGATCAGAGAGTTCAACCCAGATGTGAACAACCGTATGCAAAATATTCTGTGATTTAAATTGACAAGAAGTCAAAGTTTTTTTGAAGGTTTAAAAATGCTGGATGCTGTTAACATGTATATAAAGAATTTACAAAATGTGTGGTCAACTGGAGCTATTGTAA
The DNA here is from genome assembly GCA_900303285.1 of Rhinella marina. Taxonomy (NCBI): domain Eukaryota; kingdom Metazoa; phylum Chordata; class Amphibia; order Anura; family Bufonidae; genus Rhinella; species Rhinella marina. Next base: position 364,222 of record ONZH01011499.1, read on the forward strand.
TTGATCCTTGACTGATTCCAACTTTTTTAAGTTAAATTTGTAGAAGTCTACTCAGACTATAACCATCACTGCCATCTTTTAAAATAATGCTTGTTATGTACAGATCTACAATTCATCCCCAAAATATTATTACAATAAGACTTTATTGATTTCTACAACTAGTCCAAAATAACTGCATTTGCTTTGCACATAGTTGAACGTGTTGGCAGTGGAAATATGTAAAAAAAATACTCCAAAATGTAGCTCCTTTGAAAATAGTATGGTTTAAAATGAGAGAATATTGGCTGATTATAATGTATTTAAGCATTAAGTCCTACAATCAGAAACGAGGTTGGAGGGAAATCCTATTGTCACATTCTCTCTAAACGTCTGAAGGGAAAAGAGGTTCACAGTAACTATGATACTGACCTCCAGTAAAAGAAAAAAAAAAAGTTTACTGTGTGTGTGTTCTGTGTATGTATATGTGTATATACTTAGAAATAAATAAATATAGGTTTCATGTGTTCTGCCTTTTCCTTGTTATATTTTTCCTAAATATACCTCTGTGCAATCTGTTTTATATATTTGTATATACATATTATATATTCTGATTCATTGTAAACATGCTGCTTGTGGTGCAAGTTCTGTTTTCCTTATAAACTAGATGTTTTGTTTTTTAATAATGGCCTTGTTTCCTTATTGAAATATTACAAAACATTTGCTTATTTTTCAGGGTGTGCTTGCAAAATGTGGGTTTGCTTTGTACCACACCTTGTTTTATCTGCTGTGGATGGTTTAGGTAAGGAATTATACATTTCAGAAAGTTTATATTTACTGTGTCGTCTTGAGAAACGTTAATACTACAGTAATTGGTTTGGAGAACTTTTGACCTCCATTGTCAAGGTCCCCTTTGGGATGCCATTAGTATGAAGTTACTTTCCCCAGCTTGTAGACCAGGGTTCAGAAACCTTCGGCACTCCAGCTGTAGTGAAACTACAATTCCCAGCATGCTCCATTCATTTCTTTAAAAGTTCTTAGAAAAACAGAGGAAGTATGCATGCTGGGAGTTGTAGTTTTACAACAGCTGGAGTGCCGGAGGTTGCCTACCCTCGTTGTAGAGGATGGAGTTACTGGAGGTCATGTTTCCTAGGCTTATCTAATATTTTTTGGTCTTTGCAGATAAAAATTAGCACACACAAAAATATGCCAGATTTTGGTCTAGAATTGCAGCATATAACTTGTCATTTTATAGGCACTCATTATGTCCTCTGTATCCAGCCCTGTAAAATCACCCCTGAGCTCATGCACAAATGGCACACAGTTTGCAGATGTGGACTCATTGGCCCTTTTCAGACGAGCGAGGTCCACTCATCAGACTCACAGCGCGTGTATGCGGCAGCTCCTGTCCTGACTTCACAGCACTGACGGTGTCGCATAGCATTATATTGATTTATGATGCTATGTAACCCTCAGAATTCTGGAATGTATTGTATACCACTGACATAATGCTGTCAGTGTTATCCAATACATTCCAGACCCAGAAGGGTTACATAGTATCATAAAGCAATATAATGCTATGCGACCCCGTCAGTGCTGGGAAGTCAGGACGGGAGCTGCTGCATACACGCGCTGCGAGTCCAGAGTGTGGAACTTCCTCTTCTGAAAGGGGCCATTGACTTAAATGGATCTGCGATCTGCAACATGTCTTATCTTTTTGCAGTGCAGAGGCACTGACCCGAAAGCCCACAGAAGCACTTTGTAGTGCTTCCATGGGCTTCCAATCCATGCTTCTGCTCCTCGAAAGATACAACCAAAGATAAAGAATGAAGGATGGCACTCACCAAAGTAGTCAGATTCTTTATTTATTCCTTACAAGAGGTAGACGGCAGAAAGGGTGCAAGACGCTACACAGGCGCCCAAAGTATAAAGTGTGGGGTGGCATCATGTCAGTTTACTTTAAGCAAATATTTGGGTATAATTTTTTTGTTAAAATTATAACATTTTAGTTGTACACAGTCGAGTCACTTTATTATGACCATTTCCTACTTTCGACAGCAGCAGCACATAACTTATGAAAGAAGGCACATGTCATGAGCTGGCTTGGTGGGTATATAAGGTGTGTGATAGGCTGTTATGGGTAAAAGGGGCAATTATCAGAGTTGCAATAAGGGATTATATTTGACTTTGGCACTTTAGTTCTGAAACTGCAGAGTTTGTGAACTAGTCACACGTAATAAAAATTTATTGTGAGTGGACAAATGGCACCATTGCTAATAAGCGGTGTGGAAACTGAGGAGCACCATGTGCCATATATGTGAGAGGTGAACATTGGCTATGAAGGTGCGCAAAGGCAAATCAACATGCCACAGTGGAGTACCTCAGCACGGAAAAATGAACAAGGGAGCTACCTGATGTACAGTGGAGAAAATAAGGACTGATACAGTGGCAATTTTGCCCACCTACAAACAATGTAGAGGTCTGTAATTTTTATTGTAGGTACACTTCAACTATGACAGACAGAATCTAAAAAAAAAAAAAATACAGAAAATCGCATTTTATTGCATGAAATAAGTATTTAATCAACCAGCAAAAATTGTGGCTCTCACAGACCTGTTAGTTTTTTCTTTAAGAAGCTCTCCTACTCTGCACCATTACCTGGATTAATTGCACCTGTTTGAATTCGTTACCTGTATAAAACACACCTGTCCACAAACTCAATCAATCGCATTCCAACCTCTCCACTATCGCCCAGACCAACTTGCTGTCTAAGGACACCTGGGACAAAACTGAGACCTGCACAAGGCTGGGATGGGCTACAGGACAATAGGCAAGCAGCTTGGTGAGAAGGCAACAACTGTTGGCGCAATTATTAGAAAATGGAAGAAACACAAGATGACTCAATATTCCTCAGTCTGGTACTCCATGCAAGATCTCACCTCGTGGGGTAAGGATGATTCTGAGAACGGTCAGAACTACACAGGACGACGTGATCAATGACCTGAAGAGAGCTGGGACCACAGCATCAAAGATTACTGTTAGTAACACACTACACTGTCATGGATTAAAATCATGCAGGGCACACAAGGTCCCCCTGCTCACAACAGCACAAGTCCAGGCCCGTTTGAAGTTCACCAATGACCATTGAAAGATCTGGATGAGACCAAATTAGAATTTTTTGTATCAACTCCACTCGCTGTGCTTAGAGGAAGAAGGATGAGTATATACCCAAGAACACTGTCCCAACCGTAAAGCAGAGGGTGGAAACATCATACTTTGTGGGTGCTTTTCTGCAAAGTGGACAGGAGGACTGCACCATTTTGAATGGAGGATGGATGGGGCCATGTATATTACAGGATTCTGGCCAACAACCTCCTTCCCTTAGTAAGATCATTGAAGCTGGGTCTTCCAGCATGACAATGACCCACAACACAGCCAGGGCAACTAAGGATTGGCTCCCTAAGAAGCATTTCAAGGTCCTGGAGTGTCCTAGCCAGTCTCTAGACCTGAACCCAATCGAAAATCTTTGGAGAGAGCTGAAACTCAATGTAGCCCAGAGACAGACCCAAAACCTGCAAGATCTGGAGAAGATCTGTATGGAGGAGTGGGCCAAAATCCATGCCTACATGAAACATCTGTTTGCACTTACATATTTCAAAGGTTTCTGTATGAAATCTGTTTTTCTATTGTATCAAATATTAATTTCATGTAATAAAATGCAAATTATTTAAAAATCATACAATGTAATTTCTGATTTTTTTTTTTTAGATTCTCTCTCACAGTTGGTGTACCTACGGTAAAAATGACACACCTTTCCATTCTTTGTAGGTGGAAAAATCGCCAGTGTATTAAATACTTATTTTGCCCACTATGTCTAAAACAGCAGTTCAGCAAACCCTACTGCATATGGGGCTCCGAAGCAGACTGATGCTTACATTTTTACTGTAGTATCGGAATTGGACCTGCACTGATTGGAAAAGGGTTTTCTTCTCCTGAGGCATATTTTCGGCTGCATCGAACAGATGGACATTGGCATGTGAAACATCAGAGAACAAACACCATGCAACCATTGCTAGAAGAACACAAGATGGTGGTGGCAGCTTTATGGTCTGCAGAATGTTTTTATGGCATTCTCTGGGCCTACTTATCCATGTGGAAGGGACACTCAACTGATTTAGGTATGAATCTATCCTTACATGCTGATTGTCTTTCCAAGGGGGAAGGGGGGATGAGATCTTTCAGCAAGACAATACGACATGTCACACGATTAGAAATGTCCAAAAATGGGTTGGAAGAGTTCACACTTGTTATTTGGTCATTTATTTTAACAAGGTTAGGTATCAATATCTGATCTGCCAGGATAGGTCATCAATATCTTATGTGTTATATGATGCAAGTGCCACCTTCTCTTCAATACACTGCTCGTCGTCTCAGCAGTGCAGTAATACAGGAATTAAACTGGACTTCAAAGTTAATTAAATCCTATTGCTCAGCAGCTGTATTGTACTGCATTAGTTATAAAGCAATTATACAACACAGTCCAACAATACAGTGCACTATTAGTTGATACTGTGACTTCTGATTAATTTTCTTAACCAAAGGTAAAACAGTAAATGGTATAACAATGGTAAAAGATGGCAATGGATGTAGTCATTTAAGAGAAACACACATGCCACATCATCCACCAGTGAGTGTGTCGGAAGCTGTAACACAAGTAGCAGCAGCTGCACTGCCGACACCAACCATCCCACCACTAGTAGCAGGCCACAGTTATCCTTTTCCTCCAGTAGTCAATGGATTATTGTGGAGAACGTGGATTGCATGCCTTGTATATCATCTCAGTCACAGTAAGATAATATAGATGTTACCACGCCTTGCCTTTGAGCCAGTGTTCAGAGCATTCCTCCCACTTACCGTAACAGGTAAATTGAGGCCAAAAAGAATCCTTTCTTTTCAGTCATCTGCCTTTACTGACTCTTCCTCCAGGTGCTAATGAAGATATTCCAGATGGTGTTTCTGTTGATGTGTTGTATGAGAACAGTCAGGGTTTGGACTACCATGACAAGGTGGTTTAGGTGGAGAAGGACCTAGGGGCACGTTTATTATGACCAGCATAATAAGACCTTGCACTGGTGGTGAAGTTATGTAGAAGCGCAGCAGCATATTCTCCTGCCTTATCTATCATGTTTCATAATGTAATGTAACACTTTGTAACCTATACAGCCACACATCTCCTGCCTGGTCTATTATGTATGTTGCAGTGCTGATTCTGGAAGTCCTACCCTGCACCGTATAACACCCAAAATTGCTCCAGAAAATTGACACTTTTTTGACTGCTTTCATAAAAAAACATTTCTTCATTTTCCAGGATGTTCTATATTTTAAAATAACACCAAAGCTGTTGCTACTTGGCAAAAATTGATAATTTTCAGACAGTTTGTTAAAAACAAGCCATTGTTTCTTCTAATACCACTATTTGTACATAAACACTGGCAAACATCTGCCCGCAAATATTGATCACTGAGGATGTATGGCTTGTTAAAAAGCCATTGCTTCTTCAGATACCCCTGTGTGTGTTCATAACCACCAGCAGGCATCTGCCACCACAAATAGATACTTTTTTTTATTTATTTTAAAAAGCATTGTTTGTTACCACCAGCTCCCATCCATTTACAAATCTATTATCGCTGTCATTTTTGACATTGCTAATTCTGTCTTGGCATTATAGAGCTTGAAAGGGGTTGAATACGAAGTGTTATATACAACTTTTCAGGGTACTTTTGATTTAGGACAAATTTATTTGGACCAAAGCAAATCGCGTGACAGAATCGAAACAAAAACTAATTTCAGGAAATGCGCTCATCTCTAGTTTTGATTGCTGTACTCACTGTACATGGAATGCTTCCTTTAGGAAACATTAAGATCAGTTTTGCCACAAATTTCTGTATTGAGGAGAAGTGCAAAGGAAAATCAAATTTCTGTACATGAAATTCTTCCTGGAGAAGTGCCTAATTAGCACAAATGATATTTATCAGTTATTCCATTTTATACATGATGAATATAATTTCTATGATTTTTGAGTGTCTATGGCTATCACATCTATATGTATGTGAATGCACATGGCTATCACAATAGTTATGATGTAAGCCTATTTTCAGAAGGCCATCAATACCTAGTTCAGGAGACTGGCCCCAGTTGTCTCGACCGATGCTGGCCAGACCAGAGTTATCAAAGCTGCATGACCACATGTAAGAAGACAGTTAAACTCTAACCTTCGCTAAAGACTCCCTCGATGGGTCACTCTTTTGGAGCCAGAGCAGCATGCTAAGCGTGAAATGCGCTCTGGTCTCCTGCAACAAGGCATCCGCAGTTGTCAGGAAAAAATGTCACATCATATTAAACAGTTGTTAGTTTCATTTATTTGTCTGGATATATTCCTGTTTCCATATATCTAGGCACAACCCAAGAACTGTATGTTTGACACAATGTACAAGAACTGATGTATTCTACAAAAACAGGGAAGTTCAGCCTGAGAATTGTATTATGTACAAAGCATTCATCAATTAAAATGGCCACAGTTACTGAGCAGTTTAAGCTTCTTTTACTCAGAGACATGAAGGAATGTGATGACCATTAACCCTTTCACTGCACAAACAGAGGCTTAAGGAAGGTCTCTCAAGTGTCATGGAAGTAATTTTAGACATAATACTTTGAACTGTAAAGAAACTACTAATGTAATACTATTCAGTGATGGAAAGACAGCTAAGGGGCATTGTATAGAAACTTTGGGAATTGGCTATCACACTATCTTTCATACATCTGCACAGCTTAATGATATTCAAGCCCTAAACTTTATTGTACCAAGATGACTTTTCTGCTCCAGCAATAATAGTTATCCAGAAAAATAGTCCACTGGTCAAAATTGACTTAAGACACAGATGTACAGTATACTAAAGGTGCCCACACACCTTCAATAGCTGGCAGCTGACGCCTATCTCTCCTGAACCCCCTCCCCTACCGCCATTGACATATACATACTGTTTGGCCAAGAGAGATGCTCCTGGGAGAACAAAAGTGATCATTCTCTCAACCAGCATAATCTGTCAAAGGAGGACTGGGGACACCAGCCAAAAACAGAGGGTCAGGAAACCATAATCCAAACCTGAATAGTGCTCTGAGTGAAAAACTGTTAACAGAAAATCAACTGAGAGAGGGTCACAACCATCCCATAGCAATCATTTGTGCACAAACATTCATGGTGAACTGGAGCACAGACAGAACTGGCTTTGTGGCCATTGTGTACAGTGGATCTACAATGATCAGGTCTAATAAAAGTTATATTAAAAGCCACGCAAAACATATCAAGCACATAGGTTGTCCTTCCAACTATACAACCAGGAAAAGGGGATTAGTGGAACATTTTAAAGGGTCTGTCATCTCCAAATCCAGTTTCAAAGTAAGCATACTGCCATGCAGGGTATGTCCCCCGAAACATGACCATACCTTTCTTGTGAAAATCCAGCTCAGATTTCTATGGGAGGAATACTTGCTAAGAAAATGATGGAGACAGCACATTTATATAGGGGTGTACAAACAGCAGCTTCATGTTCGGGGCATTCTTATTGTAGAGCTAGTATGGGCACGTGTTAATGTGGCCATAACGGTACACTTATAAACAGCAACCAACTCCGTAAGACAGTGTGTATAATGGAGGAATGAGGTCCACATATCCATACACCATTGCTGACATAAGCTGTGACTTATGATCATTGGACCAATGTGTAAATAACATTTTTAATATGCATTCAGTCCCATCTGATGTGCGGCTCTGACTGTAAAGGGTGAGGCAGAGGTGACAGCGCTGCACAGTAAAGAAAATGCATTCCAGCCACCACCTTAGCAAATGCTGTTCTGCAGTGGAAGGGTTAAAACTATATCACCTCTTCCTCATCACATATCTCTGAAGTCTCTTGTTGATGTGGACATTCTTCTATATACAATAATATACAATAATAATAATAATTATTAAGTGGCGTACAATAATCACAGTTAAAATACCGTTAGCAAATTTTAACAAATTCTCCTGTTACTCCAAATGGTACACACAATGAGCACGAGGTGCGCTCCTCTCCTCCAAAGTGCACACAGACCAACCAGCTGCTGAAGCCAATTGGTTCCTTATTTCTTGTGTGGTCCAGAATTCCTTGTGGCTCATCTTCATACGTTTCGGACTGTGTAAATTTATATTACTCAGGAACATTGTTTTTATACAAGGGTCTTCTCCCTTTCTCACTACAGTATATACATTGGAGTGTTAAACAAGCAAAATCCTATGACACTGAAGTAGTAGTAGAATCCTTAGTGGTTTTAACCTGCTCTTTTAAATTCTTCAGCCAGAGCCCGTGGTCTGGACATACACCATTGTGGAGCCCACTTACAGCTAAAGCGTATGATAAAATGGCTGTGATGCATGTAAAACAGGACATTCATGTTTAATGTGAACTATGTTGAAGTTTTCATCATGTAATCTCATTGCTTCAACTCTGGTAACTTTCCGCATTCACATGTTTCTAGGACTCATGGGTCCCACTGCCAAACTCCTCGCCTTTATAAAATAATTTAAAATATGACAATTCAACTGAATGACAACTCACAAGTAAGCATTTAAAATACCAAACAGGTGCAAAACCTTCCCAGAGATCAGTTTAGCAGAGCTTCATGAATGACACGAAGCCGCACAGCCATGTAAAGACCTGGCTGCAACTCACGATGCCGAGTCCACAGCTTCTCTCCAAAACGCCAGATCATAACATTGTATACGTTCAGCGCTTTTGCTTATGGGTTGCAGCTTCTGAAAGTCCACAACTAGTTGTTCTCATTTTCATTGGTTCCCAGTGGGCAGCATGTAGTAGGGTTCACAGACCATAACTGCGTAATCAACGAGCATTACTAAATCAAAGAAGAACAAAAAGCTAAGGTGCTTTAGCCTCCAGAAAAGTCTGGAAAGAAACAGCTTGTTGTGGGTTTAACAGGATTGAGCTGTAGGCTGCCAATGTGGTACCCCCGTGTTACAGTTTGTTCAGTGGTGCAGTTTTTCTAGCGCTATCCCTGAAGTTTTCATGCGTCGGACAGGCAGCTCTGGATTCGGTCAATCCACTGCTGAGCCTGTGAAACGTCTTGGGCACAGAAGTTATATACTCGCCGAGTCGTCTTCAGCTGAAAAGGAGAAAAGGCACAAATAGTATGAATAGTATGTAGCTTGGAATTTGGATCATTTAAAGTAAATATCCTCCTCTGAACACTACTTAATCAACATACTGTATGTCCAAAATTCTGAGACAAAGCTTCACATCTTCTGCTTTCCTTAACACAGTCTTCGCACACTGCTAAAAGCTGTATATTAACATCAAGAATAAATCCTTCTTTGATAAGCTCCCCATAGGGACTGCTGCAGGCAGCCAGAATTTTGCTATTTAGGGTGTACCTAACCATTTAAAACACATTTATTAAAAACTTTTCTATACTACATTATTCATTTTTTCTACTGGTTACTTAGAAAATAACCACCTAAAGTTCAAGTGTCTATAGTGCTTTGGAATTTGTACACTGTTAGGGCTCATTCTGCAGCTTGGATGCAGACCCATTGACTTCAATGGGGCCGCAAAAGATGCAGACAGCACACAGAGTTGCTCCGTTCCGTGGCCCTGCAAAAATTATAGATCATGTCCTATTCTGTTTTGCGGACATTTTTATAATGGGCCGCCCGTTCCGTAAATTGTGGAAGGCACACAGGCAGCATCCGTGTTTTGCGGTCGTGTGAACGAGCCCTTACTTGGTGGTGTACAGGTGTACGAATTCCACTTCCCCTGCCCTGTGCTCACTCACGGGGTCTCCTGCAACAACGTGCTATGCAGAACTTTTAACAGGGCAAGTGGGTGCAAGCAGGAGCTCTGCATAGTACATCATTGCTCCTGTGCCCGCCGCTCCGCTAAAGGCCCTTTAGCAGAGTAGAGCTGGTACAAGCAGGCGCAGCGGTGTGCTCCTGCCAGTACAGCCTCTATGCCTGCAGAACAGTGGAATCCGTATACCAATGACATATCAGCGGTGTACAAGTGCACGATTATGTGGCATTTCAAATAGTTTTTAATAAACTTGTTGGATACACTTTAGCATTATGGTTATGTGAAGAAAGTAAGAGGGAATATAGCACCCTGCACCAGGAGAACTGAACATTGAACTCAATATACTGTATTATAAAAAATTTATTCTAGACTTAAAAATAAAACCGTACTAAAAGTGGACATTTACTTATGTCATGTGAGGGAAAACAAGTCAATACTTACATCAAAAAATGCTCTTTCATCCACATTCTTGGGAGAACCCATTGTTGGTGTACCAGCAGATATGGACTCTACTTCTGCCAGGTCAATCACCCCTTTACATTCAGTGTCAGTACGGCTCTCATAATACCTTAACTAATAAGGAGAAAATGTATTTGAAGTTTTGAAGTAAAGCAAAGTGCAGCCAAATAATGTCCTTCAATACGGATATGAACCTGTTACCTGATGCTTAGTCTTGTCCAACACAAACCAGCGAGGTTTCCAGGGTTTCATAAATGCACCTCTCTTAAACAAAATTCCCTCGTATGATCTGAAACAATATAGTAAAATATTTTCATACTACAGCCTAATTTATGACTAAAAGATATTAATAAGATTATCTGAGAATAATCTGTATAACCATATTTTTTAAACCAAAATTCACAACAAAGATTAAACCACTGTGGTTATATTATAAGAAATATAATGCAACAATTCAAAAGTGTTAACCTATAACTGTTCAATATTGGAAGCAATTACATGATGAGTTCACCTTTAAAGATCTTTAGATCTTATTGGGACATGTCTGAAGACAGGACTGGTGATGGTCTGTGAGTTGGGACCAACAGAGGGAGCAATATGCCCCATAATCTGAATATGCAGATTTCTGTACCTCTTAAATTGAGGGTTCACAATAACATCAATTAGACTATAATGTCCTTTACACAGTACAGTCCCACTTGTTTCCATGGAAGAATGGGCCTAGCAATAAAAACAGTGCATTTATTTCTTAAAGGGCCCCAGCAATTTTTCAGCAGATTGCTATGTTAGAAGCAGGGCTATGCTTTAAGATGCTACAGGATTACATAAAGGTGTACTGTTACCGGTTTTCTCTTTCTGCAGTGTTGAACTGATTATACAAGGTACTAGTGCTGTTTCGTGCTCCAAGTTTCCCTCCACCAGTGGGAGTGCTTGTTGTGCTAGGACCACTCTCCAGGCTCAAATTTAGTGTAGACCCTACACCACTCTCCTGCAGGTAAATGCCCAACGATTGCCGCTGCGTGGATACACTTGATGACATCAGCAAAGCACTGGATTTCTGTAGGATAAAGTTAAACTTTAGGTGAAAGGAATTTTATTACGTACAAGCAAGTAACCAGCTTAGGTCTCTATTATAACAAGCACAACATAAACTGCATCATACACCCCTAAAGATGACAATTTCATTTGCAGCTAAGAGAAAACAAAATCACAGTAGTGACTCACCCGGCTCTCGTGGCGGACCTCTGTCCTGTGGACAGCCTTTACTTTATCCCATGATTCCTTCCATCTTTCAGGAACAGGTCGCAAATCCATCTCTAGATTTTGTAACTCCTATAAAAGTAACGGTAAAGATTTTTCCTTTGTCTGCTGCACTGATACCATGACCAAAAGACACATATACAAGGCAAACACAAAGTGAAAAAAAATGTACAGCATTATGGTTAACCACTTCACTACCAGGCGATTTTTCCATTTTTTTTTTTTTTTTTTAGAGATTAGCGAACGTGCTCGTAACGAGCACTGTAGCGCTCAGCTCCCCTGCGCTCGCATGGGCACAGCCATCCGGATCCGTCGGGTGAGGAGGACGGATCCGGATGCCTGCGCCCATGCAAGCGCAGGGGAGCTGAGCACTACAGTGCTTGTTACAAGCACGTTCGCTAATCTCTAATTGTTTTGCTTTTCACTCACTGCCTTTCCTGAGCTCTCACTTTTATTTTTCTGTTCACATAGCCATATCAAGGCTTGTTTTTTGCAGGATAAGGGAGAGTTCACATCATCTTTACTTTTCTGTTCTTCTGATCCATAAAAATAAGGCAGTACGGGATGCAGTACTTTTTCCGTCTAAAAACCTATCTCAGATGGAAATGGCTCAAACGGATGCCAAATGTGCATAATTGATCCACAGGATCCGTTTTTTTTCTTTATTTTTCTGTTCTTCTGATGGATCAGAAGAACGGAAAAATATCAGTCATGTGAACTCTCCCTAAATGGTACTTTGTAACACCATTTAATATTGCATACAACGTGGTGGGAAGCTGGAAAATAAATTCTGAGATGAAATTGAAAAACCAAACACAATGCCACCACAGTTTTATGGTTTTCCTTTTGATATACAGTGATCCCTCAAGATACAATGGCCTCAGGATACAATATTTTCAACCCATCGTAAGTTGAAACCAGACTCAACATACATTGTCTCAGATCCAACCAATCAAGGCCACTTCTCTGGTAAAATAGCTGGATTAGTTACTAGTTATCAGTTATTCCTGACTGTTATATGTAAGGACTTGTTTTATCTGTCTTAGTTATCTGCTTATTTTTCTTAAATCTTCATTTTCTCCAATTAATATTGTAACTTGAGGAACCACTTTATAGTTTTTGTTTTTCCAAAAACCTGACCTGTTTCCGTCATTCTCCAAGTCAATTACAATAATACCACATTTATGTCGTTTTTCTTGTGTTTTAATAATTAAAAAAATAAAAACTTTAAAAAACTTTTTTTATTTGCATTACCATATTATGATCCACATAACTGTTTTATAGTTACATCTACGGAGCAGTTTAATCAGTTTTTATTCAATTTTTTCGAGGAGATGGCGCACCAACCCGACCCCCCCCCCCCACCTCAAATCAGACATTTAGATTTTTTTGGGCCAAGTGGAGAGGGGGTTGCCAAACTATCCCCCCCCCTTCCCATTCTTGCACAATCCCTTCAAGGTCCTGCAGACGGCTGAGGGACATTATGGAGATTTAAGGCTCCCTTATAAGCCATTTCTCTGCATTCACCCCGAAACAACAACTTTCTGCAGTGAGATATTGGATCGGCTATAATCCTAAATTCTCTCTCAAGACCTGTTTAAAAGGATACCTAACTTAGATCTGGTAAAACTAAAGTCTCAGCTTTATTTTCTTTTTGGAAAGAAAGCTAAATTGCAAATATTTTGCATTTTTACACCACTCACTAGGCTATGAAAAGTGGGTGGGAAAGTGGGAATAGTTAGCTATGATAATTGGGTTTGCTCCAGATTTATAAACTAAGAATTTTTAATAAAAAGATGCAAAATTGTCTCAATCTACTCCAGTAAAGAGTTGGTGTAGACAGTGAACAGAAGTATTAGACTAGATGCACCAAATTTATCAAACATTGACATGCGATAATTTTGGCCCAAATTACGGCAACTCAGACTCCTGCAACACGGACTTCAAAAATTTCCCTCATGATAAATTCAACCCATTATGTATAATACTGGAAACAGTACGAGAGATTTACTGATCAAAATGTGCCAGAATTCTAGTGCAATTTGCACCAAAAACCTGGCCTCCATGCTTTGCAACACATCTATTTTAGACAATTTTTTGTGGCTCATCTGACAGGGGAGCGCATAGGGGAAATGGACATGGCTTCTTGGGAAAGGGGAGTGGTTTAAATGTTGTGCAGCACACCAAAGTCTTGGCACATTTTTGAAATAAAGTAAGCCAACAAATGGGGGGGGGGGCTTAAAGGGGTATTCCTAACTGCATTAAGGCTGTAAGCTGTGACCCAACCAGAACCCATACCTATACCTATAACCAGAGCTTCAATTTACCTTGCAACCCATTTGTCTAGCAACTGTGTGAGCCTGCAACACACTGAGAGCATCATGGCTCCTGATCTTCCCTCACAAAACTACAATCCCCACAATGCCTAGCTTTCCTGCTGTGAGTTTGTGCTTGTTCATGAGTGTTGCTGTTCACTGATTGGCTGCCTGATATACAGTCCGATCACACACCCTCTTCTCAGTAATCAGCAGCACACTGACATTTAGCTAAAGAACTGATAGCAACACACTGAGGATGCTCGACCTAACAAAGGCTCAGAACTACAGGTCGATGCCATGGTAACTTATGAGGAAACACAGTGGGTGGCAGAGGAAGAAAACTACTTTTATAACTAAAAGAGGCATAGATGCCCGTGATGAGAACATAGTCCTGCCACTTTACAAATCACTAGTCAGACCACATATGGAGTACTGTGTACAGTTCTGGGCTCCTGTGAACAAGGCAGACATAGCAGAGCTGGAGAGGGTTCAGAGGAGGGTAATAACTGGAATGGGGGGACTACAGTACCCAGAAAGATTATCAAAATTAGGGTTATTCACTTTAGAAAAAAGACGACTGAGGGGAGATCTAATAACTATGTATAAATATATCAGTACAGAGATCTCTCCCATCATCTATTTATCCCCAGGACTGTGACTGTGACGAGGGGACATCCTCTGTGTCTGGAGGAAAGAAGGTTTGTACATAAACATAGAAGAGGATTCTTTACGGTAAGAGCAGTGAGACTATGGAACTCTCTGCCTGAGGAGGTGGTGATGGTAAGTTCACTAAGAGAGTTCAAGAAGGGCCTGGATGTATTTCTGGAGGGTAATAATATTACAGGTTATAGTTACTAGAGATGGGTCGTTGATCCAGGGAGTTATTCTGATTGCCTGACTGGAGTCGGGAAGGAATTTTTCCCCCTAAAGTGAGGAAAACTGGCTTCTACCTCACAGGGTTTTTTTGCCTTCCCCTGGATCAACTTGTAGGAAGACAGGCCGAAATGGATGGACAGATGTCTTTTTTCGGCCTTACAAACTATGTTACTATGTTAATAATTATTGATGATGAATCAGTCTAAAACATGTTATATTTATCGAAACTGGAATACCCCTTTAAGACTAGACAATCTAAAGATGTGCTTTATATCAGCCAGCATTGGCCACTGTGATAAATCAGGTGCAATGGTCTTACTTTTCAGCATTATCAGTAAATGTAGGCCAGTACATGTGTATGAAATAATTGGGTAAATGAAGAATTCACCTCTAACAAGCAGGTGAGGGCATCTGGCTGTATCCGCTGTGGTGCATGATAGGATGGCCAAACGATCTTGCGTTTTGTTTGGGGGGCAGAGCTGTCATTTTTCTCAGGTTCTTCATGCCGGTGTGCCTGAACAAGCTCCCAGTCATAAGATGGACCTTCACTCAGAGCTTCATGGGTGTAATAATCCCACACACGAAGACCCCATACTGAACTGTATGGGCGCAGCACCTACAGAGAAGTAACAAAAGAAAACACATCTGGTATTATCCTCGCTAACACATTATAAAATGCACTGTGCTGTGTTATAACATACCTCTCCATCCTCAGGGCAGAACATGTAGTTGTAGAACATTGGATTCTTCTTATGTATCCGCTCCATATACTCCCATACAGAGCGGCAGATCTGAGGACTACGTCGATCTCCCTTTTCATCATACAGGACCCCTGCAATGAAAATGTGATCAATCAGCTGCCCATTTCACCATCCTATAGAGGCCCATGTTTTTTACAGTAATCTGGAGCCTCCAGGGATTCTTTGGGAGCATGTCTGAATGTATAGCTCAAAACCAGAACACAAGTTTTCTCTATTAGTAAAATATATGGTTTCCTCAGACCCTCTTTCTCATGGGCTGGTGTCGATTCTGGCCCCAAAAAATGGACACAAAATTTACCCGATTATGATGGGGATGCTCTCCTATTGGCCTCATTAAAACTGCAGAAAGCCATTCCGGCCAGTAGTTATTCTGATTTTCCATAAGGACTATACACTTCCCTTACAGAAAGAAATACAATCATACCACCAGAGCACATACATTATTTTTCTATTGACCTCTGAGTGGGCTATTTTTAATTTATTATCAGACACTCATTTCCACCTCCCAGGGCTGCAGCTATGAAGAAAAGTATTAGCATTGGATTGACTCAGTTTTACCAACCTTTCCCTAATCTTAACTAAGATAATTTTTTCTGTTTAAAATGGACTGGCTGAACACTCTAACAGGGACTTACATTTCTTTTGAAACATGGTCTCTTTTTTAAATTAAAAATAGATCAATAAAATGTATATAACCTTTAGAAATATGTAATAGCTATGTGTAATATGTATAATATGTAATTGAAAAATGATTTCATGTCATTCTTCACTAAAATAATAAAGTTAATTGATAAGGTCTCTGTAGTCCAAAATGGTACCAATCAACACTACAACTTGTCCCGTATAGATCAAGCCTCATAAAATAACATCAATGAAAAATTTTAAAAAGTGACGGCTCTTGAAATGCGGTGATACAATGTTTTTGTTTTTTTAAGTAAAACATTAAAAAGCTGCTAAGTTAGTTACTGCCATAATCATAAAGAATAAAGTGTCATGTATACCACTTTGTGTAAGCAGTAAAAACAATCTCTAAAAACAACTGATTTGCTATATTCTTTTCACTTCATCATTTAAAAAAAATGTGTATATGTACTAAAAAAAACTGTGCTTTAATACAACTCAGTCTGCAAAAAAACTGCCTTCATACACCTACACAGATGGAAAAATGAAAGCAAAATGTAAAAAGAAAAAAAAAATCCTTCTTCAGGCCCAAAATAGGCTGAATCCTTAAAAGAGAACCTGTCAGGGCAGCATTAGTTTTATGGGGAATGATTTAGCAAAGCTTTATTCATTTACATTTCTGCTCTTTCTGAGCTCACTAGTCACTAGGCAGTCTTAACAGTGATTGAGAGACTAGATTCACGAAATGTTGGCACCCTTGGGACTCTCGAGAACACTTACTAGACACCATATCATAAAGAGACTTTTGGTTTGGTTGCAATGACCTTTATTGTCTTCAGAAACTATTTGGTACAACAATTGTCTTTATTTAACAATTTGTACAACTGTATTTTCTATATATGTTATTTCTTTATAAAAAAAAAAAATAAAACTTTAAATGGGTTAAAAAAAAAACAGTGATTGAGAGACTACCTGGAATAAGGTGTATATGTAGATTGTTGTCAATCACTGATCGGACTGCCCACATCACTACTGAGCTCAGAAAAAGCTGAGATTTAAATGACTAAAATAAATAAAAAGTTTTACTGATTCTTTTCCCATAAAACTATATATCAATCGGCTCAGCTCCTCCTGCTCTATAACACTGCATTGTCACAGCAAGAGATTTCCTTTAAATTACTCACCTTTCTCAATCCTCTCATAATCAGAGTCCAGCAAGAAGGTGCGGAACCGGTTTGACACATAGTGATAGGCCACAAACTTCAGGTAATACTGGCTGAATTCAAACTCAGATGGGAACTGCAGATGGATCTGGAATGAACAGGTATAACAAGGGTCATTTTTTTCCCTTTGCTTGTGTATGCAGATTGCTAGGTTCACGGTGCACTGTGAATAGCAATACCATAAACCATTATATACTACAATAACAAATATGTATATGGTATATATCGTAATAACTTAAATGTAGATTTTTACTGACCTGATGCACACAGTCCAAAAATTGTAGGAAAATGGGAGTAATACCATTACTCTGGCTGGCGGCTGTATGTGCACCACGATGGCTAAACCTGTGACCAAACGAAAGCCATTCCTTTTCGATGAGTAGTCGAAATCCCTCGATAGTTCGATAATACGGGTCAGACAAGAGCTGAACCAGAGACACCACCTGATTTTAAGAAAGAGTTCTAGTATTTGGTTTCGGCACCGCATGTATGAACTAAGAGTTGTTAGACTATATCAATACCAACTGGATGCAAGTATGTACATTTCAGTACCTGGGTGGTAAGATCCCATCCATCCTCAAGTCCAACCAGGACAGATGAACCGCTGTCCAACAGCTCTACAACCAGCGCAGAGACTTGCAGCAGCTTGTGTAGCTAAAAATATATAAAGCAAGTGAAGCTAGTGATAAAGCAAGCTGCCTCTCCTGTGTAAAGTGTGTAAAGTACAAGACTAAGCAAACGGAGGAAGAAAGCAGGTCACAAGGAGGTAAAAAGCTCCATTAGTAGAAAGAAAGACAATGGTGTGCATCAGGCTTACCTGTAGAAGCCACTCAGAGTCTTCAAGGGTGCGCAGGTACGACAGGCTGGGGTCTGTGGAGGGAGCACTGGGCACACAGGCCTTCATCAGTTTTTTAAAACTAGCTTTAACTTGTCTGACATCAAACAGTTCGATAGGGACTAGCTCCCACTGCTGCAATGGGTCCTGCTTCACCCCCTAAAAATGTGAGCGAGTTTAATCAATGTGTCACGGAATATTCCACATATATTAGCTTAAAAAGCAGACGGTGCAGTAAGACTAAAACTCACTTTCAGCTGTGACTTGTCACCAATGATGTACAGAGCAGCTCTGCGGGGGGTCAGCGCACTTTCTGAGGGGCCTCCATTTTGATGAGGAGTTAGAAGTTCTCTAGCTGCCAGTCTAGTTCCTACGTCTGAGTTCATGCCATAGGAGCTAAGTCTTCCACTGCCACGCATGCTTCCCCATTTGCCTGCAGGAACATTGAAGCTGATGAGGAAGGCAAATAATAAACCCTCCAGTATCTTACTTACCTTCAGACAATTATTTTTTTTAGTAAAATCTAAGGGTACAAGCCACACGGCGCCTCAGTGGCACACGGCTATACAGGCCGCAGCAGGATCATATTAACTGATTAAAATGGAATTATGTATTTTGTGCAAAACAGCACGGCCCTTAAAAACGGACACTGAATATACAATTCCATTTGAATCCGTTAATACAATCCTGGTGCGGCTTGTACAGTCACACAGTACTTAGCGACGACCATGTCCCAAGCGCAGCGCAGCACAGCCGCACCATGTGGCTGTACCCTAAGATTGACAAGAAATGGGAGGAAACACAAAAGCATTAGAGATAGGTCTTGTCGCTAAGTCATACAAAGGGGATGAATAGGATAAATTCTGGGAGTAGGACAACTATACTGGCCAGGGGGACAATCTAGAGTTAGCAGTAAGATATCTGTACTGACCTTGTTCAGCAAAGCCTCGTCTCACTGCGGGGTGCTTAATACCCCGAGTTGAATGACCTGGTTTAAGAAGAGAGGGGCAACTGTATCAAGAGGAACAAACCAACTTTTTGGGCCGAAAGGGACATGATTAGAGGCCAGGCAGAACACTGTTAGATCAGCACACGACAAGTAAGCTGCAATCTTCAAGGACCTGATATTAAATAAGACTCAAGCTCAATGTAAGTGGTTTAAGCGTTCTTGGTTCTTGGCTTAGTTTAGACACATTTTTGTATGATTAAAAAAAAGCAAACCATACACAAGAGCAGAAAACAAAAAAAAAAAGCAAGAACGTCTGTATACATATAAAAAGGCCTGAAGCTGCTGAATTTGGGGACGTTTTATGGAACTGAATGAGAAGCAAGTAAAGTGAGTACTTGATTCAATTTGTTAATGATGAGTGATCACATACAGCACAACAGCTAATAAAACCCATCCAAGGTCATTAAATCAAACAGAATACACACACAACAGCCACATATCTTTTGCATAAACCTATGACATTCAGACACGTTGGGAATCCTACCTCCTCGAATGTCATCCTTCCCTCCCATCACCTGCTTCATCAATGAACCCAACTTGGGTTGACGTTTGTCTGGAGAATCTGCGGCAGAAATACCAGCTTATATAAATGATTTGCACGTCTTAGAGATCTTCATGGTCTCCTAGGCTGACTGTTCAATCTAATTTACACCTGTGGTCCTCAAACCACATGAAGGGTCCTGAAACATCAGCCAAAACCATATGAAACTCACCTATTATATCCCAACGTTGCAGCCCTCATAAAATTCTCATTTCAAAGAATTCTCATTATTAGCTGAGCATCTTGTGTTATAAAATAAAATCAGTTTTGACGGGCTTTCAACGTTGCATTAGCACTGAGCTGGTGGCACATAAGGGGCCAGGGAGCTAAGCAATACATATGTGTTGTTCACCTTGCATCCTAGAGCTGATGTGGCCTATCATGCAAAAACTATGACAGTGGTAGGATAGAGAAGAAATGTCACTAAAGGGGTTGTGCCATGAAACACATTCTACACATTTCAAACCAGCACCTGGATCTGAATCCTTTTGTAATTGCATGTAATTAAAAATTTTGCATAGCCACTGAGTTATTCAATAAAATGTATCTGTATAGCACCACCTGCTGTTTGTTCTTTTCCTTATTTCTCTGTCCACCTCACTGAGATGGCCACACATGCTCTGTTTAAATTTTTAACTGTCAACAGCCATATCTTCTGCTAGAAGCTGTGGTAGTTACAGGGAGAGAGCGACAGCAGAAAGTACACACCCCCAGGGAAAGGACACACCCCCATGAGCTGCCAGAATCTAGCAGAACAATTGGAGCAATAAATGGGGAGATCTCTGCATCCATCTGAGGTACAGGGCTTGTTCTAGCTTTGCTAGATAGAAATTGTCATGTACTATATGATGTCTGATTTTCATCAATCATGGCATAACTCCTTTAATAGACACAAAATTAACTGGAGATGTTGTCCAATGAGGTGTGGAACTGTATATTCAGTCTAAATGCACTAAATTGAAATCAATCCAAATCCTCAAGAGGAGGTACACATAAGTGTATATGTTTGACAATACTGCACATTGGCTCACTCAGACCACCAATATCTATGAACTTGCATATTAAAGAGGATCGGTCCACCATTCTGACATGTCTGCTTTAGTAAATGTAACAATATAAAATAAAAATAAAAAATCTGCATCATCTTTTCTTAATGCTCTGCCGTGTGCTGTTCCTCTGTTACTCCAAGAAATGTAAAAATTTTCAGAGGGGTATTTGTCTACACAGTCTGTCACTGGCAGCACTGATTGGTCAGTTGTCAATTTATTCACACATTTCTCGGAGGAATAACACAGGATTGGTACAGTGTTATGAAAAGATGCTCTAGAATTGTTATTTCATGGGCATACAATTGTTTACTAAAGCAAACGAGTCCAGAGAGAGAGAGAGAGAGAGAGAGAGAGAGAGAGAGAGAGGACAGATCCTCTTTAAAAAGGGCAGACACGCCTATGGTCACGTGTACACACAACCACCACCTCACCATTCTTCAATGAGTAGCCGAGAATGGAATTGCAGTGATAACTGGCATAGGGTTGAGTGTGAAATGGAAAAGGTATGAAAGGAATATTAAAAAGGCCTAAGGCAGAAAGTAAAATCCTATTTTGAGAATGAAAACTGAACAAAAAATATTGTATAACCAGAAGGGTAAGCAACAACCACAAAACCGACCGATAGCAATCAATTTAAAAACCATTCCGATTTACAGGGCAGTTTCCAACCACAGCTGTTCACCTCCAGGACGGGATCTTATGTTCCGAGATTTTTTAAATTATGACTTGTCCTCTTGATCCTCAGTATCTCATCGGTGGGGTTCTGACGTCCAGGAACCACGCCAATTATCTGTTTGAGAAAACACTGCCACCTCTCTGCTCACCAAGCACAGTACTGTACATTGTATAGCGGTTGCTCTTGGTATCATAGTTCAGTCCCATTCCCTTCAATGGGGCTGAGCTGCGCCTAGGCCATGTGGACGATGAACGTGACATCCTATGGCTGAGGCTAAGCTGTGAGAAGGCTGCAGTGCCTTCTCAAACAGCTGATCGGCAGGGGTCCCGGGTGCAGGACCCCCACCAACCAGATACTGATGACCTATCCAGAGGATAGGTCTGGTGCGACATGATGCTAAGAATAGTGATTGGCAGCAGCGGTCACTTGCTATTTACTTGCACATCACCCCTGCAGCCCTGTACACAAACAGCGTGAGGAGGACTGGAGTGGCGGTGCAGGAGACAGAGGAGAGTTATATGATAATTTTTTTATTTCCCAGCATTAGGTGGCTTTGGCCAAATTTAGAATTAATTTGCATACCCCCCACCCCTTAAATGGGTTCTGTAGTTCTTTAAAACTGATGATCTATCCTCTGGATAGATCATCAGCCTCTGATCGGTGGGGGTCCAACACCTGGGACCCCCGCCGATCAGCTGTTTGAGAAGGCAGTGGCGCTGCAGGAGCGCTGCTGCCTTCTCAAACAGCTGAGCGGCAGGGGTCCCGGGTGTCGGACCGCCGCCGATCAGATGCTGATGATCTATCCAGGGGATAGATCATCAGTTTTACAGAACTGCAGAACCCCTTTAACAAATCCAATCCACTTGATATCAACCTCACCACTGTTGCTCATACTCCAAGCCATACCAAATACTTTTTATTTCCAACCTTTGCCGACACATTATTCCCCCTATAACAGGAAGCCAGCTCACCATAGAGATGAGCAGAAGGGAAAGCACTGAGTGTGTTTCTCCCACTCATTTCTGCGTAACGAGGCATCGAGTTCACGACCGCCTGGAGGTATTTTTCCTGCTCCAGCGATGTGGAATCTGTCTGTGATGGTCCTGGGGATAGAGAATGGATAAGCACTACTTCTCAACAGAATACAGGTCAAACGTCAACAGGGAAAAGAGAGATAATCTTTTCAATGCTTCTAGATAGAACTTTACATTTTTATTTCGATCACTGCAATTCAAAAGCCAGAACTTTTTACATTTTCTTTCAACATAACCATATGAAGGCCTGTTCTTGTTGAACGAGTTGCATTTTTAACGGCACCATTTTGGGGTACACCTGATGTATTGCATAACATTTCTAAATTGTTTGGAGTTGATGGAGTGAAGAACTCAGCAACTCCGTCATTCTTTTTGGGTACTGTTTTCAATACGTTCACCATGCGTTATAAATGACATAACTCTATTTTGCATTGTTATTGTGTTATTAAGGACACAGTGATAACAGTTATGTATAGTTTTAATTTTAACATTTTTCTCATAAAGTGTGTGAAAGTGAAAACTTTTTAATTTTTTCAAACACATTTTTTAGCTTTTTACCCCCTATTTCTCAGTGGAATTGAACACATGAGCTTATGATTGCTCACTTAATACACTGCATTGCTTCTGCACTGTACTGCATTACGTCAGCTACTGTAAAACCTGACATAATGCCTATTTGGTCCTGCCAAAAGCAAAGTCGAATAGGTATCTGTACATGGCAAGCCTAAGGACCATAGCAATGTCTTGGCACCTTGCGATAGCATTGTGAGAGAGGGAACGCTGCTGTTGTCCATGACACAAAACTGAAGATGGAGGAACTGAACAGTTTAAGGCTACTTTCACACTAGCGTTTTTGAATTCCGGTATTGAGTTCTGTCATAGGGGCTCAATACCGGAATAAAACGCTTCAGTTTTGTCCCCATTCATTGTCAATGGGGACAACACAGAACTGAAGAGAACGGAATGCTCCTAGAAGCATTCCGTTCCGTCTTCAGACCAGAGAGCAAACCGCAGCATGCTGCCGTTTGCTCTCCGGTCTGGGCATCCACACCAAGACGGATCTCGGAATGACCCCCAATGCAAGTCAATGGGGACGGATCCGTTTGGTGTGACACAATGGTAAACGGATCCGTTCTCCGTTGACTTTCAATGGAGTTCATGACGGATCCGTCTCCCTGCAATTTCCCCTCCCTCCAGCAGGTGGAGCTGTGGGTAAACTTACCCTTGTGCGCGCCGTCCTCCTCCTGCTGTCCGAGCCTCCTGTCTCCTGCTATGTAAGTATGTATGTATGTATGTATGTATGTAAGTGTATGTATGTATGTGTAAGTGTATGTATGTGTATGTATGTATGTGTATGTATGTGTATGTATGTATGTGTATGTATGTATGTATGCGACCGTCCCTGTGCCCAGTGTATGGTGCCGTACTGCTCTGTGTTCCCCTGTTTATAGTGCCATGCTGTACTTCATATACTTTGTGCCCTGTCTCTGGTCCCATGTTCTGCAGAACATCGCACCATTTCGCCCCCTATGTGAACATTTGTGCGACTGGACACGTGTGGGGCCGGAGCGCGGTTCCGGCCCCACACGTGCACCTGCAGCAGCACGGATCCGGCGGCACCCTTCACCCGCCGGATCCGTGCTGCCGCTAGTGTGAAAGAGGCCTAAGGCTACTTTCACACTAGCAGTTTTGCTGGATCCAGCAGGGTTAAGCAAAAAATACAAATTACTATTACCGGTAATTCTCTTTTCCCGCTAGCCTCCACAACGGCATTACATGGAGGTTTACCCCGCCTCCAGGGACAGGAAACAACTGAGAGAAATGCAATAAATAGCCTCCTCCGGCACCTATCCTCAGTTAATATCCTAGGACTCAAAGGTAGATGCAACACATTTATTAGTTAACAACTCAAATATACAAATTGAAATAATACATATACCAACTGTATATAACATAAGCATATGGGAGGGAAAAAAACCATGCCGTTGTGGAGGCTAGCGGGAAAAGAGAATTACCGGTAATAGTAATTTGTATTTTTTCCCCCCGCCTCCACAACGGCATTACATGGAGGATTGACAGAGAAATACATTTCAGGGGGGATCACGGCTGACAGGACCTTCCTGCCAAAGGATAAGTCCTCATTAGCTCCCAAGTCCAACCTGTAATGATTATAGAACGTCGAGGGACTCGACCAGGTGGCGGCCTGGCAAATATCTTCCAGGGAAGCCTGGGCATACTCGGCCCAGGAAGTGGACATCGCTCTGGTCGAGTGAGCCTTGACACTGAACGCGGGAGAAAGTCCTTGTTTCTCATAGCAACAAGAAATACACTGGGTGATCCAGCGGGCAATCGTCTCTTTACTAGCAGCTTTGCCTTTATTCTGCCCCTGGTGCTGGACAAAGAGTTGATCGGTACTCCTGAGGTCCTTAGTCGCTTGTAGATACTGATGAAGGCACTTTCTTACATCCAAGCTGGCAAATGTCTTCTCTTTGTCTGAAGAAGCCTGAGGACAAAAAGATGGAAGGGACACTTCTTTCTGAATATGGAATTTTGACAACTTTAGGAAGGAATTTAGGCGAGTGCCTCAAAATAATTCTGTCATCAAGAATTGTAAGATAAGGATGTACACTGGCGAAAGCCTGAATTTCCCCCACTCTTTTTGCAGTAGTAATGGCTACTAAAAAAATGGTTTTTAAAGACAGAAATTTTAAGGGAATGGAGTCTAAGGGTTCAAACGGAGCCGCAGTTAAACGATTTAGCACCAGGTTTAGGTCCCAGGGGGGCACGCCAGACCTTATGGTAGGATAAAGTCTATTAGCACCTTTGAAGAAACGTTTGATCAGGTCTAGATCTGCCAGCTTAACCCCCATAAAGGCGCTTAGGGCAGCCGTTTGAACCTTGAGGGTGCTTACTCTGAGCCCCTTACTTAAACCTGTCTGAAGAAAATCTAAAATGACTGGTACATTCAGAGGCATCGATGGATCCCAGACCTGAGACACTGAGGACAGAAAGGACTTCCATGTGCGCAGATAAATCTTTGAAGTTACCTGCTTTCGGCTGTGCATCATTGTTTCAATCACAGCATCCGACAGGCCCTTGTTTCTTAAAATTTTCCGTTCAGTCTCCAGGCCATCAGATTCAACTGTGGGGCGGCTGGGTGAACGACTGGTCCTTGCACTAAGAGGTCCTGTATCTGGGGGAGAAACCAGTAATTCCCCTGAGAGAGAGTCATCAGGGTTGGAAACCACGTTCTTCTGGGCCAGAATGGAGCAATCAATATTAGTTCTGCTTTTTCTTCCCGAGTCTTTGAAAGGACCTTTGGGATCAGCGCAAACGGAGGGAAGGCGTACAATAGTGTTTGAGGCCACTTCACCGACAGCGCGTCTAATTGGGTT
The DNA here is from genome assembly GCA_900303285.1 of Rhinella marina. Taxonomy (NCBI): domain Eukaryota; kingdom Metazoa; phylum Chordata; class Amphibia; order Anura; family Bufonidae; genus Rhinella; species Rhinella marina. Next base: position 390,157 of record ONZH01011499.1, read on the forward strand.
GGATGATCCTTCCGGCATAGAGAAAAAAAACCTTTCCGTTTTCCTGTTTTGTCTTGAGGCAAATAGGTCTATTTCTGGACTCCCCCATTTTAGGCAGATGGTGTTGAACACTGTCTGATTCAGGCTCCACTCGCCCTCTTTTAGCGTATTTCGGCTCAGGAAGTCCGCCACCGTATTCTGCTCTCCTTTTATATGAACTGCCACTAGGGATTTCACATTGACTTCCGCCCACCTGAAGATCCAAGATGAGACTAGGGATAGAGAGCGACTTCTTGTTCCTCCCTGTTTGTTTAAATATGCTACCGATGTCATGTTGTCGGACATGATCTTTACATGCTTGTTCTTCAACCGGTGAGAAAAGGCTTTTAGGGCTTCCCAAACTGCTGTTAACTCTCTTTTGTCTGAAGATGCTCGGGACATCTGATCTTCCCACAGACCCTGAATCGACTCTTGATTCAAGTGAGCTCCCCAGCCTAGACTGCTTGCGTCCGTAGTTATAATTATCTGATCGTTCTGGCTCCATTCCACACCCCTGCTCAAATTTTCCGGGGACGTCCACCAGCTTAAGGTCTTCTTTACTGAATTTGGAACCTTCAGTAGTAAACTCAGTGAAGACTGGCTCCTGTTCCAATTTCCCAGTAGAAACACTTGGAGAGGCCTTGAGTGCGCCTGGGCCCATTTCATGGCCGGAATGGTGGAGGTCAGGAGACCCAGGACGGACATTACATCTCTGACTGAGACCTCCTTTTGATGACAGAACTGAAGTATTCTTAATCTCAGGTCCTGCTGTTTCTGGAGGGGAAGAAAGGACATCATTAATTTTAAATTTAACAAAATTCCCAGGAATATCCTTTCCTGGGATGGAAACAGGCTGGATTTCTGGTAGTTTACAATCCACCCTAGGTCTGACAAAACTTCTACAGTCCTCTGGAGATTGGACAATAATCTTTCTTCTGACGGGGCCATTATTAGCAAATCGTCCAGATAGGGGATTATCTGTATCTTGGCCCGGTGCAGGTAACTGGAGACCTCTGCTATGATTTTTGTAAATATTCTGGGAGCCGAGCTGAGGCCAAAAGGAAGGACCTGGAATTGGTAATGCCTTAGGTCTTCCCCTATCCAGACCGCCAGTCTCAGGAATCTCTGATGTTGTGGATGGATTGGGACATGGTAATAAGCATCCATGAGATCCAGTGTGATCATGAAGCAGTCCTTTTGCAGGAGACTCGTTGTTGACTTTATTGTCTCCATCTTGAACCTTTTGTAACTGATATATTTGTTGAGATCCTTCAGATTTATTATCGCCCTGTAGGACCCGTTGGGCTTTCGGACAAGGAATATTGGCAAATAAAACCCCTGGCGCTCCGGAGCTCTGGGCACAGGGAAAATAGCAGCTTTTTCCAGAAGCAATGAAATCTGCGTTTCCAGGGCTTCTTGATCTTTTAACGGTAATTTTTTGTTGATCAGGAATCTTTGAGGGGGAGGACTTAGAAGTTCCAGAAGATATCCTTCTCTGATGACAGATGTGACCCACGGGGACGACTGAATGTCTACCCAGTGAGCCATGAAATATCTCAATCTTCCCCCTACCGGAATTCTGGCATCATTTGGTCTGCTTTGGATTTTTATCTGGGTTGAAGATGAACCCTCTTGCCCTTTGATGATTGCCAGTTTGAGCCTCCTTTTTTCTTCTGGTTAAACTTATTACGTCCCTGGCCTCGAAAATTTTTCCTTTGATGAAAATATCTAGATTCAACCGGAAAACCTTGCTTTTTGTCCGACGCTTTTTCAAGAATATCGTCGAGTGCTGATCCAAACACTCTGTCCCCTTCGCAACGGACCGAACAAAGTCTATTTTTAGATGCCATATCACCCAACCAGGTCTTTAACCACACCGTTCTACGGGAAGCGTTCACAAGGGCAGCCGATCTTGCAGATAATTTTACGATATCCGCGGAGGCATCAGCTAGGAAACCGCAAGCCTGTTTTAAAACCGGCAATGACGCTAGGATATCCTCCCTAGATGTGCCAGATTCCAGATGCTCTTGAAGCTGGGTCAGCCATAAATTTAGTGTTCTTGCCGTACATGTGGCCGCGATGCTGGGCTTAAAGGTGGCAGAAGTGGACTCCCAAGCCTTTTTAAGGAAGGACTCGCACTTTTTGTCCATCGGATCCTTTAATAAACCGATGTCCTCAAAAGGAAGGGCTGATTTTTTAGAAATCTTCGCTATGGGAGCCCACTTTCGGAGCTTTATCCCAGAGAGCAGATTTCTCTTCTGCAAAAGGGTATTTCTTTTTGAACAACTTAGATACTATTTGTCTTTTTTCTAAGTCTCTCCACTCAGAGATGATACACTTTATATTATTATGGATTGGGAAGACTCGTCTTTTTCTGTCTCCCAGTCCAAGAAATAGCTGATCCTGAACCGAGAGAGGCTCCTTGGTGACCTCTAGCTTCATTGTTGCTCTGATATTTTTTAGTAGTGACTCAGTGTCTTCTATGGAGCATAATGGTCGACCTGCCGACCCGCCATTATCTGAAGACTCTGAATCTGAAGAAGCTTCCCCTTAATCTGAGTCAGACATGGCAGCTGTTTGCGTTGCTGGTCTAGGCATAGAAGGCCCAGGTAGAGCCGCTGCAATTTTAGCGTCCACAACCGCCCCCACTTCTTCTTTAATCATAGACCGCATGCTCTCGATTAGAGAAGGGGATTCTTCTGACATCATCATCATTGATGATTCTTCTGACATCATCAAACAGAGCCACTTTTTGAATCCTACTGGCATAGACTTTTTGCATACAGGACATCTTTTCTTTTGAGAAGGTTGCCCAGAGGTCTTAGGAGTTTCCTTGCCCTAAAAATAAGCAAGGAAGACCCTTAGTCTTCTTATACAAAAGGCGTGTAAAAGAAGAGGGTCCTTCACCAGAAAAGCACACCAAGTGCAAGTAAAAAAGAAACATATGTCTCCAGGAGGAGGCTTACCGGGCTGGTCCGGGGAGGATCAATTTTTCGGCCACTCTCCTCTGAAACAGACATGCTGAGGAAATTTCCACCGTAAGGGATCTGCACTGGTGCCCCCTTTAGCAAAATCGCGCACACGCCGCTCCCAGGAACGCCAGAGAGCACTGGAGCGGCGTTACATGGGCTACTTCCTGGTTTTGAAGTTGCCGGGTGGTCACGTGGACGCCGCCGCATGACGTCACGTCCGGCGCTCCACATGCGTTCCAGCGGTGGAACGCACAAGGCCGCGATCCTCCACCGCTACTTCCCCTGGACCCGGGGAATAGCCCGGGGCTGCCAGCACCCACCGGACTTACGCCTAGGAGCGGGAGGAACATCAGGTAGGCTCCTGAGTCCCGCTCCCTGCACCAGCCCTCCAGCACCCGACAGGGGGGGGACTGGGATATACAAACCCACAGGCTGGGCGCTGCATTACTCTCTTCTGCCCTGCAGGGACAGGAAACAACTGAGGATAGGTGCCGGAGGAGGCTATTTATTGCATTTCTCTCAGTTGTTTCCTGTCCCTGGAGGCGGGGTAAACCTCCATGTAATGCCGTTGTGGAGGCGGGGGGAAAAAAAAACTTCTGTTACTGATAATACAACCATCTGCATCCGTTATGAACAGATCCGGTTGTATTATCTTTAACATACCCAAGACAGATCCGTCATGAACGCCATTGAAAGTCAGTGGGGGACGGATCCATTTTCTATTGTGTCAGAGAAAACGGATCCACCACCATTAACTTACATTGTGTATCATGCCGGATCCATCTTGCTCCACACCACATCGCGGACAGAAAACCGCTGGGAGTGCAACCAAACAGAACGAAATGCATTCTGGTGCACTCTGTGCCCTTCAGTTCAGTTTTGTCCCCAATGACAATGAATGGGGACAAAACGGAAGCTCCCCCCCCTCCCCACTAATGAGATCCTATGACGGATATCAATAGCGGAAAGGGAAATCGCAAGTGTGAAAGTAGCCTAACAAAGCACATCTGTTTATTAATGCAAATTGCTGTAATATGTCATCTTAAAGAGGTTGTCCCAAGAAAAATATTCTACATTCTTCTAACCAGCACCTGGATCTGAATACACCTGTCATTGCATGTGAGTAAAAATTTTGCATAGTCACTGAGGTATTCAATAAAATGTATCTGTACAGCATCACCTGCTGTTTGTTGTTTTCTATATTTCTCTGTCCACCTCACTGAAGTGGTCGCACACGCTCAGTTTAAATCTTGTTAGAAGCTGTGGCAGTTACGGAGAGAGAGAGAGCTAAAGAAGAAAGGACACTGCCCCGGAGCTGCAATAGGAAGAGAGCTGCAGAGAAAAGGACATGCTCCTTGAGAAAGGACACGCCCCCTTGAGCTGCCAGCCTGAAATAAATCTTACAGAAAAACTGGAACAATGAATGGGGAGATCTCTGGATCCATGTGAGGTACAGAGCTGGTTCTAGCTTTGTAAGACAAAGATTGTCCTTTATAACGTCTGATTTTCATTGTTTACATCAATCATGGGACATCCCCTTTAAGCTACATCATGGACCAATTCTGCCTCCACAGGGCATCTATAACTGCTGTGTTCATAAACACACAGATTAGGTCCAAAAAGAGCCCCTAAAATCTCAGTTTACAGGCCACTCTGGAACATAATGTACAATGAACAAAAAAAAAATAAAAATTGTGTGCATTTATGTTTATTTCTTGCAGTATTTAGACAATAACCAAGATTTCTTATCATTATATATAAAAAAATAAAAAAAATATCACATATAAAAATAGCAACAGAGGGTAAACTGTGCACCAGCATTCATTGATCTCCCAGCAGCCATACATCAACTGTTTCCTCACATAACAATGATATTAATAAGAGGGCTACTAACCTGTGCCAGCTGTGTTAGGAGATTTAAAGAGTCCAACCACACCTTTGCCATGAAGTCCACCTGACCGCAACAAAACAGCTTTGGTACGTGGGCTGCGCCAACACACTACAGGAAACCGATTTTGTCTATAGCAGCGAGAGATCTTCTGTAAAGTGTTGTCCTGAATGCTCTGAGGTACGATCAGCAACCCTGGATAGCTGTGCAAGCATAGCATGGAAGAAAATTAATATTATAACTGGAAAAAGCATTTAAAGAGGACCTGTCCCCATTTCTAACATGACTGTTTCAGTAATCATGTGTATACCACATGCAATAGCAATTCTGGAGCATCTATCCTCATTCTTATGTTGTGTCATTCCTCTACTATTCCTTCTAGAAGTTTATGAATAAATCTACAACTGGATGTTACCAGTGGAGCAGGAGTCCCTGCAGTTGGACAATGTAAGACTGAGCAGGGGAACCCATATCTCACTAACAACGCCCAGCTGTCAATTTGTTAATACACTGACAGCAGGAATAATAGAGGAATGGCACAACTCAGAGATATAGCATAAGAAGAGATGCTCCAGAATTGGTGTGTACCAGTAGTTACTAAACCAGACAAGCCAGGAAAGGTGACACAAAAAACTAGTACTTACCTGTTACAAACAGCATACATGCGGTTCACTGTTGAGATCCGGAAAGGTTCATTTTTAGCACGGGTTAGGCTATTACTCAAAGTACCAAGCCCCATTCTTTGGTAGTCACGACAACATGCTCGTTCTGCCATATTGCCTCCTGCCTGCTTGTCAGGGGCCTTTAAGGTAGAGATGGTTAATGTGCTTCTGTCCAAATCTTCAGACACTGTAAGATTACAATCAGAATTTTAATGAGAATCTTAATTTTATTTTTCTAAAGGGCTTCTTCTGGATTTTGATATAAGTGATAAAATGATTGCAGGTTCAAGTTCCATAGGGGGACTAAAAAGTGTAAAATAAAGTTGAATAAAAATATTAAAAAGCTTATTTGTCAATTTTTGGATATGTCGCCAACACCAAAAATTGAATTAAAAAAAAAAAAAAAAATCATCAAAAGGTCCCATGAATCCCCAAACAGTACCACTTCTATCTATAGCTCATTTTGCAAAAAAATGAGCGCTCAACAGCTCCGATGGTAGAAAAATAAGAGTTATAGGTGTCAGAAGATAAAGAAACAAGGCAATCTTTTCTAAGCGACTTCTAGTTTTCTAAAAGTAGTACACCATAAAAAACATACATTTGGCATGTCTATGACCGTACTGACCCTCAGAATAACGTAAAGCAATAAAATATTATTACCACGCAGTGAACACCATAAAAATAAAGTCCTAAAAAGTAAGTGGAACTGATTTTTTTTCTTTTACATAGATGACCCAATTTTTTTTTAAAAAAAAAAACAATTCATCTGATGTACACCATAATGGTGGCATTAAAGGAGTTTTGTCACTTCAGCAAATGGCATTTATCATGTAGAGAAAGATAATACAAGGCACTTACTTATGTATTGTGATTGTCCATATTGCCTGCTTTGCTGGCTGGATTCATTTTTCCATCACATTATACACTGCTCGTTTCCATGGTTACGACTACACTCCAATCCATCAGCAGCACCCGTGGTTGCACAATACTGGAAAAAGCACTGGCCTCTCTAGTGAGGCTGTGGAAATGCGCAAGTCCAGCACTTTTTCCTATACTGTAAGTACGCCCACCACTGCTGGATTGAAGGGTGGTCGTAACCATGGAAACAAGAAGTGTATAATGTGATTAAAAAATGAATGAAGCCAGTAAAGGAGACAATATGGACAATCACAATACATTAGTAAGTGTCTTGTATTAACTTTCTCTACATGATAAATGGCATTTGCTGAAGTGAGACAACCCCTTTAAGGAACATAACTTGCCGATGCGTCCTCTCCATTCACTGCACTGGGACTTCTGAAAATAGCAGAGGAAACAAGCTTGGTTAAAAAAGAACTCCGGCAAAAATTTTTATTCTCTGACCTGTTAGAAAGGTGCATGATATAATCTGTAGTGATTGTCATCTTCTTATCAGTGACTGTTTCTGTGAGTAAAAACCTCTCTTCTTATTGTAGCTGGGTCATGTGACCAACTCCCTGACCTCCAACTGACCCAGGACGGGAAGCCAGTCACTGCTCTATTCATTCCTATGAGACTGAAAGTGAGGCTCCCATAGGAATGCATAGAAAATTAGACTTCCTGTCCACACATAAGATGCTGTGTGAGTTGGTGAGTCTAATTCCTAGTCACATGACACAGATAAGAAACTTCAGGGAGATATAACTCAAAAATTCAGCTACTGGTAAGAAAATGACAATCACTACAGATTACATCATGTACATTTCTAGCAGGACATGGAATAAAATTTGCGCAAACTGCGGTCCGCAATGCACGGGCACTGACCGTGAGGCCACCGCATGCGGATCGTGGACCCATTCACTTGAATGGGGTCCGCGATCCGTATCCGAGGCTCCGCACCGCAAAAAAGTAGTGCTTGTGCTACTTTTTTGCGGTGCGGAGGCACGGCCAGAAACACCACGGAAGCACACTGTAGTGCTTCCGTAGTGTTCCGATCCGTGCCTCCGCTGCGCATCTCCCGGATCGCGGACCCATTGAAGTGAATGGGTCCGCGATTCGTGCTGCACACGGCCGGTGCCCGTTTATTGCGGACCCGCCGTATGTGGCCCAAAGCGCCGGCACACGTTCGTGTGCATGAGCCCTAACTCTGGATGTCCGTTAACAATGCATGAAGAAAGCTGTGCATGCATGTCGTGCTCTTTATTCATGGTGGGGCCCCATTCTTAACACTGAAGCACGACTTAGTGGTGGGACCCTCACCTATCAGACATTAATAGCAAATCCTATTGATATACATGCCATAAATATCCCAGATGGGACAACCATTTGAATTCTACCAATGAATCTAAATGAAAAAAATATCCTACAGGTCCTTTGCAGACTTTTGATTCGCAGGGTAACAGATTATAAAGCAGTCTAATCGGTAGTTACACTTTTTGTTTGACCCCTTTTTATTAACACACATTCACAGGTGAGCAATAAGAAGGGTACAGATGCACTGCTTGCATGCATTCCTACAATTAAAAAAAATAACTTTTTGAAGGTGTACATAACATTAAATTTATAAAACAAATTATATCATTTGGAAATATTTTCTTTAGCAAGACCAAAGTTTAGGAACATATGATCAGGAACATACTTATATTCGGCTGACAACTGATCAGACTTTAGCATAAAAAATAATAATTTGTCAGCAGTGTAAATAAAAAATAAGAAAAATCCTGTATGTTCTGCCGAGAATACACAAAAATATATGGCATATGGTTTATTACTGTCAAAAACAATAGCAGATTTGTCAACTGCGACCTGCTGATGAATCTGTAGCACACTGTATCGCGCACTGGTTTTGAAGTCTTCCTTCTGTAACCAGGATACAGGATTGAACACCTACCTGAAATGTCATCACCCTGCTGCTCCAGAGAACTGTGGCTCCCTCGGAGATCCCAGGATGGGGGGCTATACTTCCTGCGTGTCACATACTGCCGACCTATTGTCTTCTTGGCATTCTTCACAAGATTCTTAGAGATGGTCCTTGGAGAAATAATTTGCACATGACATAGGACAGAAATGATAAATGAAGGTACCAGTGAAATCAAACAGACACATGAGTGTGTCACAATGCAAGGAGGTAACTATTAATACAAGCAAATAACTATATGCAGGAAAAGAGGGGTCCGCCACAAAGCAAAAAATTCTTCAGAGAACAAGAAAAAACTAAGAACCACAACAAAAGAACCAGAGTGCATACAGAAAAGAATGAGCAATCTAGATTGAGAAATCGACATAGCAGTATATGCAAAACATCACTGCAATCTATAGGAGCTGCATTTTGTTTCCTTTCCTTTTTAGCTCCTTCCTAACCACTGCCATACATGTTTAAAGATTGTGCTCATTCGCGAGTGCAGTGTGAGTGTCATAGCCGTCAGGTTTCTGTCATTTTACACAGCAGACACCCGGGGCTTATCTCCGCGAACGGCGATAATGGGGCCTGAATGACTTCCTCACACAGAGATTGGGGAATTCATTTGTTCTGACAATCACTAGTAGAGGTGCACTGCAGTGGTAATGCAATTGACAATATATGGCTAAACTCTCACACTGATGTTAAAATGAGACTTTCGCCAATATATTCTTATATCAAGAACATCCCGGAGCCCAAGCACCGCGTCAAGGTATCTCAAGTGGCTCCAGACCTAACGCTAACCTACCTTGCCGTTGGGCAATTGCGGAAGGAGCATATAGGCTGACACACAGCGACCAACCCCTAGTTACCTCCAGCGTGAGATCACACATACAATGGGAGGAGGGAGGAGGGAGGAGGCTATGAGCCCCACCTACCAATGACTCCTGTGACTCAGGCTACACAGGTGCACCAGAATGTTACCATAAGATGTAAGTAATGGTACATTCAGACCTGGAGTTGCCACACCTCCAGGTATAAATGTTCAAATACAATCACAGAAAAAAACCTGGTCTAAAACGGCAGAAAATTGCTCAGACCCCATATCCTGTTGCGCATATCAAACCGGGGGAGCAATTCCTGCACATGTGATCTGTTGCTAACAACAATCCCCAGCAAAAATGCATTAGCTGTTAGCAACGGATCACATGTGCAGGAATTGCTCCCCCGGTTTGATATGCGCAACAGCATATGGGGCAATATATCTGAGCAATTTTAAGTCATTTGTTCTGGTTGAAGAGTTTCAGGCTAATAGAGCGGATCTTCCTATTGAGCCCTGCAGGTGGCAGTGCCCCACAGGAATATACTGAATTTCCCATACACTACTGTGTTAAATCAGAAAAGCGATCTAAAGATTACATATTAAAGTCCCCTATGGGGACCTAATAAAAGTGTGAAAAAAAAGTTTAAAAAAGTTATAAAAATTATAAAAAAAATAAAAAAGTACATAAATAGAAGTTTAACTCACCCCCCTTTCCACATAATAAATAAACATCATGGGCATTGCCGCATCCAAAAACACCTGAACTATTAAAATATAAATGCATTTATGGTATATGCTGTAACAGAGGAAAGAAATGTCCAATTTGTTGTTTTTTTCATCATTTCACCTACCCCACAAAAACGAATAAAAAGTAATTTAAAATTCAAACACATTCCAAAAGGATATCATTGAAAAGTACAGGTCACCCCGCAAAAATGAGCCCTCAAACAGCTTTGCAGATGTAATTATAAAAAATTTTTTGGGTGGGTCAGAATATGGTGATGAAGAGAAAAAATACATAGTTATATAAATGCGGTATGGCTGTAATTGTACTGACCCAGAGAAAAGGTAACAGGTCAGTTTTATTGCATAGCAAACGCTGTAAAAACAAAATCTATAAAACTGTGGTGGACCTGATTTTTTTTTTTTCCCAATTCCACTACGTAGCTTCCCACCACATTGTAAGCTATAGTAAATGGCGACAAAAATAAATCCTCAATCCTACGAGAAGACAGGGAGTGAAACATGAAAGTGCAAACATGGAAAATCGGTCAGTGCTTAAAGGGTTAACTAAGAAACACAATTTACAACCAATCTTCCTGTACCAGTTTTATGAGCTCTAGGACAGGTATCAGCAACCTTCGGCACTCCAGCTGTTGTGAAACTACAATTCCCAGCATGCTCCATTCATTTCTATGTGAATTCTTAGAAGCGCAGAGCAAGTATGCATGCTGGGAGTGCTGGAGGTTGCCTACCCCTGCTTTAGGAACTTAAGGCCCCTTTCACACGAGCGGGAGACTCGCATGTCTCCCGCAACGCATCTACAGGGCTGGACTCGGCACGGACAGGGATCGCATAGCATTATATGCGATCCCTGTCCGTGCAGAGTCCAGCCCTGTAGATGCGTTGCGGGAGACATGCGAGTCTCCCGCTCGTGTGAAAGGGGCCTAAAAGGTTTTTCTGGAATCCTGATATTAAAGGAGCTGTGCAAGGGCAAGCTTTGGTATTCCCCCAGGCCCCCCCCCACATTCTGCTGGACCTACAAAGGGAAGATGACTTACCTGCTTCCCGCTGCCGGTTCACCGAACCTTCTCTGCAGGCCCGCAATGCTCCACTGAGCTTCATCAATGTCAACATCCGCTTTAACGTCGCCGCAGCCAATCATTGGTTGCGGTGGTGTCCAGCTCCCCTTATCTCATGACAAATAGTCACATGATGCAACGTGAGACAGATACCAGCCAGTGATTGGCTGTGGCAATGTCAAACTTGATGATGACATTGATGGAGCCCAGCAGAGCATCACATGTCTACAGGAGAAGGAACAGGGAGCTGGCACCATAAAACATCTAAGTGATCTTCCCTTTGTAGTTCTGGCAGAGTGGGGGAGGTTTGCCGTCACTTCAATGGGACAGCTCTTTCCTATACAATTGAATAGGAACAAGCCATCCCATTGAAGTGAATGGGATGACTGGTAATTACACCTGTCTACCGCTGCGACCAGTTGATCGGCAGGGGTGCCGGATGTTGAACCACCGCCAGTCTGATATTGATGACCTATCCTGAGGATAGGTCATAGATAAAAATAACTTGGACACCCCCATTAAAAAAATTACTATACATCTCTATTATTCAGATATCAGATTTTACAAAAGCAGAGGATCACAGCAATTGTAGGGAACGAGCCTTCATACAAACACTTGTTCCTGATCATTTCCCTGTGTCAATGGTGGTCTCAATTAAGCCACAAACTAGCAATCACTCATTTATCAGCGATCTCATCTTTCATGCGCCACATTAAAGCCATTATTTGCCAGCAGCAGATCTTCCTGTGTCACCAGGATGTGCTGATCACAAACAATGAATCTGTACTTGAATGAACATTAGCGATCAATAGTCTCTGTACAGAGGGAATGATTGCTTTATCTGAATCCAACAATCAGGCAATGATCAGGAAGAAAGGTTTATTCCCAATAACTACCTGTGCATCAGTCTGTGTCAAAGGGCTTTAGGCTGGGGCTACATGTTGATCTTGGCCACGATACCCATCACATGACCAAAGTGTGCAGCAATGCAACCAATCACCTGAACAGCATTGCAGATCGACTTACAAATTTACGAGGCCCTAAAATCGCACAAAATCCAGCAGTGTGGGGTCTCAAACATGGCAACTAGCGAGTTATGCTGAAACCCCATTGAGTTCAATGGCTAAACTGCTACGTGGCAATGTTTTCTTGCACAATGGTTGTCACACTCAAGACTGCAGTGTAGTCACAGCCCTAAGGGTAATATCATTCAGTAGACTTGTTGCAGAAATGTCTGTGACGGAAAATCTGTGCCATGCATGTGAACAGGGTTGTTTCTGCAGCATGTGCATTCATTTCAGCAAGCCTAGTCAGATGAATGGGACTGCCACAAACATCTCTGCTGCATGTGAACATAGCCTAACTCTCCTGGTGGCTGCAGCTTGTTTTAGACTAATTCATCATCAATAATTACCTAATATAATGCAAAGGTCACTTATTTAACGTTCAGTACGGTAGTTATAAAAGTAGTTTCTTCCTCTGCTACCCACTGTGTTCCTCATAAGTTACCATGGCATCGACCTGTAGTTCTGAGCCTTGTTAGGTCAAGCATGCTCAGTGTGTTGCTATCAGTTCTAAATGCTGCCGATTGGTCAGTAGAGGGGGCGTGACCGGACTGTATATCAGGCAGCCAATCAGTAAACATCAACACTCACAGCAGGAAATCTAGGGATTGTGGGGATTGTAGTTTTGTGAGGGAAGATCAGGCGCCATGATACTGTGTGTGTCGCAGGTTCACACAGGAGCTAGAAAAATGGATTGCAAGGTAAATTGAAGCTCTGGTTATATGTATAGGTATGGGTTCTGGTTGGGTCACAGCTTGCAGCCTTAATGCAGTTTTTCACAAATTAAGTTACTTTACCGGAATATACCTTTAACTACTTTTCAACAAATATTCCTAGCATGTATGCATATCTCAGCAAGACGACACGATTTTGAGCACCACTACAGACCCAGATAAGGTTCATATATTCTGGGCATAGTGCTGCTATACACAAATGGAGAATAAATAACAAATTTAATATATTGACCACAGAAAAGTAATGATTACTAAAGTCAGGACTGCTAAACATCATATGAAAATAATCTCTCAATAGTCCGCCGGCAATGCAGCATGTATGCTCACCACACCCAAACATCTGCTGTCAGAGGAAACAATGATCAGCCATGCTGGATTTTAAAATGCCCGCTCCCTTATTCCCCCTGGAAATAACCACTGCCAACTATATATCTTGCTCTCTTTTGTGCCATAAACATAAGAGGTTGGTTGACCTAGAAATTGATTTTGATGGATTTTCTAAGGTGTGTGGTAAGCTTTAGGCAATCCCTGCAAGTTTTTTGCAGGTTGCACACTATTAAATGTACTGGGTCTAAAAGAGAAACTGTTCTTTCACTTTCCAAGAGCACTACAAGAAATGAAAGCTTGCAGCAAAGACAGTTATTCTTTTACTCTGTTTTCGATGGCAGTGTAAAACTAGGCAGCAGGAAGGCAGGAAGCAGCTGAACACCCAGGAAGTATGGCTCGTCACCATGAAACCATGACCTGTTGGGCATAGATGTTGGGTCTTACGTTTGTGACTGGAAGCTGCCAAGTGATAAACCCAGGTGGTCTTGGAACACGTCACTGACATGCAGGGGGCTACAGAGAAAGATAGGGGTCACTAGACAAATGGGAGCTAGTACATTGAATGGTTAAACTATGAGCAGGACCAACAAGAAAAACACAATGAAATAAAGCATAAGGAAGGATAAAGCTTAAAAAGGGACATTGTAATTCCACCAGAATAGTGGGGGCACAGGGAGGGCAGAAGATTATTAACAAACAACTCTGCTATGATGGAGTCATGTATCTTATATTTTATAAAAAGGTTCCTTCCTTATAACGGAACCAATTCCAAAAAGCGCCTGGATGTGAATACTTTTGTAATTGCATGTAATTAAAAATTTAGTATAGCCATTGAGTAATTCAATAAAATGAATCTGTATGGCGCCACCTGCTGTTTGTTTTTGTTTTTTTTTAACTCTTGGACCTGCTCACTGAGAAGGCTGCACATGCTCAGTTTCATCCTTCAACTGCCCCCTGAGCTGTCATAGGTAGACATGAGACACGCCTCCTGAGCTGTGATAGGGAGAGCATGGACACGCCTCCTGAGCTGTGATAGGGAGAGCATGGACACGCCTCCTGAGCTGTGATAGGGAGAGCATGGACACGCCTCCTGAGCTGTGATAGGGAGAGCATGGACACGCCTCCTGAGCTGTGATAGGGACAGCATGGACATGCCTCCTGAACTGTGATAGGGACAGCATGGACACGCCTCCTGAGCTGCAGCAGAAAAGACACTCCCCTGAGCTGCCATCCTGATATAAATCTAGCAGAGCAATGAATGGGGAGATCTTTGGATCCATTAGAGGTACAGGGCTGGTTCTAGCTTTCTTAGAAAGAGATTGTCATGTCTATAATGTCTGATTCTCATTTTTTACATTTGCTGTTCATAGGATCCATGATAAGCTTTGACCTTGTTTGCGGGTATAAGCAGAACCGAGATATTATAAAATAAAAAATATTTCTAAATGGGATTCAAAAGAGCAGAGCAGACGGTAGGGAGTGCAGATGAATAATAATTCTATTCACTAAACCTCTTTTCTTGAACTTTTATACATGGAAAAATTTTAGAGGAAGTTGTGTACACATAACAATGGGAAAACTGTGCCTTTTTAACAAGAGATCTTACTCACTTGATGGAGGGATTCTTGTCCTTGGTTCTAGGTTGAGTAGTATGTTGTAGAGAGAGACCAACACTGAAAGGAAAAGTCCCAAGCACATCTTGAGGATACCTCAGCTTGTGCAGCTGCTTGCGGAAACCTTCAGAGATCTCAGAAGGGACTTCCTCATCAAACGCCACCCTCAAAAGCTGAAACCAAAATATTTAAGTGACATGAGCAAAAAGAGTGAGAAGCCAAGCAGCAGACTGCATAAAGAACATTTGAACTGTGAAGCAGTCACTAATGGACGGTTTAGTCAGGTCTTCCTAATCCTTCTGTAGCTGAATGGAGAAGTATCCTCAGTTATGTCCCAGATTATCGCTAACAAGCATTCATAGTAAAGCTTGTTGGCAATGATCAGGTGGTGTAAATGTACTGTCGATCAAGTGCATGCAAAAGTGATAGTTTACCAGCAGCAGATTATGCCGTGTAAACAAGATCTCCTGCCACCAAACGGCAAGTCCTTATAGGGAAGATCGATGACATTAGCGATCGCTCCTTCCCATACTCTAGAGGAGATTGCTGCATGTAAATACAACGGTCTCCTCGACTAGCAATCACCAGATTGTTGGAAAGGAACGGTTCCTTCCCGACAATCTGCTGTAATATCGTTCTGTGTAAAGGGACCTTAAGAAGAAAAAAAAAAATTAAATATTCACCTGGAAAGTACAAGAGCGCAGTTGAAGTCCTTCTTGAACATACTGGTCTAGATGAGCTGGAACACTGATTTTCTTCTCCTTCGTCAGAGATGCAATGGGGAAGGACCGCATTACAGCTTGTTCAGCCACTATATTAAAAAGTAGATACGTCACACTTCCAGTACACATATTTTGGTCCCCTATTTGTCTCCTTAGAGTCATAATGTATATGTGGTTATAATGAGAATTAAGAAAGGATAGCCTGAAATATAGTGTGTTAAATGTCCACCTTTACAAACATTTTTATTATTTAAAAATGAAGCAAATTTGCATATAGCAATTAAAAAATCCTGGAGTATTCTACTGCAGTCAAACTTCATTTCATTTGTCCCCTACTTCTTTAAATACATTCAGCACGTTAGCAATAAGTGTGAACAGATGAGAATGACTGCAGGCTCAGACTATATAGAATATGCTGTAGTCTGTAACCACGGGGACATAAAAACACAAAACAGTATGATACCTGTAATAAGGACTACTTGCAATGTTATTTAATTTATTTTAATACAATGAAACAATGAAAAACCTAGAACTTTAATAATATGTTTACATCAGTCCCATTTTGCCTACACAGCTGCCAGAGCGTTTCTATAGATTATACACAGGAATGTGTACAATCACTACCCTCATAAAGCAACAGTGAAAAAAGTAAACATATGATAAAAAGCCTAATGAACAATATACATACAATTCAAAATACACAAAACTTAAAGGGGCTGTCCTATGAAAAATATCCTACAGTTATCCTACAAGCAATTGCATG
Organism: Rhinella marina; assembly: GCA_900303285.1. NCBI lineage: Eukaryota > Metazoa > Chordata > Amphibia > Anura > Bufonidae > Rhinella > Rhinella marina. The sequence goes on from ONZH01011499.1 coordinate 406,402, forward strand.
CAATTGAATAGTTAGTATAGCTATTGAGTTATTCAATAAAATATATCTTTATAGTGCCACTTAAAGGGGTTTTCCAGGATTTTACTACTATGACCTATCCTCAGGATAGGTCATCTGTATCTGATCGGCGGGGGTCCCGGGTGTCAGCTGTTTGAGAAGGTACCGGTGCTCCTGTAGCTCCACTACCTTCTCGCAGCTCACCAAGCACAGCGCCGTACATCGTACAGCGGCTGTGCTTGGTATGGTGCTCAGCCCCATTCTCGAACAGCTGATCGGCGGGGGTCCTGGGTGTCGGACCCCCACCGATCAGATACTGATGATCTATCCTGAGGATAGATCATCAGTTTTAAAGAACTACAGAACCCCTTTAAGGGGGGGTTATGCAAATTAATTATAAATTTGGCCAAAGCCACCTAATGCTGGGAAATAAAAAATTATCATAGTAAAATCCCGGAAAACGCCTTTAAGTTCTTACTTCTTTGTCCTGCTCACTGAGAAGGCCGTACATCCTTCTGCTGCCTCCTGAGCTGTGATAGGGAGAGAATGGACACGCTTCTTGAGCTGTGATAGGGAGAGCATGGACACGTCTCCTGAGCTGTGATAGGGAGAGCATAGACACGCCTCCTGAGCTGTGATAGGGAGACCATGGACACGCCTCCTGAGCTGTGATAGGGAGAGCTGAGACACGCTTCCTGAGCTGTGATAGGGAGAGCTGAGACACGCCTCCTGAGCTGTGATAGGGAGAGCTGAGACACGCCTCCTGAGCTGTGATAGGGAGAGCTGAGACACGCCTCCTGAGCGGTGATAGGGAGAGCTGAGACAAACCTCCTGGGCTGTGATAGGGAGAGCTGAGACACACCTCCTGAGCTGTGATGGGGAGCGCATGGACACACCCCCCTTAGCTGCAGCAGAAAAGACACTCCCCTTGCGCTGTCAGCTTGATATAAATCTAGCAGAGCAATGAATGGGGAGATCTTTGGATCCATGTGAGGTAGAGGACTGGTTCTACCTTGTCATGTACTATATGATATCAGATGGGGCACTGCAGGTGACGCATCCATCATCAAATAATTCAGCTTCATTTAAGAAAAATATATATTTTTTTAATAAAAGCTCACCTAATGGGTCTACTGGGGTGCCTTTGAAGATGCATCGATAAGTAGTGAGGAAAAGCGCCCCTTCAGCAGGTAGTAGGGGTGGACCTCCAAGACTACCACCTGAAGCTTCCTCTCGTCCATCTGGCAGAAGATATACTCGAAGCCCTTCCATTACCAAATCCTCCCCTACTAACAACGTGGGTCGCAATAATTTTGGCTACAGGAGATAGAAACCAAGAACAAGGGTAAGTACAATTTAAAAGACATATGTAATATAGAACACAAATGGGTGTAAATATCAAGAAGACTTCATATGTATTATATTGATTAATCCGCATACTAACCTTCTGGATTGGAGGCAGCCTCTTACTTTCTCTGTGAACAGCATCCAAAGTCTCTATATGCATCTGAACAATGTCTACATAGGTAAAAGAAAATTACAAGAATCATATCATGTAGCCAAATGAGTACTCACTAGCTAGTATATATAGCAATCCTTATTTTTTCACAATACTTGGCAAAATTTCTAAGTACACCATGTCTGACAAATGTTCATTTACAGCTAACCTCTGGGTACAACTTTAATAACACTATAAAATCTGCGTTATTTAATGAGGACCTGTCCCCTCTAATGTCAAGTCTGTTTTAGTGACTACATGTATTCCCCCTGTAATAACAATTCTGGAGCATCCATAATATGATGTACACTAAGCCTATAAATTAATAATGTAAAGTTCGACTAGACAGCCTAAAGATGTGTCAGATTTATCATCTAGCATCAACCAATGGACAAATGGTCACATGACGCTAAGCGATCGAAAATTTTAGGCAGCCAGTGACTCACTGTGGCATGGAGGTGAGAAGGAGCGGGGAGCTGGCGCTGGAAGAAGGTAAGTAAGCCCTCCCCCCACTTTTTCACAACCCCTGTTCTATCTGTCCAAGTTTACATTGTCTATTAGACAGCATTAGTAAATGTTCCCAATGTTTTAGTAAAACTGACTATATATGTCCGGCAGCTGCATCAGCAGCTTAAAGGCTATGTACACCTTTGGGGGCAATTTTTTATTTTAACTGCTTTGTACTCATTATGAGCTAAAAATAATATTTTCAATGGGCCTTTATTAAAAATATGGAGTCTTTTTCTCTGTACAGAGCTGAAATGCTCTACTAGCAGGATATGAATTCTCCCTCTCTCCTCCATCAGACAGGGAGCTGACGGGCTCTCTCAGACCTTATAAACACTCATTATCGCTCAATCCTTACTGATAAGACAGTGGCTTAAATAAGTGTTAATGACCTCATAGTAATTTAGAGATAAGGGTTATTAGATGACCGGTACAAAGTGAAAGTGACCTTAGGATGCACACAGCTAGAAAAAGTTACACCTTTGTGACAGAACGGCTTAATATTTTTAATAAATACCAATAGAAAAAAATGATTTTTAGCCCCAAATGAGTAAAATGTAATCTTAAAAAAAAAAAACAATTGCCCCCAAAGGTGTATATAGTCTTTAAATATCATAGAAGCAAACAATGCCACATCATGTGAGGCCAGCACAAAATTATATATACACACACAATTTATTGAATTTCTACCAAGCCTGTCTGGCTATACTAAATAAAAAATGTTCTGTTTTATTAGAATTATACCAGAGAGCAACACTGTCGTTCATTGAAGTACTGATTTGATACAGTGGCATCACTTTGAAATCCTGACAGATACATTCGATGCCAGTTAAGTTCTTTTACCGTACATTGCGTGGGAGCTGATTGATGACAACCAGTAAAGCTCCGAGCTATCCATGTTAACCCTTCCTATACTTCCTATGTTGGGTACTCCACTAAGACATTTACCTTTGCAGAAATGCAACAGTATCATAGTCATATCTGATACACCCACAAACAATTAAACAATCCTGTTTAAAGGGGTTACTTCTAGAGGAAGCATTTGTAGCACATCCACCTGAGACTCATGAGGAGAATGGGAATCATCAAAACTTTGTCAATGCCAAGGGGCTGCATCGGCTTTACCAGAAAGGTGTGGTTGGGACTGCAGTTGGCTCTCTATTGCATTTTATGAAAGTTATTGGATGAGGTGTGTAATTACCCTGCTTTCTATCTGTAGACACTAAAGCTAATGCTCTCCCATTAGGTTGTATTGACATCACGTTTTTGGTCCATGTTTACATTGATGTACATGTTAAACGGATGCCTCAGGTGGGTGCCATACAGGGGCATCTGTCACTATAGGGTTGCATCGTAGAAATAAAAATTTGCATCTATTTTTTATTTTTTTTTGCAGGACTGTGAACCAACTATAAGAAGGGATCGCAGAATACCATGTGGACAAAAACCATATTCATCCACTAACTATTAACGTTTAAAGGGTTTCTGTCACCAGTTTTTTCGGTATGAATCAGGCTGACATTAGAGATGTGCTAATGTCACCTGATTCCAAATATATATATCTGTTTTATTTACTGGTGCCCCCATTTTTATATAAAATGAACTTTTATTTTATGCTAATAAGGCTCCTAGGTGCAAGGGGCGTTACCTCTGCTCCTAGAGGCTCTGTTGATTGACAGCACCAGGCAGAGAAGAAACACTTCATTCACCATAGCTTTTAAGGACCTTCAATGATGTCATGACCATGTGATCAGTCACATGGTTTAGGAGGAGACAGGCTGTTTGTGTGATCCTAACCATGTGACTGATCACATGGTCATGACATCATTGAAGGTCCTTAAAAGCTATGGTGAATGGAGTGTTTCTTCTTTGCCTGGGCCTGTCAATCAACAGAGCCTCTAGGAGCAGAGGTAACGCCCCTTGCACCTAGGAGCCTTATTTGCATAAAATAAAAGTTCATTTTATATAAAAATGGGGGCACCAGTAAATAAAACAGATATATATTTGGAATCAGGTGACATTAGCACATCTCTAATGTCAGCCTGATTCATACCGAAAAAACTGGTGACAGAAACCCTTTAATAGTTTTAAAGGTCACTGAACACAATCCAAAAGTGGCAAAAAAAACTTCCAGACTTTTAATCAAACACTTTCTACTTTCCTTAGCACTATATAACGCAATTCTTACCAAATGATTGAACTTTTCTTCTGTCAAGAAGGCAAGAGTATCCATATCACTAACACTTACAAAACAAGACCACGTTAAATGACACATAACCTTTGAGATATACTGCACCTGGGATCATTGTGTGCAGGCCTTTGAGGTGATCCGATGTAACCCCACTCTCTGTACACACTTTGTCCACAAAACGGGTGATAAATCGGACAACACAATGTGCTACATCCGAGCCTTCAGAATCTTCAAAACCGCTTTCCGTATCTGCGCTTTCTGCTACGCTGCCAGCCATGCTGAATTATTTTGGAGAGGAAAAAGTGTTAGTTGAATGAGAGAAAAAAAAAAAAAAGAATTAAAGTAGGTGACAGAGATCCCATCAATAACCTGTTGGTGATGAAGCTGTTAGTCACGCTTTCTGTATCTCCTAATCCAGCTCCCCCTCGCAGAAGGCGGTTTTTAGAGGTGTCCAATGGCAAAAGAAGGTAGCTCATACGACTGGCATAGTGGATAGCCTGGCTAAACACGGTGCTCTCCTCTTTCTGGATAAGTTCTAACTGTTTATCACGCGGAAGTGTGGGCCATAGACGACATTGCTCAGCTGCCAATTCCAGGGCCGATCTCTCTTCTACTTCAACTTCATCCTGGTAAAACACATTTTGGAGCACAACTCTATCAGCATTTTATACAGTCCAGACAGCACTCATCTAATGACATCTTTTCAGTATAAGATATAAAAATGGAAGCCATAACAACCATGTAAACAATGCATAACCCTGTCTTATTAGAGCAGGAAATGAAAGGGGTTTGTATATAAATTTCAGTAATGCCACATGTGTATTACAAACACTTCAGAACCTGCTAAATCGCCTCCAGATTTTCCTTAGCCTGCATGGAGTTGCAGTGTACTGTTAAAGTGTACATCTATTAAAAAAAAAAAAATAACACACACCACGGTGGCTATAACGGTAATTATTTTATACTTGTGTTGTAATTGTGGGACCACAGTCATATAAAATAATAAACTACACTATCAGTACATACTTATGTCAATTACACCACTGTTCATAAATACACATTCATTCCACCATAATCCTTGGCTTTCTACTACCTCACTAACTACCCATACTGCAACCCCTTTTCCCCAACCTCGGTCGCTAACCCTCATGTATGTAACCAGAATCCAAGACAAAAAGCGCCACCTAAGTATAGTTACCGGGTTAGAAGCCGCCTCTTCAGAATTTACATACAAAGCCCTGATGTGGTCTTGAACATCTCCATAAAACATGGCTTCCCAGAACTGCGTGTTGGTCCATACTAGATGCTCTTGTACACAGCTGTAAGCAAATTGTGTGATCCCAGGACTTAATTTCTGGAAAGAAAATGTTATATAGAACGTAAGATGATGATAAACACACAAGTAATAAAGATCTTAAATGAACAGAGACATTATATGACAATCATATAACACAGTCATAAAAACCGTACCCTGCAGAATGCGGTCACCAAAGGTAAAAGGGCTGCAGCTATAGAATGTTCATCCAGTGATGTGCAATCCTGAGGAAGAAAAAGAAAACGGCAGCCTATTACTGCTCCACCTCTAAAGCAACACTTCCATTACATTTTTTTAACCGGTATGTCCGGTTTCCCATATTTATGACCCATCTTCATAATAGGTCATCAATATCATATTGTCAGAGGTCAAACCCATGCCATTTTTATAAAAATGGGTGGATGGTTATCTGGTATAATGTTTTGAAATCACTGTTTAACATCCTCTTTGTTTGGACTTTTAGCAGGCACACAGTCTCACTTAAAAAAAATAATGATGGCTTAATCATTATTACATCAGCGGGGGTCCAAGTCCTGGCATCCCCACTGATCCTGGCATCCCCACTGATCCTGGCATCCCCACCCCATTGTTTCAGGCTATGGTGAGCAATGCAGGCTCCTGGCAGTTTTCCAAGGACAGCTCCATACATTGCAGCTCAGTCCCATTGACTTGAATGGGACTGAGATGCAACTAGGCCATGTGACTAATGTACAGTGATGTCACTGGCCTAGGAAGAGGCCAAGTTCACACTTATGTTACTTGGTCAGTTATTTCAATCATTTATTGTGAGCCAAAACCAGAAGTAAAACCTAATCAGACATCAGGTATAATGAAAAGATCTGCACCTGTTCAGTGTTTTTGAACCGTATCTGGTTTTGGCTCACAATAACTGAAGAGTGAACTCAAACTCTCTCAGTCAGGCCATCACTGCAGCCAGAGACGGAAGGGGGATAGACACATCCCACTCTTGGGACTGTATTACACCAACAGATTATCTGACCAATATCTGTCCAATCAGACTAGAGGTTGGTGTGTATAACAAAAGATCTGTGTGTGTAAACGGCCATCTGACCAATAATTGGTCAGAAAATCTGTCAGATAATCTGTTGGTGTAATACAGGCTTCAATCTTCTGTGAGCATCTTTATCTAGGCTTATCAAGAGAACAACAAAGCGGTCATACTGTTATCCCAATTCTACACCTATTATCACAAGGATTACCCTTCAGATAACGTCTTCCCCTCACAGCAGCACTGAACTCTATTTAGGAACTATTTAGGTACTGCCAAAATAAAAAGGAAACAGTCAAATTCTTAAAAATGTGTTTTCTATGAATAATGAGTTTAAGAAAAAATGACTGTTTACTGCTGAATGTGTCCTTGGCTGTATCACAGTTACCTAACTACACTGAAAGAGGTGAGATATTAGTGAATATTCGCAACAGAAATTATTATGATGCAAATTTTAAAGTTTGCACCGCATGTCAATTTTAGTGATTTCTCATGTTTTTAAAGCTTTTGTTCCTGCTTCAAAACCCTGCTAACAGTAGAGCAGTTGGTGATTCTAGGTTGCAATATGGGTTAGGACAACTCTAGGCAGGTAGTAAGTTTGCTAGAAAACTGGGCAGCTGATGAAAGGAAAATATATGTTGGACCTGGGACAAGATGACCAACCTGTAGGCAGCAGTTCATTAGACGAACAACAAAGTCAAACTGCTGGTGATCCAACACCGCGCGATTCTGCTGCACGTGCAGGTTCAGCTCCTGTGTTAGACAATGCCGCGCCGCTCTCCCTTTCAGTGCCCGAAGAACAGCAGGCTGAAGCTGAAGTGAGAAAGAACCAAGATGAATTTTCCCAGTGTATATGAAAACAAGAATGCAGACATTACAAGGAACTAGGGCTGGGCGATTTTGTCAAAAAAATTTTCAACCCTATGGATGATTTTCAATTTGAATCTTGATTTCCTTATTTTTGTTAATTAAACTGAAAAAAAAAAAATATAGCATATCCTAGCGATATGCCATCAATGTCTCAGATGGGCCAACTCCATTAAGGGCAATACTACACAAGGATGAAAAACAAAAAAGCAAACCATAGGAAAATACCAATGTCCTAAACATCGCATATTACAACGAACAGCACATGTATCAATTCATTTAAATCCAAATCAATTAGATCTAATAATGCAATATCAACTAATGTTGATTTAAGGCTATTTTCACATCTGCGCTTTCCCTTTCCGCTATTGCGATCTCAAAAGGATCCACTATAGGATCTCAATAGTGAAGTATAACGCTTCCATTTTGGTCCCCATTGACAATGAATGGGGGCAAAACTGGACTGAAGGGAACGGAGTTCACCAGAACGCATTCCGCTCCATTTCAATCCGATGACGCACACAAAAGCACTACAAGCAACGTTTTTGAGTGAGTCCTGGGATGCGGAGCAAGACAGATCCTTCATGACTAACAATGTAAGTCAATGGTGACGGATCTGCTTTCTCTGACACAAAAGAAAACGGATCTGTCCCCCATTGACTTACAATGGTTTTAGAGAAGGATTCGTCATGGCTATTTTAGACATAATACAACTGGATCCGTTCATAATGGATGCAGGCGGTGGTATTATCAGAACGGAAGCGTTTTTCCTGACCCATGACGGATCCAGCAAAAACGCAGATGTGAAAGTAGCCTAGCCTGTAGTATAAAAGGTCTTGGAAAAATTGCCGTGTGTAATAACCAATGGTTTCATATGCGGACGACAGCACATCAAGCAGCATCATACAAACAGCTGTCACGGGATCTACAAAGTATAGGCCTTGGGTTCTGGCCTTCAGTACAGCGTAAGAAAGTGATGAACATTTGATGGGGCACAGTGCTCAATACAGCGCTTGTGCCTCTTTCATTCAGACAATTTGTGGGGCTCTCAGGATGCAGATGTCCACCAATCACAACTTCTGAGATATCTGGATACAATATGAAGGTCATTAAAATGATAGGTACACATTATGTGTATATTAAGAGATGAGTTATTGACCTACATATGGATGTCTTCAAACAGATACATGGTTAGCGCTTTTCTTATAGATTAAGTGAAAATGTCTCCATTACCTTCTTTGCCTCCAGCATTTTATTCTCAAAGATATAAGAAATACAGTTCCTCACGACTTCTAGCCGCCTGTTGCTGTTAGCCACAGCACTGCCGTTCCGCTCCACAATTGCTGCTATAAAGATGCAAAGACAAACATTGGTTACAAAATATACTGATAAACCTCTGCTCTTTCCGATCTCAGTTGTACATGGGAACTTTTTTTTTTTATAACAGACTTGTATAAGTGTATATACAGAGATAGCTGCCACAGGTAGCTGTTCAGGGGGTGGTCTTAAAGGGGTTTTACCATCTTGGACAATGGGGTCTCATCGCTAGGATATGCCCCCATTGTCTTATAGGTGCCGGTCCCACCGCTGGGACCCGGACCTATATTGTGAACGCGGCGCCAGAAGAGAAGGAGGGTGCAACGCGCATGCGCAGCCGCCCTCCATTCATTTCTATGGGGACACTGAAAATAGCCAAGCGCTTCTCCTGCTCTATAACTTGCTGCCTGCAGACTGTACTGCATTTTGTGGTGATGGGTTCTCTTTAATTTTATAACCTCGCTTTGCTAACAAACTTGTTAAAAAAAAAAAAAGAATAAAGATTTAGAAAATCAAGAAAATCTAGACCCATCTATGAAACAAGCAAAAATATAAAATATGAAAAACAGACTGTAGTGGGATGGTGAACTGATAAGACTGAATAATGAAGCTACAAACCAATAGGTGGTCCAGGTGGCACCATGCATTTCTTCTCCGACTTAACAGCAGGAGGTGCATTCTGCAATTTGGCAGCAGCCTGATCCAAGATCCACTGGATACTACTTTCATCCAGCAGGGGGAAGGTCTTATTTTGAGATCGCAAGTAACTTCCTTCTGTTGGCCGCTGAACTTTATGCATGCTAACAGCAGGATATGGGTTCTCCTAGAAGAAAAAGTTGTAAAATTAATACAAACCTATGGGCTGCACCACCAATTCCACCAGACATATGAGTCCTTCATTCAAACACTTCATAGTAGATTAATTACGGCTAAAAATGGACAGCAACTTGGAAATATGAAAGCTGGGTCAGTTCTTCCATCATCTCAGGGCATCCAACATGTACAGCAATGGAGGCGTTTTCTCAATACTTGAAAAAAAGAAAGTCCAGCACATCAGGGAGATCCCATATAATATCTCTTAAGGCACGCAGAAAACCTTACAGTACATACGCCAGTGTGCTAAAAATCATGATTTTAACACAAAGGGTACATTGCTCTATGTTTTCTTACAGGCCTTAATGAAAGATACTACGAGGGATCTTCCTGAAATGGCGACACCCCCAATGCCAATTTCTTAACCTAACCCCTTCCCTCCAGCCCTACTGTTAAATACATACTTGGAAAACATTACATACAGAGCTACAAAACATACAGCTCTACATACTGTGCCCACTGTGCTTCCCAATACTATACTGCAGAAACAGATAATCCCCCTTCTGCTGCCCCCCTCTTGCCCTTACCTGGTGCTGCCTGAGGCAATGGACTCACCTCGCCTCATTGGTGGGTGCACCCTTGTGTTATGCTGAACTTCAAAATCAAGCAAAAAAAAAAATAATTCTCCTGTGCCTAAGCCGGACATACACTTGAGATAAAAAGCTGAACCACTGGTTAGTAGACAGCAACTTTTCTCAATCCCCCTCCCCCCCCCATGCACATGCATACTTGTCTCAGCAGAGCATACATGTGTTGAGAATGGAAAAGCAGAGAAAGCTGTCACCAAACACCTCTGGCGAGTGGCTTATTTTCCCAACAACAAAAGGATGGGGCGAGTGAAATTCAACATGTTGACTGTTCTCTCTACCAGACATCTGCTGTCGTTGGACATTAAACTCCTAACTGTTTTGCCAGAGTGGAGCTCCAGTAGTGGGATAAAGTAGCTAACTGGAGGGGGGAGGGCTGCTTTATATGATGCTACCTCCTAAATGGTAGCAGCTAGAAACATGCAAATGGTCTTGTTTCAAAGCAGACATTCAGACAATACCAAAATGACAGCAATATGTTCAGGACAGAGAAAGATATCACTGATAGAAATTGAGATGCTGTGAATGCAGCTGAAAATGAAAGTAAAAATAGGTTTTACTCGCGATTATTCCCGACTTGATTTCTAACAGTGATTTCTCCTCTGTTGCTTGGACTTTAGCTGTCATTGTATGAAAGCCCGGACTGACAGCTTTCATACAAGACCAGTCTCATCTTTCTAGTTGCTACCATTGAGAAGATATCAGCATCTAAAGCAGCCCCATCCCCCTCCAGTTAGCAACTTTTCACACTGCTCGAGCTGGACTCGGCCAAAAAAGTTCAGTGGTTAAAGGGGTTCTCCGGGAATTAAGAAAATGAAAATACTTAAATATTACCTTATTACTAATATATTCCCAAATACCTTTCATTAGTTATAATGGCTTGTTTTGTCTACGGAGCAATCATTAGGAGAAACAAAATGGCCGCTCACCTGTCCTAACAACACAGGAGGACAAGTTACTTCACAGCACTGAGGTAAAGAGCTGACTCATCATCCTCTCTGCTCTGTCAGGGATTATGATCCTGAATACAGATAAGATCTTCAGCTGAATCGTTGTGGGAATGGAGTTAATGAGGAGACATGAGACAGAGGACAGACTGTGGTAATGGAGACTGCATACAAGAGCTGCTGCTCATCAGCCACATCCCCACATCCTTTCTGTACCTCATGTCTCCTTATGAACTCCATTCCTACAGAGATTCAGCTGAAGATCTTATCAGCTGTTTTCAGGATCATAATCCCTGACAGAGCAGAGAGGAGGATGAGGCAGCTCTTTACCTCAGTGATGTGAAGTAACTTGTCCTCCTGTGTGATTAGGACAGGTTTTGTGTGTACTGATAGGACGACGTCCATTTTATTTCCCCTGATGATTGCTCAAACACAAAGACAAAACGAACCAATATAGCTAATTAGGTATTTTTATTTTCTTAATTCCTGAAGAACCCCTTTAAGGAGGCCCTTATACACACTTGGCAGTCAGCTGATCCTGTCGAAATTGGCAGGTTTGACAGCATACATCTAATAAGTATGGCTAGCTTTAGAACCACTTTCTGCTTTCCTATCTGATGCCACTTATCCTTGCCAACAGTCACTCTTTTCCAGGACCGTCAAGCTAACTACTAGGGCCATAGTCTGTTAGCTTTCATAGATGTATAACATGGAGGGGATTACAAATGTCCTGTGTTTTGGGATTCAAATGTTGGTAATCATGTGTTATCACCGTTACGGGTATTAATGTCCTCCTGGAGTTCTTTAAAGAACTTTATATAGTGCAGCACAGGCTATTATTAAAGAATAATGTACAGGCTCTAGTTTACACCTTGTTGATGCATGTTTGAGTTGACCTGCCATGTATGAGTTGTCCGCAATCTTGGTTCCTTCTTCCCCTCTGATATAAGACAACCAACATTTTCCTTTATACCTCTGGTTTTGCAGAGGCAGAGGGGTGGAGATGCATCATACTAAAGGCAGCCAGTGAGAGATCACCCTGCAGTGTATGTGATGCTGCTTCAGTCTGTCTCCCCTGCCTCCTGCTTGTGATAGGTTCCTCCATGTCAGCTGTTACAAGCAGGAGGCAGGGTAGAGGGCTGCGTGAACATGCATCTTATAGAAATAAACAGAAGATTCACTTCACAGGACAGTATAGACCCGAGATCTGAAACTCGTGGCCCTACAGCTGTAGTAAAACTACAACTTCCATCATGCCAGGAGAGCCTACAGCTATTGGGGCATGCTGGGAGTTGTAGTTTTGCAACAGCTGGAGGGCCAAGAGTTTGAGATCCCTGGTATAGACAGTCAGGGGAGCTGCAGCTAATCATTCTAATGGTCAACATGCACAGGTACGTAAAATACATTTCTGAAATTAAGCGTAATTTTGCTGCAACTAATGTGTTAGGTAAGTTTAGTTATTAATCAAAACATGATCATTTTTAGCTCATGAGACAGAACAAACAAATATGACCATCACATGAAAAGCTTAAAGAACTCCTGCAAAAACTTTTATTCCATGTATTTTTGAGTTATATCTCTCATCTGTGTAATGTGACCAGGAATCAGACCCACCAACTCACACATCATCTTGTGTGTGGACAGGAAGTCTAATTCTCTATGCATTCCTATGGGAGCCTCACTTTCAGTCTCATAGGAATGAATAGAGCAGTAACTGGCTTCCTGTCCTGAGTCAGTTGGAGGTCAGGGAGTTGGTCACATGACCCAGCTACAATTAGAAGAGAGGGGATAACTCAAATACAGTCTCTGATAAGAAGATTGCATTCACTATAGATTACATCATGCACCTTTCTAACAGGTCAGAGAATAAAAATTTTTGCGGGAGTTCTTCTTTAAAGGGGTATTCCCATCTCACAAATGTAGTTTGTATAGTTAGATATAGCCATACCAATAATATTACTAATAGAATGTATTTATATAAAATGTACCGTTTAGAAGATTTCCCTATTTGTATATCCATTGTCCCACACACATCAGTCAGGCCGTTGCCCCTAGTTACGGCCACCGTGGCCATGTAGTAGTGGTGGTCGGGTTGCTCTTGTACAAACCCGCTCTGAGGTAACTGTTGTATTGTGAACGCACATTACATGAGCATGCAGAGACACATCTTAGGGTACTTTCACATCTGCGTTTTGGACGCTACCAGTCCAAAACGCAATGGTCAGGATCCGTCCAAAACGCAGACTTTATAAACGGATCCTGCTCCGTAGAGATTAATTGATCTTGGAACAGGATCTGTTTCTCTGTGTTTTGGAAACGCAGCCAAAAATGCTACAACCCTAAGATGTGTCTCCGCATGCTCATACAATGTGCATTCACAATACAGCAGTTACCTCACAGCGGGTGTGAACAAGAGCAAGCCGGCCACCACTACTACATGACCACGGTGGCCGTAACTAGGGGCAACGGCCTGACTGATGTGTGTGGGACAATGGATATACAAATAGACAAATCTTCTAAACGGTACATTTTATATAAATACATTCTATTAGTAATAACATTGGTATGGCTATATCTAACTATACAAAGTACATTTGTGAGATGGGAATACCCCTTTAACTCCATAGCGGACAGTGAAAAACAAAACCTATTATAACAGCGTCTGAACCCAGCCTTTGAAGTAGAGTATAACACAATTAAAGGGAACCTGTCACCTCCAACACACCTAATAAACTGCCAGCATTACCTTATATTATTGACCAGTGTGTTTCTAATGATGTTTTTCATTTAGAGAAGCGATTCCTCAAACTTGTTGAAATCGATGTTTTAAACTCCATGACCGCGCTCTCTCCAGGCAGCTTGAAGTCAAGGGGGCAGCGGCCTCCTTGCTTCAAGTCAAGCAAAGCACGCCCCTCTTGCCTATGATTGACAGTCTTCTTGTCTGCCTGCATGCGTGGTGCGCTCCTTCGTGCAGCGCGATCCCGGCTCCGGCTCTGCACTTAGCCGGCTTTCAACTGCGCACTGCGCATGCCCCATAAACCCAAGTGAGCGCGTGCGTAGGGACAGGCAGGCGTGCGGGCGGGCTGGTGCGCTCACTGGAGTTTAAGGGGCATGCGCAGTGCGCAGTTGAAAGCCGGCTAAGTGCAGAGCCGGAGCCGGGATCGCGCTGCACGAAGGAGCGCACCACGCATGCAGGCAGACAAGAAGACTGTCAATCATAGGCAAGAGGGGCGTGCTTTGCTTGACTTGAAGCAAGGAGGGTGCTGCCCCCTTGACTTCAAGCTGCCTGGAGAGAGCGCGGTCATGGAGTTTAAAACATCGATTTCAACAAGTTTGAGGAATCGCTTCTCTGAATGAAAAACATCATTACAAACACAGTGGTCAATAATATAAGGTAATGTTGGCAGTTTATGAGGTGTGTTGGAGGTGACAGGTTTCCTTTAATACAATTACTGGCTCAACCCCACAAAACCTACATTCCTGTAGAGCTTCTCAGCTAGTTCTTGCACATGCTTCATTAGGTTTTTCTGCCTTCCCTCCTCGTACTGTATTTTGTGCACATCATAAGCAACCAGCTGTAAAGAATACACATAAAACAGGTAAGTCAAGAGAAAACTGACATGTTCAAAAACATCGACTGGGTTACAAATGCTCTTTCTATGTAATGTAGTGTCTACCTCATCAAATAAATCCAGAGATCTGTATGGCGGACCTCTATCTGTCACAAATCCAGCAAATGCCATGCCCTCCAGAACCTTGGTTAGAAAATCATCTTCCACCAATCCACGCTGACCCAAAAAAGATGCCTGGAATACATATGTACATTGACTTAAAATAGCGTTCTCAGAACAATATACACATCTGATGTTTTGGGTTGAGCAAACCAACCTTATGAAACCGTATGACAGGCTCTGGGTGAACTCTTATGATCTGAAGACAACAACGGTATCCTTGCAAAATCTGAGCAAAAAGACGAAGGAACACGGCACGTACTTCCATATCCTGTAATCAAGGACAACAAAAAAATGTACCAATACAGTATACTTCTGCACAACAAGAAACAGAAGGTGCCCTTGCCCTTTTACACGGGTCGAGGGTCATGACAATTATCCGGAATGAGCATTCATAGGAACGCTCGTTCTCATTTATGGGCCCTTTTAACAGTGCTGCTGCTCGCTTGTTGGGTGGCACATTAAACTCTCACCGGCACACAGCCAGTCCTTTAGAAATATTGTTATTTACCTGCATTCGAAGAGTTGAAGCTGTTATAGATGATGGAGGAAATGCCAAATCAGCAATTTGTAAAGCAGGGTCTAGAACCTGAGAAAGGCGGAGTGATTAACAGCAAGTTACAATACAACCGGCACAGGCTCAACCAAAAAAACGAGCGTTCAGGTCATTTTCATGCAATTAATCGACTAGATCAGAGGTCAGCAACCTTCGGCACTCCAGCTGCTGTGAAACTACAACTCCCAGCATGCACACTTGCTCAGCTGCTCCTGATAGAAGTGAATGGAGGATTCTGGGAGTTGTAGTTTCAGAACAGCTGGAGTGCTGGAGGTTGCTGATCCCTGCACTAGATAAATGAGATGAAGTAGAGGTCACAATGGAAGACCAGTAGAAATCTGTAATAATACAACAGTGAGCTACACAATCTGTAGTAGTCCGTATTTTTCGATCCCCATAAGATCGGATGTGGCCCCATTCATTTCAATAGCGCCAAAACTGTTGCAGATAGCACACCGTGTGCTGTCCGCATCTGTATGTTCGTTCCTCGGGCTTGCAAAAAATAAAAAAATAAAATAAAAAATAGAACACACCCTATTATTGTCTGTTTTGCAGACAAGAATAGGCATTTCTAACAAAGGGCAGGACATGCTGATCCACATTCTGGAATTCTGGAACACACATGGCGGGTTTCTGTGTTTTGTGCATCCACAATTTCCATTTGTGAATGCCCTCCTATGGGCAATTAGCTCAGTATGTTCTACTATGTCAAAGTTATTTTCTTCATAGAGCTCCTACATTTCACTAGTGTATCTAAAAACAAAATGATTGCTCTTAATCAGGAGAGGTGCCCCTTTCTAGCTCTAAGAATACATCACGTATATTAGAATGTAAAGCTATGTTGTATGTAGTGTACCTTGCATTTTCCCACTTCACTGCATGGTTTTTGTTAGGCTGAATTCACTTGTGCTATCTGAGGCAGTTTTATCTGGGGTTTTGTTTTGTTTCTTATTTCATTTACAAAAATTAAAGTTAAAGAGGGCCTTTCACCGCTCCTGACATGCCTGTTTTAATAGCTCCATGCATTCCCCATGTAATAACAATTCTGGAACATCTATTCTTATGTCTGTATGTTGTGCCATTCCTTTATTATTTCTACTAGAAGTTATGAATTAATTGCTATTTGTCTTCAGTAAGGGAACAGAGGGGAGGTAACCAGTTGGGGGCGTGTATCTGCACAGTCTGAACATGGCAGCACTGATTGGCTAGAGTCATTCTGTGCAGGTACACACCCCCTACTGGTCACCTCCCCTCTGTTCCTTTACTGAAGGCAAATAGTAATTCATTCATAACTTCTAGAGCAAATAATAAAGGAATGGCACAACATACAGACATAAGAATAGATGTTCCTGAATTGTTAGTACATGGGGAATGCATGGAGCTATTAAAACAGGCATGTCAGGAATTGTGAAAGGTCCTCTTTAAACATAACCTTGGGCAGTCCCTGTACATATGATAAAATAACAAAAGAAGTGATACTTACCTCTTCCCGCTTCCTATGCTGGTCTCCCCGCTGCTGATTTGCAGTAGTGACCTTCCGTTCACACAGGTCACATCTACTGCTGAGGCCAGTGAAATACTGCTGAGGCCAGTGTTTGGCTGTACACCTGTGTATATTGAAAATCACAACTGCAGCATCACTGAGCACAGCAGGGGAGAGAAAGGCTGTAAGCATCACTTTTTTTTTGTTATTTCAGCACCTTTGCAGGGGCTTCCCCAGTGCTTATTTAACGTGGACAACCACTTTAAGTACCACGCCTATTTTGGCATTAGTGCCCACAAGGATCTTTTCATTGTGCTATTTGGTTAATAGCCAAAAAATAATACAGTAAACCCATTGTTATGAGTCTGCTGTCCTCATGTGGAGTGCACTCTGTATTTGCCTGTATATATAGAGACTGTGTTTGCCATTTTCCTTTTTAGCTGCACTTAATTAAATGCAAATTATTTTTTGTGCTCTTACGAATAGCTTAACAGACATGTTATCAAATTCTTTTGACAGGTCTAGTTAAAAAGGGTTTTTCAAGAGTTTCATACTGGTTGCCTATCCTCAATATAGGACATCAATATCTGATCGTTGCGGGTCTGACACCCAGCAACCCCACCGTTCAGCTACTTGAAAAGGCCGCGGCGCTCCGGCAGGTGCTGCGACCTTCTCACAGTTTACCAAGCACAGTGACATGCACTGTATAGTGGCTGTGCTTGGTATTGCAGCCCAGGACTATTCACTTGAATGGGACAGAACTACAAATAGGCAGCGAGACCTCTAAATGTGACGACACTGGCCTAGGAAGAGGCCATGGTGTTCACTGGAGAGCTGAAGCCTCTTCAAGTGAATGATCAGCAGGAGTGCTGGGTGTCAGAATCCCACTGATCCGCTATCAAATGACCTATCCTGATGATAGACCGTGAATAGCGAACTCCAGGAAGACCTCTTCAACATCTTAAAACATAATGTGCCTTTAGACCAGGTTTCAACGTAACGCTAGTTCACTTAAATGATGCAAAGAATGGGGAAATTAATGTTGCACCGAAACATTCCTACCAGTGACAAGGCCTCTTGCGTGTGATGGATTAACGGTTCAGGTAGTAGTGGAATCTGGACACATTCTGGGATAGTTATTGTGCCGCCATCTAGATCTGCAATTATTACATCAAGCTGAAAAAGCAAAATTGGAAGAAAAAAAAAAAAGGAAATAGTCATATTATTAATCAAGCCATTGAAGGGGTTGACCACTTTTTGATTATCGTTGACCAATGTATTTGTAAGATGATTATATGACACTTACTAATATAGTATTTGAGGAAATTCTGCGCCATTTTCTATATTTCATAAGATATGTTTTCTTGTTTACAAAATCATTTGTGCTGTCCACATGTAGGTCCTGTCCATAAGATCTCACATAAGCAGAGAGGAAAGAAATGGGGGATGGCACTGCCTATACCAGTCCTATAGCAAAAGACCTCTGTGTGGTAAAGCACTCGGGTATAACACAAACCGTCCTGTGGTGCTCTGCTTCCACAGAGGAAGCGCGGAAGCGCGAAACGGCCGTCGCTGCTTATCTTTGAGTACACTGTGGGGCACCCGCCCGAATCCCCGATACGTGTAAGTGTTTTTGAATAAAGCTTGCAACAACAAGAAGACGCTGGTCAGTGCCGCTTCATTTTCCTCCTCCATACTGCATCCTGTTCATAAGATGGCTGCTGATGGAGGGTCATGTGACCAGACTCCTCACTCAGTCTCCTCCATTTAAACACACTGTACCTGCACTTAAAGAAGAACTCCCACAATTTTTTATTCTCTGTCCTGCTAGAAAGGTACATGATGTAATCTGTAGCTAATGTATTTTTCTTACCAGTGTCAGTATTTGTGAGTTATATCTCCCTTATGCTTCTCACCTGTGTCATCTGACCAGCAATCAGACTCACCAACTGACACAGCATCTTATGTGTGGACAGGAAGTCTATTTCTCTATGCATTCCTATGGGAGCCTCACTCTGAGTCTCATAGGAATGAATAGAGAAGTAACTGGTTTCCTGTCCTGGGTCAGTTGGAGGTCAGGGAGTTGGTCACATGACACAGCTACAATTAGAAGAGAGGGGATAGCTCTCAGATACAGTCACTGATGAGAAGATTACATTTACTACAGATTATATCATGCAGCTTTCTAATAGGTCAGAGAATAAAAAAAAAATGCAGGAGTTCTACTTTAACTCCCAACAGTGCAAGTACAGATGGCAGGAGCAGGGTATCTGAATGGAGAAGGCATTGCATGGAGGTGATTTGCCTGGTCACCACCAGCAGCCATCTTATGGACAAGACCTCTGTGTGTACAGCAGAAAAGACTCTGTAAACAGGGGGCATACCTTATAAAATATAGAAAATGGTGCAGAATTTCAACAAATACTATATTAGTAAACGCCATCTAACCATTCATAAACACATTGGTCACCAGTAACCAGAAAGTGGCCAGCCCCTTTAAGCGCAACGTTAGTGTGGAGCTACCAGTGGCTAAGTAAACCTAGTCATGCCACAATAGCACATACCTAAAAACATCCCTTTTGACACAACCACTTTTCTTTATGTCTGCTATCTGCCTGGTGTTCTCGAGCAAAAAGAATGTGCAAGGTTCCGGTACAGTTATTCAATGAAGAATAAAGACTTTAGGTTTTGAGTAAGGGTGCTTTCAAAAGTAATTTTGTTGGTCATGTTTTCTGCATTTTTTGTGGCTTTTTTGCACTTTGGTCTTTGAAGCACTCTTTGCTGCAATAATGCCAGTTGTTCATGTTAGCTGAAAGTCTAACATCTGGAAGTGTTTTCTTAAAGGGGTTCTCAGAGTTATATATATTGGTGATCTATCCTCAGGATAGGTCATCAATATTAGATTGGCCGGCGTCCGACACCCGGCACCCCCGCCGATCAGCTGTTTGAAGAGGAGGCGCTCACCGTATCAGCGCTGCCTCCTCTTCACTGTTTACATGCTGGCCATAACGGGGTAGTGGTGAGTAGGTGTAATTACACCTCACTGCCCCATTCATTTCTATGGGAAGAATCACTCCTATACAAGTCTATGGAAGCGATTCTTCCCATAGAAATGAATGGGGCGGTGAGGAGTAATTACACCTACTCACCACTACCCCGTTACGGCCAGCATGTAAACAGTGAAGAGGAGGCAGTGCTGATACGGAGCGTGCCTCCTCTTCAAACAGCTGATCGGAGGGGGTGCCGGGTGTCGGACCCCCGCCAATCTAATATTGATGACCTATCCTGAGGATAGTTCATCAATATATATAACCTGGAGAACCCCTTTAACTAGGTGGCGTTTTTATCTTTCTTGCTTCTATTAAAAACTGCAGCATGCTGTGGATCGTGCTATTGTTTCAGGCATTTTGTCAACATCTTCTCTACAGGGGAGAAGTGCCATGAAAAAACACTAGTGGTAAGACAAAATGTGCAGAAATGCCAAAAATTAATTTTTAAAAAAGCCACAACAACCTCCGCAAAAAATACAGGTGTAAAAAATAGGCATTTGTGCTTATTTAGGCTTTAAAAAAAAAAGAAAATATGCCAGAGCCAAATTCAAGTACATTAGGACCCCTACCACTTGAATCTCTCAACTGCGCAAACTGGAAAAACAGCACCCTAGTCGGCTGCTAAGAGCACGTGAGAAGGGAAGGTCTACAAAAGTTCACTGTTCTCCTAAACATATAATTGATTGTTCTGGATTAAAAAGAAAAGTTGAATCCGTAAATTTAGAATAATAAAGTTATAAAGTATTCTTACCAAATCCTGGGTCTCTGACCGAAAGAGTGCATTTACACCGATGATGAATGGTGTTGGTGTGCTGAGAACTTCCAGAAGCTGAGCAGGGAGAATGGGCACGTATGTGAAACTGGAAAAGCAAAAACAATTAAATGAAGCTAAAAGAATGAGACATCAGGTGTACATTAAAAGCTGACAGACTCACTGACTATAATGTAGGTTTCGATCACGGTTTCTATGAATCTTCCTGACAAAATACTGCAATTTCTGCCAAAATCTACAATGGAGACTCTAACGAAACCTCCACTGACGATTTGAATTTAGCCTTACAGAATGAAAAACACTGGCAATTACAACTACTTGTACCTGTATCTGAGGGGAAACATTATAGCCAGGAGAGCTCTGCAGGCTTCAGTCAAACGCTGGTAACTCCGAGATAGAAACAAGATCTTGTGCTCAGTGAGAGCTGCACAGAACAGGCACAATACATTGGTGATACCTGGAAAGCAGAAAGGTTAGTAAAGTATGCCAAGCTGAATGAGAAACGTATGAAGAAATAAGTATGAAACTGCCATCTAGTTACTTACCAAGTTGTCGAAACAACAGGGCTACACTACAGTTGCTGACTGGAATAGAGTCACATATTGGGGTTTGGATCACTTGGCGGTCCCCTGCTCCCAGAGATATGGTTCTCTAGAGGAACCAGAGGAAAACAGATGTCAAGAAAGAAGCTTTGTTACTTCTCAGTAAATCAGAAGTGAGAATTTAGCTGCAGAATTGAGTGCCAAACAGACTGCAATGTAGGACTAAGTAACTAATAATGTGTGATCCAAGAGAACATAGCTAAGGGAGTGAAGAGCAGGGTTAGGGTTTACTAACTAAAGTTAGGGCAACTAAGCAGCCACATCGTGTTTGCAGAATGTGCTCATCTCCTTACATGACAAGTCACCAAATAAGCCTTTGGTCAGGATACCCATGTAAAGGGGTCAGCCCAAGTATTTGGCCATTTTTATAAAGCGTTGTAAGTTTCATAAAATACTATTCAATTGCTCAGATACAATCGAGAGCATAGCAAAAATAATTCCATGGCATAGCATCAAGATCTCCAACATGAAGGTCATACCTTTTGATTATAGAAATTATAAACTGAACCACAGTGATGACTTCTGCCAAGCTTGAGAAGAGCCCACTCTAGCACTTTGCACACACTGTGGCCAGGCACATGCCATTTTGATTGATGATAATTCGGCAGTATTATCAAAAGTGCAGTAGAGAGAAGAAACGTTTTCCACCCGTGAAA
The DNA here is from genome assembly GCA_900303285.1 of Rhinella marina. Lineage (NCBI taxonomy): Eukaryota > Metazoa > Chordata > Amphibia > Anura > Bufonidae > Rhinella > Rhinella marina. The sequence continues at coordinate 428,360 of ONZH01011499.1, forward strand.
CAACCAGAGTTGGAAAAGAACCACATTAACTGAAGAAGGTTCTTATTTAGAAGTTTCCCAAAAATAAATAGCTGCCTAAATAGATTATTTACACAATTCCCTATGTCCATAAAGCTATGACAACCCATACTGGACAGCTCGGGCAGTGTGAAAAGTAGCTAACTGGAGGAGGGAGGGATGCTTTAGATGGTGATATCTCCTCAATGGTAGCAGCTAGAATCATGCAATTGTTCTTGGACTGTGAGCTTCTTCTGAAAGCTGACAGTCCAGGCTTTAATACAAGACCAAAATGACAGCTAAAGTCCAAGAAACAGAGGGAAAATCCTGTTAGAAATGAAGTTGGGAATAATTGAGAGTGAAACCTGTTATTACTTTCATTTTCAGCTGTATTCACAGCATCCCGATTTCTATCAGTGATATCTTTCTTTGTCCTGAAAATATTGCTGTCATTTTGGTATTGCCTGAAAGCTTGGAATGTCTGTTTTCAAACAAGATCAGTTGCATGTTTCAGGAGGTAGCAGCATCTAAAGCAGCCCTCTTCCCTCCAGGTAGCTACTTTTCCCACTGCTGGAGATCCACTCTTACAAAACAGTTAGGGGGTTAATATGTACAAATCAAGAAATGAAAGGTCGTTGGGACTCTCAGCTGAACATGTGGGTCCTGTTCCTAGCACCCCCAGATAACCGCTAAGGGTGCTTTCCATTCTTCTGATCCGGAAGAGGAATTAGAAGAGGCAGGAAGGAAGGAAGGAAGGAAAGAAGGAAAAGAAAGAAAAAGAAAGAAAGAAAAAGAAAAAGAAAAAGAAAGAAAAAGAAAAAGAAAAAGAAAGAAAAAGAAAAAGAAAAAGAAAAAGAAAAAGAAAGAAAAAGAAAGAGAAAGAAAGAGAAAGAAAGAGAAAGAAAAAGATAGAGAAACAAACAGGGTCCTGTACGGATCCTGTTGCATCAGTTGTCATACGTTTGAGCCATTTCCGTCTGGGATCTTTTTTTTTTTAAGCCGGGAAAAAAAAAGTCCTGACGAATGACAACTGAGTCTCAGATGAATGACAACTGATGCAACAGGATCGTTTTTTTTTTAAACAGGATCTGTTTTTTTTCTCTCTCTCTTCTTCTGATGGATAAGAGGATAAGAAGAACGGAAAGCTAAATTGTGATGTAAGCTACAGCCAGCCAGGGATTTCCCCTGCAGAGGCCAAAATGTAATATTAAATGGCGGACAATCAGATGACTTGTTTCCATGTAATACAAGGAGTCTGCCAAAATGGGAGGAACTTGTGTCTCTCTGTTCTTGCTCATGGAAATGGGGGTGGGGGAAGAATAAAGGGAATCCCTCCCCAACTCTATGATGCCCAATATGGACAGGGGTTATCCTCATGAGACAATCCCTTTAAATGTTTTACTTTCATAAAAAAACAAACCATCATTCCCGTACTCCACTTTTGGTAATAAAGTATACCATTAGGATTTACTTTGTAATAGTGATGTAAGGAAAGAAAGGCACTCGCACTTTCCCAACAGAGGTAACGGGAAAGAATAAGCAGGCTGTGTGCAGCGTGTCAGCAATTATAATGATGTGCGTACCATACCATCCTGCTCCACGTCAGACTGGGAGAAAAAAATTAACATGGGAGTCAAAGCAATGCACAAGCCTGGAGAGCTAAATTACTATTGAATATATTGACAGGTCCAAACAAGCACCCAGCCTCTGGTATGATCTGGTCTGTCCACTATTTAAACTAGGTTTTCTGCAGCAAATATGAATTCTACTTGGTTACAATGAGAAGTTAGGAGACTGAATGACTGACACAGCTCTGACCTGGGAGCCCCCTGTGACAGGGACAGTGCAAGTTAGGAGGTTTCCCACAACATTCTCCAGGGATACACTGAGGCCATCAGTGTGAATGGTGTAGATCAAACCTAGGGAGTCCTGCATGGAGAAACATTACAAGTGCAAAATGTTACAAGATTTCAGAAATACTGCTGCATAATTACATATAATGATATAGAACAAGGTTACTAAATGGAAAAAAACTAACATAAATGAAGGGTGTAAACCTCCAAATACATTTACATATTACGTGTACGGTAATGACATACCTAGCTATCTCAGGTTAGTCAAGCAAAGGACACTCACCCTAAAGACTTCTGGATGATCCAGGCGGGACACAAGTACCAGAGTCTTTGGAGCATAAAGCTGTGTTGCGGAGGGCAATGGGGCATCTTCCTCAGCTTCACCATCTCGCTGGTCAATAAGATTCTATAAAGTACATGTAGCGCAATATTACAGACCAAAAATATAGACTAAGTGCCCATTCACACAATGTTTTTGGCACTGTTTTTCATGCATTTTCAGTTTCGGGAAAAAAAAAAAAACAAAGTGGAAAAAGAAGCAGCATGTCCTATCCTGGGCAGAATATGCGCTGAATCTCACCCTGAAATAAATGGGAAACTGAAAAAAAGCGGCAAAAATCACACTAATACCGGACAAAAAATGAGCACATATTCCGCGTGTGAACAAACCCTAAGGTTTTCAACTCATGGACTTTAAAGGGGTATTCCCATCTCACAAATGTAGTTTGTATAGTTAGATATAGCCATACCAGTATTATTACTAATAGAATGTATTTATATAAAATGTACCGTTTAGAAGATTTGTCTATTTGTATATCCATTGTCCCACACACATCAGTCAGGCCGTTGCCCCTAGTTATGGCCACCGCGGCCATGTAGTAGTGGTGGTCAGCTTACTGTTGTTCAAACCCGCTCTGAGGTAACTGCTGTATTGTGAACGCACATTGCATAAGCATGCGGAGACACATCTTAGGGGACTTTCACATCAAAACGCAATGGTCAGTATCCGTCCAAAACGCAGACTTTATAAACGGATCCTGCTCCATAGAGATGAATTGATCTTGGAACAAGATCCGTTTCTCTGCATTTTGGAAGCGCACACAAAAATGCTACAACCCTAAGATGTGTCTCCGCATGCTCATGTAATGTGCGTTCACAATACAGCAGTTACCTCAGAGCGGGTTTGAACAAGAGCAAGCCGGTCACCATTACTACATGGCTGCGGTGACCGTAACTAGGGGCAACGGCCTGACTGATGTGTGTGGGACAATAGATATACAAATAGGGAAATCTTCTAAACGGTACATTTTATATAAATACATTCTATTAGTAATAATATTGGTATGGCTATATCTAACTATACAAACTACATTTGTGAGATGGGAATACCCCTTTAAGGTCTTAATCCTATAGTCATGTTCATCAAAAAATTTGCATGTACAGCCAGGTTTACTTGACTGCTCTATCTCTTGCACAAAGTTGGTAACTGCCCTTTCAGTTTATCTTTAATATAGTACAGGGATTTCTGTAATATACTTTATTAGGAAAATATTTTTTTTTTTTTGTTCTAGAAAATAGGGTGAGCACTGCTAAGGAGAGTCTGTCTTCAGTTTAACTGAGCGTTGCTAAGGAGAGTCTATCTTCAGTTTTACTGAGTGCTGAAGATGTCTGTGTGTAACATACAGAGGCTTCCAGACTCCTCTTGTCCCTACCCTAGTGCTTGACTATGTATGTGCCTATCACTGCCCACTCAATAAAACCCTGAAGACCGAATGCACTCCTTAGATGCTCAGAGCTTTGCTAAGAATACTTTTTTAGAATAAAACGATAGTAACACTTTAAGGGCCCATTCACATGAACATATATTTCTGTCCACAATTTTGTGAAATGGGGTCGCAAAAGATGTGGACAGCACACTGTGTGCAGTCTGCATCCGTACATCCGTTCTGTGGCCCCACAAAAAAAGATAGAACATGTCCTATTCTTGTCCATAACTGCAGACAAGGCATTTCTACATGGGAGAAAGATGTTCCAATCTGCAAAATGCGGAACGCACATGGCCGGTATCTGTGTTTTGAGGATATGCAATTTGCGGATCGCAGAGATGGATATGGTTGAGTGAATAAAAACTTCCTAAAGGGAAGTTTTTTTTTTGCTGCCCTCACTTTTAAATCCTTCAGCGCATGCCGGTCAGTCTCCATATTCATGAGCTCACGGCTCTCCCCGCCCACCTACCTCTGAGTGACAGGTTTTCTCCATCTGAATCAGCAGCAGGTGGTAGGGAGAGCCAGGAGCCCATGAATATGAGGGACTCATGATATGGGTACTCATCATTATGCACTGGAGCGGTTCAATACAAGATTTTGGCTAGGTCAATTAAAGCATTTTACTAAGGGGATCTGTCACTTGTTTACACTGCCCTTAGTTGGGACACCATAAAAATGGTGACGGATTCCCTTTAACTTCTTGTGGACCACTGAAAACCTTAAAAGTTGGGCTTATGCATATATAAGGCTACTTTCACACCAACGTTTTTGCTGGATCCGTCGTGGATCAGCAAAAAGGCTTCTGTCATGATAATACAACCGTCTGCATCTGTTCTGAACAGATCCGTTTGTATTATCTTTTAAATAGCCAAGACGGATCCGTCTTGAACTCCATTGAAAGTCAATGGGGGACGGAACAGTTTTCTGTTGTGTCAGACAAAACGGATCCGTCCACATTGACTTACATTGTGAGTCATGACGGATCCATTTGCATCAGTTTCTTCATGCGGACACCAAAACGCAGCAAGCAGTGTTTTAGTGTCCGCCTGCAAAACGGAATGGAGACTGAACTGAAGCAAAACTGATGCATTCTGAACGGATCCTTTTCCATTCAGAATGCATTAGGACAAAACTGATCAGTTTAGGACCATTTGTGATAGCCTGTGATGGATCTCACAAACAGATCCTGCAAACGCAAGTGTGAAAGTAGCCTAACTCTGTGGTAATCAATCAGAGGCAGGACAGCATCATCCAGACATCTCATAGACATAGAGAAAGAGACTGTTTATGCCTTTTTGACTGCTGTGCAGAGGGGCATGTATACAGTTCAGGAAGCTTTAGTACTGCTAACTGCTGTAGCCCCAAAGACCGTGTGATCGCTCACTGGGTGCTCAAAAATCTCAGAGGTTGCAGGGTTTTAGCAGAACCAGATCAGTGCTACTGGAGGCTGTACTTGTGCTGCAATTTGGGGTACTAAGGCTACTTTCACACTAGCGTTTTTAAATTCCGGTATTGAGTTCCGTCATAGGGGCTCAATACCAGAAAAAAAAACGCTTCCGTTTTGTTCCCATTCATTGTCAAAGGGGAAAAAACTGAACTGAAGACAACGGAATGCTCCTGAAAGCATTCCGTTCCGTCTTCAGACCGGAGAACAAACCGCAGCATGCGGTCCAGGCATCCGCACCAAGACGGATCCGGAATGACCCCCAATGCAAGTCAATGGGTACGGATCCGTTTGGTGTGACCACAAAGGTAAACGGATCCGCCCTCCATTGACTTTTAATGGAGTTCAGGACGGATCCGTCACCACAGACAGACACACACACACACACATAAACACATACATACTCCAGGCAGGCCGCACGTCTTCATGCCCAGGAGGCACACCGCTATGACAATTCCCTACAGCACCCTCTGCTGGGCGCTGTAGGGAATCGTCATAGCGGCGCGCCTCCTAAGCGTGAAGACGTGCATCCTGCCTGCCTGGAGTATGTAAGTATGTATGTTTATGTGTGTGTATGTATGTATGTCTGTATATGGTACTGTGTGACATGTGTGGGGCTGGAACGCGGTTCAGGCCCCACACATGTCCCTGCGGCAGTCCGGATCCGGCGGCACCCTTCACCTGCCGGATCCGGACTGCCACTAGTGTGAAAGTAGCCTAAGTCAGCAGCAGTACAGTGGAAAATTACAACAAATACATAAATACAAAAGTTACATTAACCCCTTCACGCTATATGACGAGTATACTCGTCATGGAGCACTGCTATTTAGCGCTCCATGACGAGTATACTCGTCATTACATTAAACTATCACCATGTCTTCTGACATGGTGACAGCGCTGAGACCCCGGCTGTTACATACAGCCAGGGGTCTCAGCTTAACAGCCTGGGACCAATGGGGGCGGTCCCAGGCTAGCGATCGCTGTGATTGGCTAGTCTGTTCAGACTAGACAATCACAGCGATGATAATGCTTTGTATAATTAAATAAATAAATAAATAGATCCACATTTATATATATTCTATTATCCCCCCCCCACCCCAGATCGCTATTTTTCACTTTTTTTTAGATGGCCAGGGGGGGTGGGGGGTAATATGCGGTGGGCGGGTGGCCGGGAGCGGCGGCATTGCAGCCGCAATGATATTTCAGGATGGCCGAGCGGTTCTAACTGCTGACATCGGTGCTGGCGCCGATGTCAGCAGTTTAACCCCTTCCATGCCGCGGTCTGTAGGGACCGCTGGATGGAAGGGGTTAACAGGGAGGGAGCTCCCTCCCATTGGGCGCTGCGGTGCGCTGCAGCGCCGATGGTGTGGGCTGAAGAGAGGGAGGAAGCTCCCTCTCCCTTCCATCGGGACGCTGCTCTGCTCCGGCAGCGTCCCGATGGTTACCATGGCAACCAGACGCTTTCAGAAGCGTCTGGTTGCCATGGTGTAAGCTAAGCCTGTTCAGGCTCCTGCCTTTAGCTTAGACAAGGCTTAGCAAGAGTGAAAATACACTACAGTACACTATACAGTGTACTGTAGTGTATTATAGAACAATCAGATCCACTGGTTCTTCAAGAACCAAGTGGGTCTGAATCTAAAAAAGTGTAAAAAAAAAAAAGTGTAAAAAAAATAAAAATAAAAAAAAGTAAAAAAAAAATCCCATTTTCCCCCCAAAACTCAAATTTGAAATTAGTAAAAAAAGAAAAAAAATACCCCAATCATGTTAGATATCGCCACGTTCGTAACAACCTGCTCTACAAAAATATCACATGTCCCGACCCCTCAGGTGAACACCGTAAAAAAATAAAAATAAAAACAGGGTCAAAAAAGCCATTTTTGTCACTTTACATCACAAAAAGTGCAATACCAAGTGATCAAAAAGGCGTATGCCCCTCAAAATAGTACCAATCTAACCATCACCTCTTCCCGCAAAAAATGAGCCCCTACCTGAGACAATTGCCCAAAAAATAAAAAAAAACTACAGCTCTCAGACAATGGAGAGACTAAAACATGATTTTTTTGTTTCAAAAAAATCGCCACGTCCGTAACAATCTGCTCTATAAAAATAGCACATGATCTAACCTGTCAGATGAACACTGTTCAAAAAAAAAAACTGAGCCAGAAAAGCTATTTTTGGTTACCTTGCCTAACAAAAAGCGTAATATAAAGCGATCAAAAAAATCATATGTACCCCAAAATAGTATCAATAACACTGTCACCTTATCCCTTAGTTTCCAAAATATGGGCACTTTTTGGTTGTTTCTACTGTAGGGGTGCATCAGGGGGGCTTCAAATGGGACATGGTGTCTGAAAACCAGCCCAGCAAAATTTGCCCTCCAAAAACCATCTGGCGCACCTTTCCTTTTGCGCCCTGCTGTGCACCCATACAGTAGTTTACGACCACATGTGGGGTGTTTCTGTAAATCACAGAATCAGGATAATAGTTTTTGAGTTTTGTTTGGCTATTAACCTTTGATGTGTTACAGGAAAAAATGGAAAATGTGCCAAAAAAGTGAAATTTAGAAATGTAATCTCCATTTTCCTTTAAATCTTGTGGAATACATAAAGAGTTAACAAAGTTTGTAAAATTAGTTTTGAAAACCTTGAGGGGTGTAGTTTCTAAAATGGGGTCATTTACGGTGGTTTCTATTATGTTAGCCCCACAAAGTGACTTCAGAACTGAACCTTAAAAAAAATGGTTTTGGAAAATTTCTTAAAAATTTAAGAAATAAGAATTACTTCTAAAATTCTAAGCCTTCTAACGTCCCTAAAAATAAAATTACATCTACAAAATGATGGCAACATAAAATAGTCATATGGGAAATGTAAAGTAATTACTATTTTGTGAGGGATCACTATCTGCCTTAAAAGCATAGAAATTCAAAGTTTGAAAATTACAAATTTTTCCAAATTTTCTGTAAATTTAGGATTTTTTTTTATAAATAAAGGTGATTTATATTGACTCAGATTTACCACTGTCATGAAGCACAATGTGTCACGAGAAAACAATCTCAGAACGGCTTGGATAAGTAAAAGTGTTTCAAAGCTATTACCACATAAAGTGACACATGTCAGATTTCCAAAGTTTGGCCTGGTCCTTAAGGTGAAAAATGGCCATGTCATGAAGGGGTTAAAAAGTCCCCTATTATGATCTTTATATAAAAAGTAAAAAGTCGTGTTGAAATGTCCACCAAAGGTTTGTGGGCCACCAAGCCACCCTGACACAAACTATAGCCTAACCAAAACTATACTTTAAAAATAAATAAAGGTAATCGAAAGTGAGAGACAACTTCAATGTGAGGCACCCAATGTATATAAAAAAATAATGACATGAAAGAATAGAGGTCACTGTCCAATTCAAAGTATTTTTTCACTCCGATAGCAAACCACAGCACCAAAGAAAAAGCTGCTGCCATATTCTTCACTGCACTTTATGGATGCAAGCCAGCTACAATGGCAAATACGTGCATTTATTAGCAGCAGCCAAAGCCTTAATTCCCCTGGATGGGCTTGGCCATTCCTCCAGTCTTTCCAAGAATGGGTGCCAAAGGTGAACCAAATCTGCCATTTTGAGGAGCTTCCCAGTCTAGCCAGTAGGACAAGAGATAGCCGTCTCCAAATCTAGTACCTATGGATACAGTTCCAGTCAAACCTCACATATGATACCCCTCCCTCGAGTATACCTCTCCTGGATGTACTAATTGTGCATACTGTTCAGCTTATAGGGAGATTTTGTTTATTAGATACTTATACCTTTGAAATAAGGTAATCAAAAAAAACCAAACTACAATGGCAAATATGACCGCACTTTACAATGGCACTGCCAGTGTTCATAATGGAGCAGGAGCTCCCAAGTCACAGAGGTCCATGCTGTGATATTACTGCACTGATTACCTTCAAATATTTAATCATGGTATTTTGGGTTATATGTGGAGTGATGTATTCTCACTGCTGTACTTTAAAATATTTTAGCTACCAAATGTGACTAAACCACATACTACAGAAAAAGACGAAGAATCCCTGAAGTAAAACATGACTATCATTACATGACACAATTAAAAAGTCATCATGCAAACAGACTATTTTAACACAATGAGGTATTGTAAAGCCGTCTCCACGTCTTGTTTCATGCCTTGACATATAAGGTATCAATAGTAAAGCAAAAAAAAAATGTAATTACCTGCGCACACTCCTCCCAAAAGGTGAAGCAACTACAGTAATGTCGTTCCGAGTTGATGTCTGTCAGAACAGCAATGAAGAACGTCGGGGGATTCTTCTCTGTACACAACTGCCATCCGCTGGGCTGACAGAACTAATGAGCGCAAAAGACGGAAGAAACAAATTACATAAATTTTTTTGGCCATTTAAAGTGATATTGGGGGCAAATGTTCTATTAGCAGTGAATAGTGGCCTACTAGGGTCATATACCAGGACCACCATGTTCCTCAATGCAAGTGTCTAAGCTGCTTTGTACACTATAGATCCTTAAAGGAGTATTCCCATCTCAACATGTCTCACATAACGCTAGGATATGCCATAAAATGAGATAGGTGCGGGTCCCAACGAAGTGAGGGAAAGCACGTCACGCACAGTGTACTCTCTAATTACTGCTATAGGACTTCCTAAAATAGCTCAGAGAGTGGGACAGCAGCTACACAAGCCCCACCACCTCTTCATTTACTGCTATGGGACAGACAAGTATTTTCAAAACTCCCATAGCAGTGAATGGGTGGCCGCACATGTGCAGCTGTTCTCCCTTCACTTCGGAGGGAGAGGTGGTGGCAGAGGTGGGATCCGAACCTATATGAGATTTTTGGTATATCCTAGCGAAATGCCACAAGTGTTCAGATGGGAGAAAACCTGTTTTTTTAACAGTGTAGAAGATTACAAAATGGCTGTGTGTTACTGATCTGTACAGGAGATGTTACCAAACAGACACTACGTGCCTGGCGCTCTTGCCTGAAGCTGCACCTCATAGACTTTCTGCTCTTTCTGCCAACCAGCATATAACAGAATCACTAAAGGTAGAGCTCTGCGCCATTTCAGATAATGCTTTCCACCTCAGGCCCAAACATAGGCAGAAACAGCTGAAACTGAGGATTTACAGTGCTACCAGTGTTATGTACAGAGTACATGCAGGAGGTGGGCAGAGCAGGAAGTCTGTGAGGTGCAGGTTCAGCCAATAGCTGCAGAGCAGGAAGTCTGTGAGGTGGAGGTTCAGCCAATAGCTGCAGAGCAGGAAGTCTGTGAGGTGCATCTTCAGCCAATAGCTGCAGAGCAGGAAGTCTGTGAGGTGCACCTTCAGCCAATAGCTGCAGAGCAGGAAGTCTGTGAGGTGCACTTTCAGCCAATAGCTGCAGAGCAGGAAGTCTGAGGTGCAGCTTCAGCCAATAGCAAAGTACTGAGTGTTGTCAGCGATGTTATTCTGGCAACTTCTCCCAACTTCTCCCATACTGACCATGCAGCCATTTTGTTATTTTTGGCGGTGTTGAGGGCCCACAGTGTACAGAGCACCTTGAAGACTTGCATTTAAAGCGAACCGGTCACTGTGAAATGCAATGCAATCTACATGCAGAGTGTTATAGAGCATTATAGGTCCATTTTACAACTTGTAGCTAGAGTTTCACTTTAAGGACCTATAGGATGTAGTGCCTGAAATCAAAATCTGAAGAGAACAACCCATTTTATGTTATTACAGTACTTACAAGTTCAATGCCTTGGGGAAAAGGGTTATCTTCCCAATCTTTTTCAGGGAAACGTTGCAGAATCTTGCCCTGTCCTATGCTGCTGCCTACAGACAGAGAAATCAATTAAAATGCAATATTGCAACCAAGCATGACAGATCATCCTATAATCTATTTTTATTCAGTCACTCTGTTTTCAGTTTTTCTTCAGTCACTCTGTAGAAAGGCAAATTCTGAAATAATGACAACGATCAAGGTAATAGCACCCAGAAAGAAAGAAGAACATGGGAAAAATGCTCTCACAAAGGGGTAAAATTTATCAATCCTGGCACCCAAGAATTTTGTCTTCAAAAAGTTGCAAAATACGTTTCTTTGTGACTTTCTGGTGCTCCTTCACAAACATTTAGTGACTTTTTGGAATTTTACACCACTTACTCCAGTATTGAAAAGTGGGTGTGGAAGTGGCTATGGTTAGCTATGTTAATGACTCTCTCCACCTTTATCACTAGGACTTTTTAAAGTCTTCACAACCGTCAGATTTTATTGCAAAATTTTCTGCAAGTGAAACTCAGTTCCATTTATCTGAAAGGGGCTTGCAGAAATCCAAGTGCTTCTCACTTCAGATAAATGGAACTGAGTTTCACTTGCAGAAATTTTCTGCAGCAAAATCTGTTGCATGTGAAGGCACCTTAAAAAAGTCAAACAAAAAAAAAAGGTCCAAGTCGCTCCAGTAGGGTTGGCTCAGAAAACTGGAGTAACATTTCTAGACAAAAATGGTAGGTTTCAGGATAAGACAAATTTAACAAACAACATGTGACATTTGATAAATTTGGGGTAAAGTATACCAACATAGACTCGAGAAAACTGACTTCAAATAGTCCACTTATGATAAATTCCTCCCAAAATCTGACTTGGATGAATTTTTTGCGACTGTCGTGTTGGAGTTGCACCATTGACTATAAATTACAGAAAAAGTCACGCAACTTTTCTGCGACATGTTGCCATGTAGCTGAAGCCTTTGCTGTCACGTCATGTAGCTGGACCCCAATGCAGTACAGGTCCTCAGAGAGAGATACTCTTCATAATCTCTCGCCACTACTGGATAAGCTTATGGCCAGACGTGGCAGTTGCTTTGTTATTGTTAATGGACTTGCGGTTCAAGGAAAACGTGTGGCCGTTAAAGATAAGCAAACAACTACCAATCAATTTTAACCATCTAAAACTAATTACGTTTTTTTCTGCGTTCAATGTATAAATGGAGCAAGCTCTCACACTCCCTCTAGTGGTGGCTGCAGGCAGCCAGAATCCCAAGCTCTCAAAGCTCTGTCCTTGCAAAGGATTTGGTGCTCTTTACCAGAAATCAATATCAAGGTATATTAATGGAGTATTCCCAACCTGACATTTATGGCATATCCACCCTCTAGGACCCATCTCGAGGCTGCAATGAATAGAGAGGTGGTCATGAATGCAAGCCTCTCTCTATTCACTTGTAAGGGAATTCAAACAACTGTTGTGTAAGGCATCTTGGCTATTTTTTCAGACCTCCTACAGAAGTAAATGGAGAGATCAGAGCATGCACAGCCACCTGTCTAGTCACTGCTACCCAGTGGTGGGAACCGGTTCAGAACTCATCACATATAAACCAATAGCACTTGGACTACTTGAAGAACGCAAGACCTGCATGCTGCTTGTCAGCCACAATGACCATTCCTATAAATCAGCGTTACTGAAAATAGCATGCAGTCAGGTTGACCTCTGCTATACGGTACACAGGAGCGACTAGCAGATGGTAAGCCGGCAATCTGATAGTCTGAATGTACCCTATTATCTGACAGGGAGCACCTTCATCATCACTGCCATCTAAAAAAGGAAGTAAAAACCATAACGAGCCCTTACAGTACAAAGCACATCGTGCACAGGCTGGCGATGCCGCAGAGATGCAGGTCTTCCTGTGATGATTCATTGCAAGCACCTCTGTCTTTTCTTCAGAATTAACAGGTGGTAAAAACCACTACTGCGTTTGTAGATTCCACATGTCAGACACAATAAGATGCAATCACTACACAGACATCAAGATATACGCAGCACGTCTTCTGCCTGTAGGGCCAGTACAGGATGACCGCAGTATTCCAGAGGCTTCCCATTTTACTCTGACAAAGCAGTCATGTAAAGAAATGGGGCCAAAGGGCTAGAATCAGGATGTGTTGAGGCTATCTAATGTATAGGCTTTCCTTAGTCTGTCACACTGAGGCCAGTTCGGGGACCCAAAGAGCATGGCACAGGAGTCACGATGCTGGAACTGCAGGCCTCTCAAAAACTTAGCTATTTTTTTTAATGTTAGTAGACACGCTGTGTCTTCAGTGCTTCATTTTGCAGTTATGACGGACAACCACTTTAAAGGGGTTGTCGGGGAATACATGATATCCACCAGGTCCTAGCAGCCTGCCTCCTCTACCCCTGCAGCTCCGGTCCTCTGAACTAGCTCACATCTTCCTGTCTGGGGTTTGTTTGCTTCCTCTCCAGCATAGTCACCTGATCCTCTTCAACCAACCAGTGGCTTCAGCAGTGACGTGACTATCGTGGACTCATCACCACTAAATCCAGCGGTTGAAGAGGATCAATATGTAAGAGAGCAACTGGGGGGGGGGGCACACTTCTAATCTAATCTAAATGGAATTTTTAGCAATGGTATTTAAACCTCAGAAAAAACTACTGATTAAAAAAAATGCACAAAAGGCTGCACATGACCATATAAAAGCCATACTTAGTTTATTAAACACAAAAAAAAAGTAAAAACATTGTATACAATAAGAACCTTGTGCAGGACAAAGTAGTAAATCCAATGCACAACCATGCACACCTAGTCTGAGATATGGACAAATATATGCTGCCAAAGGACACAAAATGCATTGTATGTGATACATATGACATCATATAATCAAATAACAATACTCATCAAAGAAAAGACCAGGCAGACATGGTGCATCGGTAAAACGCTTCCTCAGGGGTCTCTTACCAAGGTGTTGTTATGTGCATAAGGTTGTGCACTGGATTTACTATTTTGTCCTGCGCAAGGTTCTTATTGTATACAATGTTTTTTTAAACAGATTATTTTTATTGCAAAATCTGACCAAATACAAAGCAGTTCCATTGGACATCCAAAAAACATAATGCAAATGCATATACGCATATAATCATTACATATAGTCAAAAACGTTTCCCCCCCATTTATTCACGCCCTTCCCTCTACCCCAACGCCCCCCCCCCATTCATTCTCATTCCGGTTGATGGTTCAAGCGCCTATCTCTAAGTATACAATGTTTTTAACCTTTCTTTTGTGTTGTTTAATCAAATAAGTATGGTTTTTATATGGGGATGTGCAGCTTTTTGTCCGTTTTTTTTTTTTGGGCTGAAAAGAATCAAGTAACTATGCGGGGAGGAAGAAAAACTGTAGACTAGAAGTGGGAGCCAGTGTAGAGGAGCAGGTAAGTATGAGGACGACCCCTTTAAAGAAGCCTTCAGACACAGTACAGTCGGTTAAATCTGCTTTTTTTTTTTTTAAAGAAAAATCAGCGACAATCTGATATATTTTTTGGGGAGCTCTTAACACTCCCTCAACAGATTATATCGGGGAAGATAAGGATTGGGTGCGTCAAGTTTTGATGTCCCATCCTTTTCTCTTGCAGGAGACAGATCACTGCCATAGCTATGATCTCAATAATCTTAACTGGACAGCCATTTCATGTATTAAAGAGGACCTTTCACCACTCCTGACATGCCTGTTTTAATAGCTTCTCCACGTACTAACAATTCTGGAGCATCTATTCTTATGGCTCTATGTTGTGCCATTCCTTTATTATTTGCACTAGAAGTTATGAATGAATTGCTATTTGTATTCAGTAAGGGTACAGAGGGGAGGAAACCAGTTGGGGGTGTGTACCTGCACAGTCTGAACATGACAGCACTGATTGGCTAGAGTCAGTCTGTGCAGGTACACGCCCCCAACTGGTCACCTCCCCTCTGTTCCCTTACTGAAGACAAATAGCAATTCATTCATAACTTCTAGTGCAAATAATAAAGGAATGGCACAACATAGAGACATAAGTATAGATGTTCCAGAATTGTTATTACATGGGGAATGCATGGAGCTATTAAACCAGACATGTCAGGAGCGGTAAAAGGTCCTCTTTAAGGCTGTATTCACACTAGTCCTGCTCTGCTCCACATAAGTGCCAGATTTAACAATGTTTGGTAATATTCAAATGTCAGATTAACGTAATATAATTCTTCTAAATGTCCACAATTTTAATATCCGATACTGCATGCAAGTCAAATGTTTTGTCAGCACTGCGGCAACCAGTAAAGTGTCAGAGTATAAGTCTTTTAGGGGTTAAAATCCTAGAAAGCCTAACCAGGCAGCATCTTGATTCAGCAGGCCAGGAGGAAACCATGTAGATCCTGTTCCATGCAGACAGCAGTGCCAGAGCTGTCAGCGGCAAGATGTGGCTGTCATTAGGCAGAGCCTGTTATTCTGGATCTCATTATCTCATCCTGAAACAGATTAAACTCCATGATTCATCACACACACACACACCACCTCTGAGGCCTGCTATTAGGGGAGTCAGCCGCTGTACACACTTCAACCATCTGTGAAAAGGAAAGCACTCAGCAATCTGTACTGCAGACAGCGCCGGACAGCGTGCGTCTTACAAGAGAGCTAGAAACAGGTGCAACACAGGGAAGAAAAAGCAGCATCCAGATATCACTACCGTGCGCTACAGATGCAATTTATTCCATTTATTCTCTGCAAAAAAAAAAAAAAAACAGCATTCTTCAGCTCCTGTTACATACCTTCTTGTAGAAGGCTGACAAAATGCTGCACACACTTTTTCCCTGTTATGTGTTCATTAAAGTGCTGTATGAAATCTGCACGTAATCCCCATTGTGTGCAGTTGCCCTTAAAGGATTGTGTCACTTCAGTAAGTTGCATTTATTATGTAGAGAAAGTTACTACAAGCCACTTACTAATGTATTGTGATTGTCCATATTGCTTCCTTTGCTGGCTTTATTCATTTTTTCCATCACATTATATACTGCTTGTTTCCAAGGTTACGACCACCATGCAATTCAGCAGCAATGGCAGTGCTTGCACACTATAGGAAAAAGTACCAGCCTATGTGTGCTCCCGCAGTCCTGGGCACTAGAGAGGCCAGCACTTTTTCCTATAGTGAACAAGCAAGACCACTGATGATCGTAACCATGGAAACAAGCAGTGTATAATGTGATGGGAAAATGAATCCAGCCAGCAAAGGAGGCAATATGGACAATCACATTACATTAGGCTACTTTCACACTTGCGTTTTTGATGGATCCGGCAGGGCTCAGCATAAACGCTTCCGTTACTGATAATACAACCATCTGCATTTGTTATGGACGGATCCGGTTCTATTATCTTTAAAGGGAACCTGTCATCTCCGAGACACCCCTTGAACTAGAGTAAGCGGTGTATAGTGTAAGTGATGCTGAATCCGAATATGTAATTTTTATCTTCATACTCACTTCCATTCCGACGCTGTGCTCCCACAAACTTGCAGTAAAATGCACTCACTGGACTCTTCTTTGAGTCCTCTCCATTATGTGAGTGAGCACTGGAGTCCAGTGAGTGCATTTTACTGCTGGTTTGTCAGAGCACAGCGTCAGAATGGAAGTGAGTATGAAGATAAAACTTACATGTTCGGATTCAGCATCACTTACACTGTACAACGCTTACTCTAGTTCAGGGGGTGTTTCGGAGATGACAGGACCCCTTTAACATACCCAAGACGGATCTGGCATGAACGCCATTGAAAGTCAATGGGGTACAGATTGGTTTTCTGTTGTGTCCGAAAAAACGGATCTGGCACCACCACTTGCATTGAGTGTCATGCCGGATCCGTTTTGCTCTGCATTCCATGTATGGGAATGCACGCAACCGGAATGGAAAGCATTTTCGAGCACTCCGTTCTGATCAGTTCAGTTTTGTCCCCATTGACAATGAATGTGGACACAACGGAAGTGATTTTCTCCAGTATTGAGACCTACTGCTGGAACTCAATACCGGAAAAATAAAACGCATATGTAAAAGGGGCATTAGTAAGTGACTTGTATTAACTTTCTCTAGATGATAGATGCCATTTGCTGAAGTGAGGAAAAAACAGGGTTGTTGGATCGTTTCTAGTCACGGCGCTGTCTTTTTCAGGAGTACAAAAACACTCTGTGCTCAATTATTAGAGTGTTATATTTATTTTAGTATATAAAAGAAACAAAGGTCTACGCGTTTCGGAGGATCAGTGCCTCCTTCTTCAGGACAATAATAATTATTATTATTAATAATAAATATTATTGTCCTGAAGAAGGAGGCACTGATCCTCCGAAACGCGTAGACCTTTGTTTCTTTTATATACTAAAATAAATATAACACTCTAATAATTGAGCACAGAGTGTTTTTGTACTCCTGAAAAAGACAGCGCCGTGACTAGAAACGATCCAACAACCCTGTTTTTTCCTATACTACTATCGAGCCCCGGATTGGTATCTTCACCATTGGGGACCCGAGGATCGTGGGCCGCAGTCTAAAAGGAAACCCCTGACGCTGGTGGGGTCCATAAATTACCAGCAACGCGATCTACAGTCTGTTGTGACTTCTCACAACTACTAAAGGTGAGCGCATTATATGCTTTCATTCTGTCAAACCAGCCTGCTGATTTCACACAAGTGGCGCTGCCTGTTTTCCTCCTTTTCTTCTATTTGCTGAAGTGAGACAATTCTTTAAGGGTAATTGCGCACAATGGGGATTACGTGCAGATTTTAACAGTCATTACAGAAATTTATTATGAGCCATACAGTATTTTAATGAACAAAGCACATAACGGAAAAAAAATCATCATTCTTCCCAGCTTAAAAAAGAAAAATCTGTTCTTGCAGAATTATTCACATATCTGGCAATGTGCCTTTTGCTTCTGTTGCCAGGATAAAAGAGTGGGTAGTAGTACAGCTCCCTTCATACAAGCTTCCTGCATATGCTGTAGTGTCACATGCGGAGCGGACAAGTGTCTGCAGCTGAAGCTGACAATCACCGTAACCAGCAAACTCTATACAGGAAGAGGGATTGGGCCCCCCAGAAGTTCCTGTACATCCCCCACCCTGCATTCTGTCCTGCTCAGCAGTGGCGCTCACACCAGCATGCCGACAGGAAACCAGTAAAAGGAGAGTACAACTCAAGCTCTGTAACAGCAGCTCAACTATGAGTGACCAGTACACAGGGCACCAGAAATCTGGTGTCCTCAACCATTTATTAGCTAAGTATAGCAGAGTGCTTACATATGACACATACATGTCCATCTCGTCCGACATGATGACATCAGCACTGCCTCATCAGAAGTCACTACAGAACAAAGCTCCCGACATGCTTGGAACAGGGTTCTCACTTATGTCACCCAACTCTTTTCAGGAAATCATGTTAGTATGATTATGATATGATAAATTCTGCACTGGTAAAAAAAATGTCTTACTGGTATGTTATGAATCATTTATTTAGAGCGGGTTTTGAGGAGAAGCAGACTGATGACCTATCCTCTGAATAGCTTAGCAATATCTGATCGGTGGGGATCTGAAGAGGTCTCAGAGGGTCCTGCTACTCACAGATTACCAAGCGCAGCACCGTTCACTGTACGGCAGCTATTTACTTGAAAGGTACTAGGCTGCGCATAGGTCATGTGACGATGAATGTGAGGTCACTGGCCTGGAAAGAGACTGCACCGTTTACCAGAGCGCCGCAACCTCTTCAAACAGTTAACCAGCTGGGAGTCGGACCTCCACTGATCAGATTCTGATGACTAATCCTGAGGATAGGTCATCATCATTTTACTCCCTGACATGGGTAAGTCTACACTAGGGATGAGCGAATCGACTTCGGATAAAACATCCAAAGTCGATTCGCATAAAACTTTGTTATAATACTGTACGGAGTGATAGCATTCTCTGTGTAAGTGTGTATACAGATATACCTGTCAGTCACTGATAGCTGTACACGGGGGAGGTGTTATCAGTGATTGATAGCATTCTCTGTGTAAGTGTGTATACGTAGATAGCTGTCAGTCACTGATAACTGTGCCTGGGAGGGGTGTTATCATTGATTGATAGCATTCTCTGTGTAAGTGTGTATACAGATATACCTGTCAGTCACTGATAGCTGTACACGGGGGAGGTGTTATCAGTGATTGATAGCATTCTCTGTGTAAGTGTGTATACGTAGATAGCTGTCAGTCACTGATAGCTGTACACAGGGGAAGGTGTTATCAGTGATTGATAGTATTCTCTGTGTAATTGTGTATACGTAGATAGCTGTCAGTCACTGATCATTGTACACGGGGGAGGTGTTATCAGTGATTGATAGTATTCTCTGTGTGAGTGTGTATACATAGATAGCTGTCAGTCACTGATAGTTGTACACAGGGGAGGTGTTATCAGTGATTGATAGTATTCTCTGTGTGAGTGTGTATACATAGATAGCTGTCAGTCACTGATAGTTGTACACAGAGGAGGTGTTATCAGTGATTGATAGTATTCTCTGTGTGAGTGTGTATACATAGATAGCTGTCAGTCACTGATAGTTGTACACAGGGGAGGTATTATCAGTGATTGATAGCATTCTATGTGAAAGTGTGTATATATGTATTTGTATAATCTCATTCACTTTGTTGGTACTATACTTATATAAGACCCCCATGAACTCTTGAATGAGGGGAGAGAAGCATTCATGTAAATGTGTTCTCTCTCCTCGCTGCATGAGACGGGCCCATAGATTTTCTACTGAGTCTGTCTCGTTTCCAGTCCTGCAGTGAGGAGAGAGAACACTTCTCTTCCCTCATTCAGGAGATCTTGGGGGTCTCAGTGCACTGAACCCCACCAATCAAAACTTGACATGTCCCTATAACATATCAAAAGTTTTCTGAAAGCAGTTTTCTGAAACTCGAAGGGGGGTCTTTTACTAAGACTTCTTCCACATTGCATTCACTTTGTTAGTACTATACTACTCTGCAGTTTTCTGCACGGGAATATGCGCAGAAAAATTGCATGTATTCCGCAAAGTGTGCAGGTCGCCTAAAACCTCAACTTTCAAACAAGACTAAGATGGAGGCTCTAGTTGCAATACATTGTGAGCAGTTATAATGACACTGCACCCTTGTTACATGGGAGATGGCATGCAGGTAAATAGTGTAGAGGATGCAGATTTGGCTGATGTACGTCTCGTGTATGGCAAGATTTATAGTCAATGTCTAATGCCACTTTGTTTTTTATGACCTATTATTAGACCTAGTGACTAGTATTAAAAATTGCTGGATAAGGGCTCATGCACATGACTGTGATCGGCCTGGGAAACATGCCTGCGTGACCACCAGATATCCTGGGCCGACCGCGGCTCCCCTGAACTGACTGTATCTTTGCGTTTTATGATACAATCAGATCATATCTGATCGCGGCTCTCTTGTGGTGTACTCACAGTTCAGTACAAGAGATATGTACTGACTGCTTTATAAATTACTATAATACAGTCAGTACTGCACAGAGGAGCAAGGAGTTATGGCAGCCAATCACGGTCGTGTGCATGAGCTCTTATATAAAGTTTTTGTAAATATAGATGTTCAGATGGCGTGGTCTTGAAAACTGGGCGGCAAAAACCCTCGGCTGCATGAAAAAACAACGGAAGGCAGTTGCGACACAGAGAACGAGAATCTCGTTTTTTTTTGTTTTTTTTTTTAGCAGAACGGATATACGGACACGGAACGCACACTGAGTCATTTCTGGGTTTCACATATTTGCCTCAAAAAAACGAAACAGACACAGACAAAAAATACATTCATGTGCATGACCCCTGACACTGAGAAGCACCGAGTCAATTGTGAAAACTGGATCGCTTGATTAGAATATAATTACCATTTGAAGAAAAGTAACTGCATACAATTGTGTATAATTATATGACAACAAAATGTACTTCATTATATAATGTTCCTCATTCATGTTGTACATGAGACATACCTGACATATTGAGTTTCTGACTATAGTGGCCTTATGCATACAAAATGTGTCATGGCACAAGACTTTTTTTCCCCATGTCAAAACTGCTTAAAGGGTCACTGCCCTTTAGGGCTCATGCACATGAACGTGTGCTGTCAGTGCCCATGCTGTGGACAGCGGTCCGCAATGCACAGGCACTGACCGCAGGGCCACCGCATTCAGATAGCGGACCCATTCACTTGAATGGGGTCCACGATCCGCACCGCAACAAAGTAGTGCGTGCGCTACTTTTTTGCGGTGCGGAGGCACGAACAGAAACACCACGGAAGCACTCTGTAGTGCTTCCGTGGGGTTCCGATTCGTGCCTCCATTCCGCATCTCTGGGATTGCGGGCCCATTCAAGTGAATGGGTATGTGATCCATGATGCGGGGGTGTACACGGCCGGTGCCCGTGTATTGTGGATCCGCAGTATGCAGGCCTCAATAGGGCCATGGCCGGGCAACGGCTGTGTGCATGAACCCTTAAGAAAACTTATATAAAAGCTTAGCTTAAACACTGAGACTCCCATGATCTCTTGAATGAGGGGAGAGAAGCATTCGCTTAGCGTGTTTTCTCTCCTCGCTGCATGAGACAGGCCCATCTCGCTTCCAGTCCTGCAGTGAGGAGAGAGAATGCTTCTCTTCCCTCATTCTAGAGATCGTGGGGGTCTCAGTGCACTGACCCCCGTCAATCAAAACTTTTAAAATGTCCCTATAACATATCAAAAGTTTTCTGAAAGCACAGTGACCATCTAAAGCTTCATTCACACGACAGCATTTTGCTTCCATGTCCGTTCCGTTTTTTTTTTTTTTGTGGACCGTATGCGGAACCATTCATTTAAATGGGTCAGCGGAAAAAACGGAAGGTACTCCGTGTGCATTCTATTTCTCTATGTCCCTATTTCCATTCCGCAAAAAAGATAGAACATGTCCTATTCTTGTCCGTTGTATAGGATAGGCATTGTTACAATGGATCTGCAAAAAAACGGAAACACGGATGCCATACGGAACGTCATCCGTTTTTTTTTTTGCAGATCCACAATTTGCGGACCGCAAAATACATACGGACGTGTGAATGAAGCCTAAAGCCAAACTGACTGCTTGCTATAGGCTGCGATGACAACTCGCACACTGTTCATGCTGGAAACACGAAGGGGGGTCATTTACTAAGACTTTTTTCACATTAGCAGCACAGTCTTCCGGCAGTCCGTTCTGCCACTGAATGTCAGTAATCAGCTAGACAAAAACTGTTGCGTGTGACTTTTTTTTTCCAGCATTTTTGCCAGGCAGAGTCCAGATCTCCGCCGAACCCAATCATAGTTAATGTGGCTGGCGGCCATTCCGGTAACATCCGGCAATGTTGGATCTGGACAGTTCTGGCTGTTCGTTGCTGGAATGCTGCGCTGCAAATGTGAAACTAACCTCAGACTCCTTATGCTAGTTTTTAGTGTAAAGTCGTGCAGATTGTTATACAGTTTTGAAAAAAGATTCAGTAAAGCCAAACACTGCATATATAAATTGTACATTTACATTGTAAATATATAGATTGTAAATTTTCAGTTTATATATTCAGTGTTTGCAGAGAGCTGTTACATTGTGTTTGCTTTTACTTCTGAATGGGAGAGCAGATTACTCTCAGTTTACAACACTGTTGCACAGGGAAAGGTTTATCTGCAAACTAATCCTCATTACAATAATAGGAATAGCACTGGAATGACAGTTCTGTTAGTCTCTTTTTAGGCGTCTCCCCCCTGGTCTGACAGAGGGTGTTACATCAGACTCACTAAAAATCCAGACAGACTGGAAGTTAAAGACTCTGGACAGAAAGTGGTATACTTACGCAGAATACCATCCAACCATTTATATATATATATATATATATATATATATACATACATACAGTGCCTTGCAAAAGTATTCGGCCCCCTGGAACCTTTCAACCTTTTGCCACATTTCAGGCTTCAAACAAAAAGATATAACATTTTACATTTTTGGTGAAGAATCAACAACAAGTGGAGCACAATTGTGAAGTGGAATGAAATTTATTGGATCATTTAAACTTTTTTTGTAATAAAACTGAAAAGTTGGGCGTGCAAAATTATTCGGCCCCTTTACTTTCAGTTCAGAAAACTCACTCCAGAAGTTCATTGAGGATCTCTGAATGATCCAATGTTGTCCTAAATGACTGATGAAGACAATTGTGACCCACTTGTTGATTCTTCACCAAAAATGTAAAATGTTATATCTTTTAGTTTGAAGCCTGAAATGTGGCAAAAGGTTGAAAAGTTCCAGGGGGGCAAATACTTTTGCAAGGCACTATATACATATATATATATATATATATATATATATACACACACACACACACACATACACACACATACAGGGTGGGTCATTTATATGAAATGGGAGGGGGGAACTTTTCAAGATGGGTTGTGACCATGGCGGCCATTTTGAAGTCGGCCATTTTTGATCCAACTTTAGTTTTTTCAATGGGAAGAGGGTCATGTGACATCAAACTTATTGAGAATTTTACAAGAAAACAATGGTGTGCTTGGTTTTAACGTAACTTTCTTTCATGAGTTATTTACAAGTTTCTGACCACTTATAAAATGTGTTCAAAGTGCTGTCCATTGTGTTGGATTGCCAATGCAACCCTCTTCTCCCACTCTTCAGACACTGATAGCAACTGATAGCAGAAGAAATGCTAGCACAGGCTTCCAGTATCCGTAGTTTCAGGTGCTGCACATCTCGTATCTTCACAGCATAGACAATTGCCTTCAGATGACCCCAAAGATAAAAGGGAGGTCAGTCAAAGATAAAAGATCTAAGAGGGTCAGTTCGGGAGACCTTGGGGGCCATTCAAATGCTACATGATGATGTGTTTCCTTTTAAGGCTACTTTCACACTAGCGTTTTAAAATTCCGGTATTGAGTTCCGTCATAGGGGCTCAATACCGGAATAAAACGCTTCAGTTTTGTCCCCATTCATTGTCAATGGGGACAAAACTGAACTGAAGACAACGGAATGCTCCTGAAAGCATTCCGTTCCGTCTTCAGACCGGAGAACAAACCGCAGCATGCTGCAGTTTGCTCTCCGGTCCAGGCATCCGCACCAAGACGGATCCGGAATGACCCCCAATGCAAGTCAATGGGGGTGGATCCGTCTGGTGTGACCATAATGGTAACCGGATCCGCCCTCCATTGACTTTCAATGGAGTCCATTACGGATCCGGGTACACATAGACACATACAGACATAAACATACACACACATAAAGACATACAAACACACATACATACTTACATGCTCCCCGGCAGGTCTTCGGAGCGTCAGGACGGCTCACACAGGTCACGATTCCCCACAGCGCCCTCTGCTGGGCGCCTGGTGGAATCGTCAGATGACGATTCCACCAGGCGCCCAGCAGAGGGCGCTGTGGGGAATCGTGACCTGTGTGAGCCGTCCTGACGCTCCGAAGACCTGCCGGGGAGCATGTAAGTATGTATGTGTGTTTGTATGTCTATATGTGTGTGTATGTTTATGTGTATGTATATGTATGTACTGTGTGACATGTGTGGGGCCGGAGCGCGGTTCCGGCTCCACACATGTCACTGCGGCAGGCCTGATCCGGCAGCACCCTTCACCTGCCGGATCAGGCCTGCCGCCAGTGTGAAAGTAGCCTTATGCACTGAAGCTGGCATGTTCCCTGAGTTTTTCCATCAAGATGGTGCACCTCCACATTATGGGTGTCAGGTCCGAGCATTCCTAGATGAACAGTTTCCTGGAAAGTGGATTGGTCATCGTGGGCCAGTTGAATGGCCCCCAAGGTCTCCCGATCTGACCCCCTTAGACTTTTATCTTTGGGGTCATCTGAAGGCAATTGTCTATGCTGTGAAGATACGAGATGTGCAGCACCTTAAACTACGGATACTGGAAGCCTGTGCTAGCATTTCTTCTGTGGTGTTGCTATCAGTATGTGAAGAGTGGGAGAAGAGGGTTGTATTGACAATCCAACACAATGGGCAGCACTTTGAACACATTTTATAAGTGGTCAGAAACTTGTAAATAACTCATGAAAGAATAAAGTTACGTTAAAACCAAGCACACCATTTTTTTCTTGTGAAATTCTCAATACGTTTGATGTGTCACATGACCCTCTCCCCATTGAAAAAACTAAAGTTGGATCCATAATGTCCGACTTCAAAATGGCCGCCATGGTCACCACCCATCTTGAAAAGTTTCCACCCTCCCATATACTAATGTGCTACAAAGAGGAAGTTAATATCAACCATTCCCATTTTTCCCATTTTATTTAGGTGTATCCATATAAATGGCCCACCCTGGGTATATATATTTCACATATGTCACATATATGTTGTTAGCGTCTGATGAAAAAATTTTAATGGAAGTGTGCCTTTAAGTTGTGTACAAATTGCATATAAATCTGAATTGTGTCACGGTTTCAGTTTCAATTATTGCCTGACATACACATGTAAAACTTCCAGGACTGGAAGTGATCACATGTTGTCTTCATTCCCTGGCCTCAGCAAGAACAGCACGTGAACCTCTGCAGTTATCTGCTGTCTTTGCAAATGTGACCACTGAGACCAGTCACTGGCTGCAGCTGTCACATGAAGGTGAACAGAATGTCATCACTTCCAGTCCAGCGGGGTCAGGATCTGTGGTAGAACTTTCAAAAGACAAGTGATGATTTTTTCCCCCCCTTTTTTTAACATAGCTCCATCACTATATGGCCGCATTCACATGACTGTAATATTGCGGGTCCGCAAAAATGCGGACCCACAATGCTACAGGTGCCGCCCCACAAAGTTCAGAACACACGGCCGGGCGCCCCATTGAAAATGCCTATACTTGTCCGCTGTTGCAGGACATGTTCTATTTTTTTATGCGGAGCCGCAGCACGGAGCTGGTTCCATGCCGCGGCTGCCCTCTCGCATAGAAGTGAATAGGGCCGCATCTATTCCGCAATATTGCGGAACAGATGTGGACCCATTCACACGGTCGCGTGAATGGGTCCTAATTCGTTCTTCATTTTGATCACATAACCCCCTTAGGGTTCATGCACATGACTGTCGGATGTTTTGCGGTCCACAAATTGTGGATCCACAAAGCACGGTGGCCGTGTGCATTCCGCATTTTGCAGAACAAAAGGGTCGGCCCCTAACAGTCCTATCCTTGTCTGCAAAGTGGACAATAATAGGACATGTTCTACTTTAGTGAATTGTTCTGCATACGAGCCAAAAAAAAAAAAAGGAAAAAAAACGGAACGGACACAGAAAAAAAAATGTTTGTGTGCATTTAATAGCACAAGCACAGAGGGAGAGAAAGCAGGGTGAAAACCAACATTCAAAGTGGTGTCCGATCAGAAGCATTCAGAGAATTCTGCAGTCCACCAAACGTAGATGTGGAACATCTACGGATGACGTCAGTGTTGCATTGCTTTCTTTTTTTTTTTTTGCAGACCTACTGTAACAAAATGGACAAGAATAGGACGTTGTATCTATTTTGTGGGACTTGAGAACAGATACACCACACAGTATGTTGTCAGTATTTTTTGCGGCCCCATTGAAATGAATGTATCCACATCCAATTTGCAAAAAATGCAGATCAGATATGGACCAAAAATACAGGAGCCTAAACCTAATTCACATGCTGCACAAAACATTTTAGGACATGTTGTGGAGATAAAAATGACAAGTATGTTATATTTCTAGTGGATTTACATGTAGAGAGGCCAAACGTTGTAGTGTTTAGCCCCATAAGTGTCAGCCATACACCCCCCCTTCCCACACACAAAGCATGCCTGTGTCCTGATATGGAGGTCTGCAGGCTGTGCACCCCTTCTGACTACAATTATTTATCCTGTGGACCCATTCACCGTGTCTGGATGAGAAGATCTGTGATGCACAATGTACACACATCCTGTGTTGTTGATCCTATCGGGCGTCTGCTCACCACAGGATACTTCAAGCTCCTCTGTAGTTCTGCACAGACTAGGGTTTGTCATGCTACCTACACAAGTAATGCACGCACATACAACACATAGGAACTGCATATATGTCAGGATTCCCTTTCAGAATCAGGTTTTTCCATTAAAAAAAAAAAAAACCCACACAGATGATTTCCACGTGCCATCAGCTTTTTTTCCATTGAATGGGACAGAAACAGCACCAGAGGTAAGTTCCTCAGATCAGGAGCACAGATCCATTAAAAAAACAATGTGTGAATAGCTCTGATAAGTCAATGTACTAACCACTAAACAATTGAAGAAAAATATGGTTGTACAAAGTACTTTAAAGGGGTTCTCCCACAAAAAAAATGCAGGTTTCAAACCAGCACCTTGACCTGAATGTTTTTTTTAAGTTAAACATTTTGTAAAGCCACGTGTTATTCAATAAAATGTATCTGTATAGCGCCACCTATTTGTTCTTTTTCAAATTTCTGTGTCCACCTCACTGAGGTGGACGCACATGCTTAGTTCCATCTGTACCAACTGTAGCAGAAAAGAAATGCCCCCTGAGAAAGTACATGCCCCCTCGGCTGCCAGCTTGCTAGATATCTAGCAAAGTAAATGGATCACTGAATGTGGAGATCTCTGGATCCCTGTGAGGTACAGGGCTGGTTCTAGCTTTGTTAGTATTATGTACATTACATTAATCATGGGATAACCCCCTTAACACAGTTTGGAATCAAATAAATACATGTAGAATACAAACTCAAAGCGAGATGCTAGT
Organism: Rhinella marina; assembly: GCA_900303285.1. Taxonomy (NCBI): domain Eukaryota; kingdom Metazoa; phylum Chordata; class Amphibia; order Anura; family Bufonidae; genus Rhinella; species Rhinella marina. The sequence continues at coordinate 455,994 of ONZH01011499.1, forward strand.
GAAATTTCACAATATGAGGAATAATAGATCCGCATGGTGGCGGTTTTCAATATATTCATTATAGACGGACCATGGTCAGATGAATTGGTAGCACTTATATACCTTGTAGTACATGTGAGCTGAATTTTTGGGGCCCTGATGTGGTCGCACATGTAGATTTTGTCATAGTGTAAGTGTGGGTGGAGGCTGAGCAGCATTTCCTTCATTCTTCTGTGGTTATTTTAACATTGAAGAGTTTGAATCTTACAAAAAGACAGTAATTTCCTCTACAATGCTAACCGATTAAGGCCCTCTTCAAATCTGCAGTGGGTGCTCTGTTGCAGATTCTGCCAAAAAGGGTGGACAAAAAATTTTAGGACTTTTTATTGCCTGCTAAAAAAAAAAAGAAAATTGAAGAGACTCCGTTATGGTCAATGGGGTCTATTCAGCTCCATTCGCCTCGGCACTTCCGTTATTGTAATGACTAGCGTGAGTGTAAGTACGGCCTAAGAAGTTCTACCTGGAACCTCAAGACAAACGGTCCATGTTGCATCTGCATTTTTATTGTGGACCCACTGACTTCAAGTATAGGACATGTTCTATCTTTTTGTAGAATGGATATCTGGATGCGGAGAGCACACGGATCATGCATGTGGCCCTAAAGGAAACCTGTTACTAGGGCTGGGCCCACAAAACCACCAGCATCTGTGGCATGTGCCACATCAGAATTAAGGTGCCTTCACACAACTGTAATTCTGGGTCTGCAATTTTAAAGGGTTTCTGTCACCAGTTTTTTCGGTATGAATCAGGCTGACATTAGAGATGTGCTAATGTCACCTGATTCCAAATATATATCTGTTTTATTTACTGGTGCCCCCATTTTTATATAAAATGAACTTTTATTTTATGCTAATAAGGCCTCTACAGTCATGGCCAAAAGTTTTGAGAATGACACAAATATTCTATTTTCACATGATCTGCTGCCCTCTGGTTTTTATGTGTGTTTGTCAGATGTTTTTATCACATACAGAAATATAATTGCAATCATATTATGAGTAACAAAAGCTTATATTGACAGTTAGAATGAGTTAATGCAGCAAGTCAATATTTGCAGTGTTGACCCTTCTTCTTCAGGACCTCTGCAATTCTCCCTGGCATGCTCTCAATCAACTTCTGGACCAAATCCTGACTGATAGCAGTCCATTCTTGCACAATCAATGCTTGCATTTTGTCAGAATTTGTAGGTTTTTGTTTGTCCACCCGTCTCTTGATGATTGACCACAAGTTCTCAATGGGATTAAGATCTGGGGAGTTTCCAGGCCATGGACCCAAAATCTCTATGTTTTGTTCCCTGAGCCATTTAGTTATCACCTTTGCTTTATGGCAAGGTGCTCCATCATGCTGGAAAAGGCATTGTTGATCGCCAAACTGCTCTTGGACGGTTGGGAGAAGTTGCTCTCGGAGGACATTCTGGTACCATTCTTTATTCATGGCTGTGTTTTTAGGCAAGACTGTGAGAGAGCCGATTCCCTTGGCTGAGAAGCAACCCCACACATGAATGGTTTCAGGATGCTTTACAGTTGGCATGAGACAAGACTGGTGGTAGCGCTCACCTCGTCTTCTCCGAATAAGCTGTTTTCCAGATGTCCCAAAACAATCGAAAAGGGGATTCATCAGAGAAAATGACTTTACCCCAGTCCTCAGCAGTCCACTCCCTGTACCTTTTGCAGAATATCAGTCTGTCCCTGATGTTTTTTTCTGGAGAGAAGTGGCTTCTTTGCTGCCCTCCTTGAGACCAGGCCTTGCTCCAAGAGTCTCCGCCTCACAGTGCGTGCAGATGCACTCACACCTGCCTGCTGCCATTCCTGAGCAAGCTCTGCACTGCTGGTAGCCCGATCCCGCAGCTGAAACACTTAAGAGACGGTCCTGGCGCTTGCTGGTCTTTCTTGGGCGCCCTGGAGCCTTTTTGGCAACAATGGAACCTCTCTCCTTGAAGTTCTTGATGATGCGATAGATTGTTGACTGAGGTGCAATCTTTCTAGCTGCGATACTCTTCCCTGTTAGGCCATTTTTATGCAGTGCAATGATGACTGCACGTGTTTCTTTAGAGATAACCATGGTTAACAGAAGAGAAACAATGATGCCAAGCACCAGCCTCCTTTTAAAGTGTCCAGTTGTGTCATTCCTACTTAATCATGACAGATTGATCTCCAGCCCTGTCCTCATCAACACCCACACCTGTGTTAATGGAGCAATCACTGAAACGATGTTAGCTGGTCCTTTTAAGGCAGGGCTGCAATGATGTTGAAATGTGTTTTGGGGGATAAAGTTCATTTTCTAGGCAAATATTGACTTTGCAAGTAATTGCTGTTAAGCTGATCACTCTTTATAACATTCTGGAGTATATGCAAATTGCCATTATAAACACTGAAGCAGTAGACTTTGTAAAAATTAATATTTGTATCATTCTCAAAACTTTTGGCCATGACTGTAGGTGAAAGGGGCGTTACCCCTGCTCCTAGAGGCTCTGTTGATTGACAGGAACAGGCAGAGAAGAAACACTCCATTCACCATAGCTTGCAAGGACCTTCAATGATGTCATGACCATGTGATCAGTCACATGGTTTAGGAGGAGACAGGCTGTTTGTGTGATCCTAACCATGTGACTGATCACATGGTCATGACATCATTGAAGGTCCTTGCAAGCTATGGTGAATGGAGTGTTTCTTCTCTGTCTGGGCCTGTCAATCAACAGAGCCTCTAGGAGCAGGGGTAACGCCCCTTGCACCTAGAGGCCTTATTAGCATAAAATAAAAGTTCATTTTATATAAAAATGGGGGCACCAGTAAATAAAACAGATATATATTTGGAATCAGGTGACATTAGCACATCTCTAATGTCAGCCTGATTCATACCGAAAAAACTGGTGACAGAAACCCTTTAAATGAATATAGAGCATGTCCTACTGTTGTCCGCAATATGGGCCATGTGCGGTCCACAAAATGTAGAACGCACACGGATACGTTTAAGGGATGCAAATGTATAGTCTTACTTTTCCATCCTTCTCCCATTCACTGCAATGTAAAAAAACATACACGTTTCTATACTTTTCTTTTGCAGGACAAAAAGTGCAGTATGCTACTCTATTCTGTTCTGCAAAAAACATACAGAAAAGTGACAAATGGAGTCAAAAGTATACACTTTGGAACTATGATCGCCCAATTATAGTCTATGGGTATGTCCAGCCATACGCTTCTATACATCTATGTGCTGTCTGTGCCGTTCACAGCACGCTCTGCGCTCATGAACGGCAGGGAAAAGTCGAACACGTATCAATACGCCTAAGACTTTTTTTTTAGAGAGTAAAAAGTGCTGTACAGGCATCTATGCCGCTTGTACAGGCATGATTGTGATCTATGGCGCATGCACAGTCAATCGAGGTGTGCCCCCTTTCATTTGCACTATGTGCTCATAGCACTGGACTAGAATACCAGACACATCTCAGGGTATTCCTATAAGAAGCAGCCGTGTCTTTGTATAATAACCTCAACATTGCCCAAGAAGACAAGATATTGTCCAAATGACAAAAGATATGAAGTGGGTGGGGGGCGGGGGGGGGGGCGGCCATAGACTTTACGGGGAGGTTTCCCGTGGGGGCCACCTGAGCCCTCCTCATGGCTGGCCAGTGGAAGTTTGAGTATTAAGTATTTTGTGATGGACTGTGGTATTTGGCTCTGTTGCGGTGGTATAATGTGCCACAGTATGGTATTTCTGGCCCTGCCTTCCATCAGTTTGGACCCAACTACAAAACAGGGCCACTTTTAGTATTTTTTCCAGGGCCACTTTAACTTCCCAGTCTGCCCCTGATATAAAGACTTGAACAACAAAGAGAATGGTAGAAATAGAAAAGGCAGAGGAGGCGGTGGACAATTACTACAATTAAAAAAAAAACAAAACAAAAAAAAAACACCTTTGTGGGAAAGAACAGGACAGACAGCTGTAACTGTAATGTATTTATTCAAGCGTTACAAAAAACAAAAAATCCCCGGTAAACTTTCAGCGGCACAATGCTATATTCCGAAATCCTGAAATTGGTAAACATCTCGCCAACCGTGTCAAACCTTTAAAATGCCAGTTTATAAATGCAGGATATAGACGTAAACTTTCCTTTTTAGAGCAGAAATACGCCCGTGTAATGTCAGCTACTGTAAATATCCAGCACCACTGGGACATTATTGTATATACACCAGAAAAAGTATTCATGCTATGTATACATCCTCCCTTCATTGGGCTGTGTCACTGACATTCCTGACCTCACCGTGAGATAGGCGGAAGAGACATTCTCCATTCAAGATTATGGGCAGGAAATTCAGAAATAGCTGAAAATAAAAGGGGCCCATCTTCCAAAATCTATACCGCCAGGCCCTGGTTAACAGCCTCAATGTAAGAAAAGCAATCCATAGAAAACGTGATTTGGTATAGGGTTTAACATGCCCCCTCCCCTGTAATTGGGCAGCATGTTAGAGAAGAATCAGACGGCAGGAGCATGGACGTTTATCAACCAATGTATAGGGCTGGGTGCACATCACATTGTTGCCTTACATTTAACATATACAATTAGGGAAAAAAAAGGATAAAAAAAGGGCCATACATTATGCTTTTCCATCCTGTAGAGTCCAGCGACAAAACATACGTCGGGGTACTTTCACATCTCCGGTTTGAATTCCCTGCCAAAACAGCCTGACAGAATTCTCCTGATCCAGGGCTGCCAGATGTCGACGAAATGTCCAGTGGAGATCGGTACGCTGCACCTGAGGGGTTAACTACGCGCTGATCGCAGCTCCCTGTCATGGGTGCCGGCTATGTGATTCTGTGTCGACACCCGCTCCCTGCACTTGTATTAAATGATAGTAATGTTCATTGGTGGCGCTTTGGCCACAGCCCCTCCCCTCCTCCACCCCCCTCCTCTCATTGGTGGCAGCAGCAGAACAGGGGGGAGGGAGAGCTTCCTTCTCCCTTGTGCTGCTGAGAGAAGCGCGCTCCATGTTCTCTGATACTAGGCTGCGCAGTAGCATAGCCTAGTATCGGAAATAGGCAAATCCCGGTATTATATCGATACCGGGACAAAAAGTATCGATTGGGTATCAAGAATTCGATACCCGGTGCAACCCTACAATGGAAGCCTATAGTGATGGATGCCACTGTATGGCAGGTGTAAGAGGCTTCCGCTTAACATATATGTTAAAACTAAGACACAAACGTGATATGAACGCAGCCTTAAGTCTCATTCACACAAAGCTGATTAATTAAAATGAATGGGGACGCGTGTAGAGATGAGCGAACGTGCTCGAAACAAGCACTGTACCGCTTGGCTCCCCTGCGCTAGCATGGGCGCTGGCAGCCGCTTCCGTCCTCCTGAGAAGGACGGAAGCGGCTGCCGGCGCCCATGCGAGCGCAGGGGAGCCGAGCGGTACAGTGCTCGTTTCGAGCACGTTCGCTCATCTCTACACGCGTGCTGTCTGTGGAGAACATGTACAGCACGCTGACGTGTGATTGAGGCTTTACTGACAACCTCTCTATCGGTGCAGATATGGAGGAGGTGGTCAGTCACGGGTGGGTTGAGGATGGTCTCATACATGCTCCTGTCCAGTGTTCCTGCCCATGCAAAATTGGCTTTCATGTGCCCAAAGTGAATTGTGAAACATCTGCATGCTGAACCAATAAACGTCAGCGTACAGAATATGTACTTAGGTGAGGAGAAGTACATCTGGCAGCTAATAAACATATAGCGACATAAAGCTAAGCTGCAGTATAATCAGCACGCCGGGTAACAGAATAAAACAGAAAGCAAAAGAGCTTGATGGTTTACTACACAGTGGAGTCACATTATTCTGACCACCAGCTAATATCCAGAGTAACCGCTGTGTGCAGTTAGACAGGCTGGGAGGTATCCTGAGCCACGCTGACTGCAGGGCATGCCACTGTATATAAACTCTTATGTCATTCGTGAAAATAATAGCCTAGTCCACTGAAGAAAATGTCTGGGAATAAATGCCCTTTTATTTAATACCCACAGTTGGCTCCGTCCTCCACATCAATGTTCATGTCCCCGGACTGTTTACATCCGGTGCTGCATGGTCATATGCCACGTCACCGTCACCACAGTTGTGGGCTGCAGCGGAGCAGTGACCATGCTGATGCAACACCGGATGTAAACAGTCCGGGGACATGGACATGTGGGAGCCAGCACAGAAGATCGGAGGGGAGCGGGTAAGTATGAGTCTCCTATTTACACAAGCAGTCTATTATTTGTTTTTGTATTCGGACATGATTTTGGGACATTTTTTTGAAGCCCTGTTAACTTTATTTTATGTACCGGTAATTTTTTTTACAGGTAACTGTCACCAAGTATTTTTTTTTTGTGTGGGCGAAGATCTTAGGAGTATTTTTTATATTGTATTAAGTGATTTTGGTCCGTTTTATTAAAAATCAGTCTAAATGAGCTGTAATTAAAAAAAAAAATAAAAAAAAAAAAAAAAACACACAGTCTTCAGCGTGTACTGTACATGGAAAATTGCTCCCAGCCTTGTCTCTACTCTTCTTGCTTCCTAGATCAATATATCTATTCCTATATACTGTGAAACTATATCTCCTCATCTCCCTGTCTATTATACTGACTGTCAGTCTCCCCGCCGCCTGGGAGATAGAGGAGATATATGTTTCTGCACTCACCCCTGGCAGACAGTAAGGGTCAGCAGTTTTACAGTACACAGGGACACTAGTATATGCACGGTGAAACTACTTCTCCCTCTCTACCCTTTATGATGTCCATATGTCCTAATAGGACTGGAGAGATCTTCACGAGACAACTCAAAAGAAAACTCGTGTCAACCAACCAACCCCCTCCCCCCTTGAGACCAACCAACCCCCCCCCACTACTACAACCTTCCATAAATGTTCAGAAAATCATCAATAAGTCCAACTAGTGTCAAATGATAAACCAATTGTGATTTCAAATGTTAAAGCTCAAAAATGACCTTTAAATTATTTTCCTCCTATCTTTCTCCCTGAAATCTGACTAGAGTTCAGCTACAGCATCTAGAGTAGTCCTAGTAGAGTAGTACATACCTCCTGCACATACATGGTTGGCACCCAAGACAAGAACTTTACATGTAAATATCACACTAAGGCTACAATTACATAACCATATTCTCAGGCTGCTTCCGATCTGCCATGCGGACCCATTTGTTTCTATGGGGCCGCAAAAAAATTGCAGACAGCCCATGGATGTCCTCTGTGTGCTATCCACATCCATGTGGCAAATTATAGAACATGTCCTGTTCTCGTCTGTTTCAGACAGGAATAGGCATTTTTACAATGAGGCTCGCGAAAAGCGCGGGATGCAGAGGGGAGGTAACAAGTTGGGGGGGTGTCCCTGCACACTGTCTCACTCTATCCAATGAGTGCTGCCAGTTTGAGACTGTCCCCAACCAAGTACCCTTACTGCAGACTGCTAGCAATTCATTCATAACTTCTAGTAGAAATAATAAAGGAATGGCACAACATACAGACATAAGAATAGATGTTCCTGAATTGTTATTACATGGGGAATGCATGAAGCTATTAACACAGACATGTCCGGAGAGGTGACAGGTCCTTTTTAAGATATTGCACAGGCTCTTCACCATATAAAGCGTGCAAATCAGTGGGAAATCAGTTGGCGGACCTAATTGGAGCAGTGACCTCGCTTCCGTGCCCACTGAGCACTTACCTTCAGAATACAGAGTAGTATTGATAGATATGTTTTCTGGTAAAATCTTTGCAGATTTAACAGTAATAAATTTCCATTAAAGGGGGCGTGTCCGGACGCAGGCTGAGATGGCTGCCTGAATCTAGTGCTCCCGCCGGAGATCCGCAATATAGGCCAGTTACATTAGCCTGAGGCACCTGATGGGGAGAAAAACAGGCTCACGGGGCTCTCCTCGGCAACCCCGTTCCCCTTCACCTGCCAGAACACTGGAGGATTGCTGGGATCGCGGTCCCCGGCACAGTACAAGCGCCCGGCGTACCCCTGCGGCAGCGGCTTCCCGCCATTCATCTCTCCCCCCAACCAGAAGTAGGGGGCGTACGGGCAATAGAGGAGACGCGGACCTCGCTCCCATGCCTGCATCTCCTCTGCAGAGTCAGCAAACCACGGAGACCCCCTTACCGAAAAATTCTACAGGGGTGAGTGGCTCTTACAGCGCGGCCTCTCCTCACACAGCCGGATCCAAGATGGCGTCCGCACGCCACGAGGCAGGGAACCCAGCACAGCACGCAGGTAGTGCCTCTTCTCCTCACTCCTCCTCACCTGGGTCCTGTGCCTCATCAGAGACTGCTGGCCGGTCTCCTCCTAACCCCTCCTGGTACATGGACCCTGGATCTAGCCCCAGCCTCACTAAAGAGGTTTCTGGAAGGCCTGCTAATGCCCAGCCCAGTGGGGATCTCCATCTTCCCTCCAATGCTCCTACCCATGGCATCCAGGCGCCCCTGCCTCTCCCACCACCGCAATGGGAGACCTATCTTACTCAATTTCCTACCAAAGAGGACTTTAAAGTCTTGATCTCTGAAGTCACTGGTGCCTGCAGGGCTGAAATTGCCCTGGTTCGGGCCGACATCCAACATATAGCGGACAGGGTTGATTCTCTGGAAGAGGCACATGATGACACCAGAAGTCACGTCTCCACGTTACATGCCTCCTTATCTTCTCAAAATTCCGCCCTCAGAGAAATGGGTCGACATCTAGAGGACTTGGATAACAGGGGGCGTAGAAACAATATCCGAGTTCGTGGCCTTCCAGAAGCCACGGGTGATGAGGACCTTTTTGCAACGTTGGAAGCCATTTTTAACCTTATATTGGGAGAACCTTCGTCTCATAAGATCAAATTGGATCGCGCTCACCGGGCCCTTAAACCTAAAGGCCCTCCGTCTCGTCCACGGGATGTTATTTGCTGCGTCCATGATTTCTCCCTAAAGGAGGCGATAATGGCTAAGGCGCGGAATCTTCGTGACTTTGAATTTGATGGTGCGCCGGTTCAACTCTTCCCGGACTTATCCTGGATAACGCTGCAAAAACGGAGGCATCTGCAACCGCTACTTGCTACCCTGCGAGACCGGCAGATTCCTTACCGCTGGGGCTTCCCGTTCTCCCTCTCTGCCCGTCATCAGGGCAGAACAGTGACCCTCCGCTCCTTTGTTGATCTTCAGCCCTTCTGTGAAACACTGGATATTCCACCCCCCCGACTGGGGGATTGGGAATTGGAAGTGCCTGCACCTCCACCATCACAGGTCTGGACACCGGTGACCCGCAAGAGACGGGCAGGTCACGCTGAGGGACATTCCAGGAGGTCGCCACAGTCCTGGCTGATTCCGCCCTCCTCATCCCAGCGACTGACAGACTGAGCAGTCTTGTCCACCCCATCTCAGATGGGTTGGCTCTATTGTAGACACTTTCTTATTGTTATCCTCGAGACTACATCTAGGGCTGATTTAGGTTGCTACTGAGTCCCGGTGATAAATGGAGGTAACCGACTCCCCTCTGATCCTTTTTTGCCTCAGATATATGCCTATCTTGCCTTTAATCAGGTCACCTCATATGATCTGTATTTAGCTGTCTAACAACTCCGGTTATGTTGCACTTTATGTAGACCTTTTTTCTTTTCTTACTTTATCACGTGTTGAACTGTTCATCTTTTGGCCTGCCTCTGACACTGTCTCTACTTAGGAGGCTCTTCCTTCTCCTCCAGCAGGGCTTTGATTCCCTGGAATAGTACTTCTCATTGTTTCTTTATATTACCTGTTTATTTGTTAGTGTGGTCTTGTCTCCTCCCCACCCCTTTTGTCTCCTCTCCTCTGATTGTTTTTTGATTAGCTGGAACACTGATATTTCGGGTCAAAGGATCGGTTTCCGTGTCCTCGAGTTCAAGATCTTCTGTTTGCGGGTGCTCCGTGGTACACCTCAGCTACTCATTCCGGGGGAGGTTGGTGAGTTAGACATATTGTCTGCGCCTGCATCTCATCCTATAACATGGCGAGCTATGTTACTTTAAATGTCAAGGGACTTAATTCCAATGCAAAACGGAAACTCCTACTACTGGAATTAAAATCCCTTAAACCAGATGTGGTTTTTCTACAAGAAACACACCTTGAAGATAATTCTTCTTTTAAGTTCCTTTCCCATTTGTATCCTGGGATATACACTGCATCCCACTCCCGTCGAAAAGCGGGAGTTGCGATCCTTATTTCTGCACAATGCCCACTCACAGTGAACTCCTCTGTTCTAGACCCCCAGGGTAGATATATTATATTGAGAGGCTCCCTTCGAGGTCTTCCTATCACTCTCTGTAACTTATACGCCCCCAACATGTCCCAGATAAATTTCTTGAGCAGGACCTTGGCTAAAGTTTTCAAACGCGCGGACCCCTTTACATTGATTGGAGGGGACTTTAATGTCCTTTTTTCTGAGTCTATGGATAGACTTGCTCTACCTGGGAAATCGGCACACCCATCTCAGCAGCGGCTGGCGAGGGAGTTCCGTCGCCTGGTTCGACGGTATGCTCTATACGACCTGTGGAGGTTGGCTAATCCGACTGATAGGTCTTTTTCCTTTTATTCCACCTCACATAGGACACACACTCGCATAGACTATTTCTTGGGGACTATCTCTGCATTAAGGCTCTTGAAGGGGGCAGATATGGGGACCATTAGTTGGTCTGACCATGCACCTGTGCTGGTTACTCTAGATGGGGGAACGGGGCACACTCGTAACTGCCATTGGCGCCTTAATGATGCACTCCTTAAGAACTCCGTATCCCGAAATGAACTTCGGGACTGCCTGGGTCAATATTTTGTCCTCAATGTAGACTCTGTTGAGAATCCTGGCTCTCTTTGGGAGGCACATAAGGCGGTCATGAGAGGGCATTGCATTGCTTTGGGCTCCAGATTGAAGAAGAATTCACTGGAAACTGTTAGGGCTCTAAAGTCCCGAGGTTGGACGACCGTATGGGTACACGCCCCTCGATCCCGATTCTCAAACAGATTGTTGACGTCCGGGCCCAATTGAACAGGATTTTGCACGCTAAGGTTGATAAAATGTTACTGTTCACCCGTCAGCGTTACTATGCCTGGGGGAATAAGCCTCATTCATTACTGGCCAAACAATTGAGACAGTCTTCTTCGAGATCGGGACCCGGGGCTATTAAGAGAACGGATGGGACGGTGACATATGATCCGAGGGAAATAGTGGATAGGTTCTCCTCTTATTACGCAGAATTATACAACCTTCCCAATGACTTACCTCTGAACTCACAGGAGAGAGATCACCTGTTGGATTCATATCTACAGTCCTGCCATCTTCCTAAGCTCTCACCGTCGGACAGAGCGACCCTTAACGAGCCGATTGCATCAGAAGAAATATTGGAGGTGATCAAACATCTTCCCGAAGCAAAATCCCCTGGACCTGATGGGTTTACTTATAAATACTATAAAACCTTTCAGGACCTTTTGCTTCCTCACATGCAGTCGCTCTTTAACGGCTTTCTGACTGGACGGGCTATTCCATCGCTTATGACCCAATCCTTTCTGACCTTAATACCTAAGCCGGGAAAAGATGATCTTGAGCGGCAGAATTACAGATCGATTGCTTTGCTTAACTCTGACCTTAAAATTTATTCTAAGGTCCTAGCTAACCGTTTGAATGCTTTCCTCCCCTCTTTTATACACAAAGATCAGGTTGGTTTCGTCCCTTGCCGCCAGGGGAGTGACAATACAAGGCGTACGATAGACCTTTTAGAAGTGATTGCGCGGTCGGGAGAGGAGTCAGTGCTTCTTAGCCTAGATGCAGAAAAGGCGTTTGACCGTCTTGGCTGGCCTTTCCTGTTTTCCACTCTACGAGCTTTTGGGTTTGAGGGATCATTCCTACAAGCCATCAAGGGGCTATACTCCTCTCCCTCAGCGATAATCAAACTCCCCCATGTAAATTCAGGCCTGATCCGCATCTCTAATGGGACGCGGCAGGGTTGTCCTCTGTCTCCACTTTTATTTGCACTTTGTGTAGAGCCTCTGGCGGCAAAAATTCGCAACCACCCAGATATTAGAGGGGTTATGGTAAAAGACAAGGAGTTTAAGCTATCCCTCTACGCAGATGATGTCCTCCTGACCCTCACGGGTTTACATGTATCTCTCCCCAATCTTCAGGCGGTCTTGCGAGAATATGGTCATATGTCGGATTTCAGGGTGAATAATATTAAAACGGAAGCCTTGCCGGTTAATATCCCGGAGGCTCGTCTTGCGCTTTTAAAGAGTAATCATCACTTTCATTGGAAGACTGACACCCTACGGTACCTAGGAGTCAATATTACCCCGCGGTTTGCAGATCTTTATAAACACAACTTCCCTCCTATCTACACTGAGATTAAATCGCTTTTGTCTAAGTGGCACTCACTACCACTCTCACTGCTAGGTCGAATTGCGGCAATAAAGATGACCATATTACCAAAGATACTATATCTGTTTGAGACGCTACCTATTCATGTGCCTCTCGGTGATCTACGGGCCTTGCAGTCTCATGTACTTAAAGGGGTTGTCCGGGTTCAGAGAAGAACCCGGACATACCTGCAATTTCACCCAGGCAGCCTGCCTGAAGAGGACATCGGAGCATCTCATGCTCCGATGCCCCCCCTTGCCCTGCGCTAGATCGCGCAGGGCAAGGTCTCTTTTGTTTATAAATACTCGCTGCCGGGCGGGTACTTCCGCCCGGCAGCGAGTTCGGTGACGTCACCGGCCTTAATGGGCCGGCTTTAGCGCTGCCCTAGCCGTTTTACTGGCTAGGGCAGCGCTAAAGCCCGTCCATCAGCGCCGATGACGTCACCGGCTCACTGCCGGGCGGAAGCCTCTGCCTGGCAGGGACCGGTACGTCACCGGAACCTGGCTAAATTCCTTTGCCCTGCGCTAATTAGGGCAGGGCAAAGGAGGGCATCGGAGCATAGGATGCTCCGATGCCATCTTCAGGCGGGCTGCCTGGGTGAAATTGCAGGTATGTCCGGGTTCTTCTCTGAACCCGGACAACCCCTTTAAGTTTATTTGGGCACATAAAAGGCATAGGATTCCCAGATCTGTCCTTTTAGCCAGTAGAGGTCAGGGTGGACTGGGAGTACCGGATTTTATAAAATATTACTGGGCAACTCAATTGCGTTCCATACCGGCCTGGGCCTCTTTGCACCCCTTCTCTATCTGGATGCAGATTGAGCGATTATGGCTGGCTCCGGTCCATCCTAACTCTTTGCTATGGGCGGGCCCCTGCACCTTTATTCAGGATAGGGAACTCCTGGGCCCGATGAGATGTACTAGACTGGTCTGGCGCATCTGTAGTGCGAAATTTCCTTTGACATCTTGTAATTCGGCAATGACCTCCTTCCTTTATCACCTCTCGCTTCCGTCTAGCCTCACAGGTGCAGCAACAAAGATGTGGTTTAGGGCTAAGGTCTTCCGGTTTGCAGACATAGTAGACCCTTACACTCGGGAATTACTGTCCTTCCATGCTATACAATCGAAATATAATCTACCGATGGATGCAGCTTTTTTCTATTCACAGCTTCGACACTTTGCTCAAACCACATTTTCGGGCCTCTATGTTTCCCTTCCCACGGCTTTTGAACGTATCTGTAGAGGGGGGACACACACTAAAGGCCTCATTTCTGGGATTTACGGTATATTGGTTACCCCCCACCCAGATAGGTTAATACGACACTCTTACATGACAAAGTGGGAGGAATATCTGGGCAAGGTACTCCCAGATTCGACTTGGAGTCTCATATGGAGAAGAGCTGCTAAATCTTCTATGTCTGTACTAGCCCAGGAAAACCAATATAAAATCCTGATGCATTGGTACCATACCCCAGCTCTTCTGCATAGGATATATCCATCCGTATCAGATAAATGTTGGAGATGTCATTCCCATTTGGGGACTTTGTTTCACATCTTCTGGGATTGCCCTAACATTCGTCCCTTTTGGTCTGCAGTTAACTCTTTGCTCAAGAATATTTTCGATAGGGAGTTTTCTTTGGACCCCATTCTGTTTCTTTTGAATATTTTCCCAGACACTATTAGGACTCACACTCGAAAATTGATAACTCAAATTCTTACAGCAGCCCGGTGTCTCATTCCGAGGTTCTGGAAGCAGACTGGCTCACCGGCTCCCTCGGACCTGTATACTAAAGTGGTTGAGATCCGTACCATGGAATACTCTACAGCACTTTATCAAGACAAGGTGGACTACTTTTATGCTATATGGGATGTATGGGATGACTACTGGCTTACACATCAGCTCTGACTGCTTGGACTCCCCTTGAACTTATTGGCCCCCATCTTCCTTCCCTTTCCCTCCTGTCTTTGTCTCTGTGGCTAAGGTTTTAGACAAACGTGCATTTAGTTATTGCCTGTTAACTTAAACTTAGTTATAATTTGTCTATTTTATACTGTTATGAAAATAGTTCCACAACGCGAATTTATTACTTATCTCTATGGCTTACTTTATTTGCCTTTGACATCTTGGTGTTACAATGTTCGCATTATACTGTACAATATCTGTAAACCATTTCTGTTTATTTGTGGTTTCAATAAATACACAATTATATAAAAAAAATAAATTTCCATTAAAAAAAAATTAATTAAAAATGAGCATTAGGCCTCATGCACACGAACATGTGCCGGCCGTGCCTGTATTGCGGTCCGCATGCGGCGGGTCCGCAATAAACGGGCACCGGCCGTGTGCAGGCCGCATCACGGACCCATTCACTTCAATGGGTCCGCGATCAGGGAGATGCGGAGCAGAGGCACGGTTAGGAACACCACTGCAGCACGGGCACGGCCGACACACGTTCGTGTGCATGAGGCCTTAACGTAACAACCATGAGAAAAGGATGTCACTAAAATAGACTGCAGTGGACTGAAGACCCGAACCATCTCATGTAAAGTTTAAGAGATTTCGACAGGCTGAGAGCAGAACGGCCCTGAGTGTAAATGTCTCTGCCCCGCCGTATTATCAAAACCCTTCTACCAGTAAAAAAAGAAGTGACTGGATAATAACTCTACAAACTGCTATTTAAAGGAAAAACTCCAGCAGGGAGACACAAAGTCCCATGCCAGTCTCCCAGTACCACGCTCTACTAAAGCATCATTAAAGAGAACATGAAATATTTAGCAATGGGTGACTCACAGCGGTGTCAGATCTCCAGAAGAACTGGTGGAACACATAAATACTCGGCACCAGCCCTTCAATTGTATGGAGAGTGACACAGCGCGGGGATGTGGAGATCCAGATGTGTCACCTCGCTGCTGAAGCCTTTGTTGCTAAGGAACCGACGGAACAAACTGAACTGACTGTGCAAGCTATGCATGCAAGAAATATTTTAATAGGGAGACCAAAAGATTACCAAATGACGTATTGCAATAAAATACTCGTGTGAGCAGATATACTAAGACTGGCACCACAAACAGGAGTGAGTACAGGATTCTCTTCAACCTGCTGATCGACGAGGGTGCCGGGTGTTGATCCCCCCGCCAACCTGATATTGATGACCTGTCCTGAGCGGCAGGATAGTTTGCAAATTGGGAGATTTATCATAGATCAGCGTTTTATGCTGGTCTTTGATATCCCCTGTGCTGCCAGAGGATGCGCTTAATTTATGACAAGGCACAGGCCTCGTGATAAATTATGCACATCCTCTGGCAGCTGGTGCACCTAAACCGAAATCTATGGCAGCCCTTCTAAGAAAGTGGCGAGGACAGCATAGAAACACCACTTGCGGCCAGATTTGCAACTTTTTACGAGATATATCAAAACTGGTTTAGTTGCCCATAGCAACCAATCAGATTCCATCTCTCATTTTTTTTAGAGCTCCTTTGAAAATGAAAGGTGGAATCTGATTGGTTGCTCTGGGAAACTGAGCCAATTCTACTTTACAACAGTTTTGATAAATCTTCACCATAGTGTTTATTGCTGACTTTAGGGGAAAATGTATCTAAACGGTGCAAAGGAAAACTGGCACCATAGCAATCAGATTCATCATTTCAGTGTCCAAAGTACAAGGGAATCTGTGAATTTGGACCATTATCTATAGTAACACATGAGTAGTACTGCAGATAAGGAGTCCACTATTTATTTTCCTACTGACTCCATTTTCCCGCTGTCAGCGCTCAGAGCTGCGGTGAAATACATTGTCAGGACTGCTGTGCATGCACACAAGTCCTCTCCATTATGTTAGAGCAGCTCAGCAGTCCTGACTATGTATTTCTGCAATTTTATGTAAGCTGCAATACCAAGCACAGCTACTACTGAAAGGAATAGAGCAAGGCACTCACAGGAGCACCGCTGCTCTTTCCAATAGCTGAACGGTGGGGTTGCTGAGAGTCAGACCCCCAGCGGTCAGTTTTAAACAACTTGATAACCCCTTTAAGACGAACTTAAAAATGGCTTATCCCAAATAAACTGTTGAGTAAAACCACTGACCTAAATGCAATGTAAAGCATTCACTGCTGGGCTGCATGTAGGAGCCGTATATTTAGCACCAAGGGCAAGATGCAATCCTATGCCATGAGGTAAGCAAAGCCTTTCTCAAAGATTGGTTTGGGGAAGGATTCCTGATAAGAACTGATCCTATACTCGAAGAAGTGTAAGGCCAATTGCAGATGAGCGAGTGGTCTGCGTGACTGTGTGGAAGCGTTAGACCTCATACATACCATCATATTTTCGGTCCGTGTCCGATCTGCAACACTGACACATACCTTTCTATGGGTCCACAAAAATTAAAAAAAAACGGACAGCACACGGATGTCATCAACGTGCTGACCGCATCCATGCAGCCAGGCCACAAAATATAGAACCCGTCCTATTCGTGTCCATTTTGCAGAGAGGATTAGGTTTTTTTTTGTTTGTTTGTTTGTTTTTAAACAGTGTGTCCTGTGAAAATTGCAAAACGCACAAGGATCGCATAAGTATTTTGTAGATCTGCCATATGAGGACCAAAATAAAGGATACGGTTGTGTACAGGAGGCCTTATAATGCTGTGTGTCCCTGCCAAACATGAATTGTACTGAGGGCATTATGTGGCAGGGGCACACAGCATTATAAGTCATTATAATGCCATGAGGTTCTGTTACAAGAGCAGAGATCAGGACAGGAAATCACGCTTCCACGTGGCGCTCGCTAATCTGGAAATGGCCTAAAAGGAATGAGGTAACAGCTAGTAACTAATTTTTCATTATTTCTTGGCTCCTTGAATTTGTAAACTCATACACAAACATGTAAGCAGCCACTAGGCCTAAGCACATTGAAAATCAGCAACATTCATTGAGTTCATGTCATGTCAGCACTCGACTATTGTCAGAACCCCGACAGGGGGTGGCCAGGCATATACGACTGCTGTACGTTCACTTTGAGGGCCCGTTCTGGAGATAGGTGGTTGTCCTGGAGGTGAGACCTACAGCTATGACATTGATGGCGTATCCTAGAGATATGCCATCAATGTCAGAGATGAAAATAACACTTTACAGACACCAATGACTCTGGTTAAGAACTAGTCAGGTTTCATTTCATTGCAGTAGAGTAAGAAATAGCAAATTACTGCTACATACACTATATGGAGAAAAGTATTAGGACACCTACAGCATCCCGTTCTAAATCCATAGGTATTAATGTGGAGTTGGTGCTCCCATTGCAGCAAAAACTGCTTTCGTTCCTGTCTAAGAGGGAATTTTTGCTCACTCACGAGATCAAACACTGATTTTGGACAAGAGGGTTTGGCTCACAATCTCTGTTCTAGTTCATCTCAGAGGTGTTGGATGGGGTTGAGGTCAGGGCTCTGTGGGGGCCAGTCAATGTTCTTCTCCACCAAACACACCCAACCATGTCTTCATGGACCTTGCTTTGTGCAATAGAGGGCCTTCCTCAAACAGTTCCCACAAGATTGCAACTGACTAAAATGTCTTGGTATCTTGAAGCACTAAGATTTCCCTTCTACACAACTAAGGAGCCTAGGCCAACCCCCTGAAATACAATCCCAAAGCGTGATCCCTCCTTCACCAAACTTTACAGTTGGCACAATGCAGTCAGACAGGTAATGCTCTCCTGGCATTCACCCATAGAGAACTGGATCCAGCAGGAAGGAGATGTATAACTCCTTCCTATGCATTTCTCATTCCCTTCCAACTCAATTCAGGCTTTGACAAAAAAATTACATACAAAACTGGCACAGAAATATTTATCTCCATCTTTTTTCTGTGATTTCTGTGTGTGACAGCGCCTTTGGTGAAACCACGATCGCGCAGCAGTGTTTCTCAGCACTCTGCACCATCAAGTTTCATCTGCCCGGAGTAAGGAACCCACATGCTTTCAGTAGATCCACACTCATGGTGCGAAAACCAAGTAGAGGTGACTACTGAGTGTTGAGTGAACATGTGTTGTCAAGTTCAGTTATTTATTCCATTATGGATTCCGGTACCATGGACCATAAGTTATAGTCCGTGGTAGTGGAATCCATAACAGAATTCTTATATAACCCGAACCTTGTACGCCAAACTTGAAACACTAGAGGTGAGGAAACCCCATGGTGCAGCGCGCTCTGAGAAGTACTTCTGCATAATCTTGGTTTCAGCAAAGGTTTGGCTCCCTTTTAGGCCTGGGCTACATTGTGACTTTTTGTAGCGCGACTAATTGATTTTAACTATTGAATGACAGCTGCACAGTGCATGCATTTGGACTGCAGCTGCAGTTCAATAGTTAAAATCAACCAGTGGCGCTACAAAAAGTGGCAGTGTAGCCTCACCCTTAACCTACTTCATGCTTTCTCTTCATTTGGTGTAAGGATATGATTTCAGATTTGATTATGTCCGAAAACGCCCTGCTTGCTTGTCAGTAACTGGGATTATAATTGTATTTGTTTGATGAAAATGAGCAAATTAAGGTTGTTTGCGTGGTACTGTAGCAGATGGTATTCTGAGCAATATGTTATGTGAGGGTTTGGGCAAGCTGATAAATCTGGGCACAATATAGGATTTTGAAAACCCACAGTTTCTTTAGCTATTAAGGAAATGTTTGTTACGACATTGATTTTTCACCTGCCATGATACACTGTGATGGCTAACCTCCAGCACTCCAGCTGTGGTAAAACTATGACTCCCATGATGCACCCTTGCTTGGCTGTTCTCAGAACTCCATAGAAATCAATGGAGCATGCTGGGAATCATAGTTTCACCACAGCTGGAGTGCCACAGGTTAGCCATCATTGTTATATAGGCAAAGCTCTTAATCTCTGGATTCAGGTTTAATTCAGTCCCATTGCCACAGGTGTATAAAATCCAGCACCTAGCCATGCAGTCTGCCTTTACAAACATTTGTAAACGAATGGCTCGTTCCAAAGAGCTCACTCAATTCCAGCATGGTACTGTAATAGGATACAACAGTTGTAACAAGTCAGTTTGTGGAAGTTCTTCCCATCTGTGTGTGGTAGTGTTTAGGAACCACAACAACAGCCATGAAGTGTAGACATATGTAAAGATACAGAGCAGAGTCACCAAGTACTCAGGTGCCTAGGGCATAAAAGAACTGCAGAGTTCCAAGCCTCCTATGGTATTAAAAGGCTTTTCTGACATTTTTAATACTGATGACCAATCCTCAGGATAGGTCACCAGTTTCTGATCAGGGACCCCCACCGATCAGCTGTGAGCTCCTGTGAGCACTGCTGCCTTCTCCATGTTTACCAAGCACAGCCCTGTATATTGGTATCATGCTCAGCCCTATTCACTTCCATGGGGCTGAGCTGCGTCTAGGCCACGTGACCGATTAATGTGTTGTCATTGGCCTAGGAGAAGCTGAGAGAAGTCTGCAGCGCTACTATGAGAAGTTCCCCTTCTCAAACAGCTGATTGGCGGGGTCCTGTGCGTCGGACCCCCACCGATCAGATACTGATGATCTATCCTGAGGATATGTCATCAGTATTAACATCTCAGAAACCCATGTGGCAGCTGCACTTCCTGGACCAACCACGCCGTATCTGACCCAAACTCACAGCGTCATAGTGATTTACGATACTGTCAGTTCCTGCCTGACCACATGATAAATCATTATGATGCTCGTCGGAGTTCAGGTCAGATGAATTACAATCACTCCAGGAGATGTAGCTGCCACATGGACCATTTTTCCAGGACCGCACATGACCCGCTGACACTGACTTTATGGCATATGGACGTCAGAGCGAGATCCCCACTCAGGACTCCCCTCGATTAGCCAGTGATAAGCTGTTATGTAGCAGCGGGTCCACTGTGACTGTGTATCACATTATCATTCAAAGGACTGAGAGTTACGTCCTCCTACATGTCCACTACTACTTACATGAGCTGATACTCAGGGTAACGATGAGTAACTAATCACTGCCTGCTCGTTTAGCTACACGACCAATAAGCATCTGACTATACCGACATACACCAGTTTACATGCAGCCGTAGAGCAATCACACAGGACAAAACAGAATACATACTGTTCAATACAACTGTATTCAACTCCGCAAGCAAACCCTCAAATGGAGAATTTAAAGAAGGTGTCCAAACATACTCTCCCACCAGCCTGGACATCAGGCAGGGAGAGATGCAACTCCCCTGGGAAAGTTGCTAAGGCAACAGTCTGACAATCCGAGAACAGTGTACATGGGTTCCATTCATTAGAACAGGACACAATACTCGCTGGGCGTCATACGGTTCCTTCACCTGTGTCCGATGTCAGAAGAGACAGGAAGGCATAGCTGGAAGACCCCTGTCACACTATTCTATGTAATCAGACTCTAAAAACTAAAGGGTATCGCTTCCTAAAATCCATAACCATGGCCTGAACTATCAGTCCCCCAGCTGTCCGGCTGTGTAGATATTCAGTCACTTGGTATTAGTTACGAAAAAACATATGTTAGAGTAAAAGTAACCAGTAATAGACTACAGAGGGGCACAGATTTGTAAAATTATGGAAAATGATTCCCTATCCATACTGAGAAGTCAGGAAAGGCAGGATGACGACCCCTGTGGGCGCCCAAACAGCAGCCATATTGGCTGTCACCCAGCTTTTCAAACACTGGAACAAACTGTCAGAAGGGGACGACCCAACTGCATCCTGACATCACAGGGGGACAACCCAACTGCATCCTGACATCACAGGGGGACAACCCAACTGCATCCTGACATCACAGGGGGACAACCCAACTGCATCCTGACATCACAAGGGGACAACCCAACTGCATCCTGACATCACAGGGTGACAACCCAACTGCATCCTGACATCACAGGGTGACAACCCAACTGCATCCTGACATCAGAGGGGGACAACCCAACTGCATCCTGACATCAGAGAGGGACAACCCAACTACATATCGTGACATCAGTGGGAAGACAACCCAACTACATCCTGACTTCAGAGGGGAATAACCCAACTGCATCCTGACATCACAAGGGGACAACCCAACTGCATCCTGACATCACAAGGGGACAACCCAACTGCATCCTGACATCACAAGGGGACAACCCAACTGCATCCTGACATCAGAGGGGGACAACCCAACTGCATCCTGACATCACAGGGGGACAACCCAACTACATATCGTGACATCAGTGGGAAGACAACCCAACTACATCCTGACTTCAGAGGGGAATAACCCAACTGCATCCTGACATCACAAGGGGACAACCCAACTGCATCCTGACATCACAGGGTGACAACCCAACTGCATCCTGACATCACAGGGTGACAACCCAACTGCATCCTGACATCACAGGGGGACAACCCAACTACATATCGTGACATCAGTGGGAAGACAACCCAACTACATCCTGACTTCAGAGGGGAATAACCCAACTGCATCCTGACATCACAAGGGGACAACCCAACTGCATCCTGACATCACAGGGTGACAAACCAACTGCATCCTGACATCACAAGGGGACAACCCAACTGCATCCTGACATCAGAGGGGGACAACCCAACTGCATCCTGACATCAGAGGGGGACAACCCAACTGCATCCTGACTTCAGAGGGGGACAACCCAACTGCATCCTGACTTCAGAGGGGGACAACCCAACTGCATCCTGACATCAGAGGGGGACAACCCAACTGCATCCTGACATCAGAGGGGGACAACCCAACTACACCCTGACATCAGAGGGGGACAGCCCAACTACATACACCCTGACATCACAGGGGGACAACCCAACTACACCCTGACATCACAGGGGGACAACCCAACTACACCCTGACATCACAGGGGGACAACCCAACTACACCCTGACATCACAGGGGGACAACCCAACTACACCCTGACATCACAAGGGGACAACCCAACTGCATCCTGACATCACAAGGGGACAACCCAACTGCATCCTGACATCACAAGGGGGCAACCCAACTGCATCCTGACATCACAAGGGGGCAACCCAACTGCATCCTGACATCAGAGGGGGACAACCCAACTGCATCCTGACTTCAGAGGGGGACAACCCAACTGCATCCTGACTTCAGAGGGGGACAACCCAACTGCATCCTGACTTCAGAGGGGGACAACCCAACTGCATCCTGACTTCAGAGGGGGACAACCCAACTGCATCCTGACTTCAGAGGGGGACAACCCAACTGCATCCTGACTTCAGAGGGGGACAACCCAACTGCATCCTGACTTCAGAGGGGGACAACCCAACTGCATCCTGACTTCAGAGGGGGACAACCCAACTGCATCCTGACTTCAGAGGGGGACAACCCAACTGCATCCTGACTTCAGTGGGGGACAACCCAACTGCATCCTGACTTCAGAGGGGGAAAACAACCACATCCTGACATAAGAGGGGGACAACCCAACTGCATCCTGACAGCATCCAAGGGATCTACGAGGATGTGAGTTTGGGTCAGTGGCGGTCGGACCAGGACACATCCAAGTACGGATGTGTCAATCTGACCTCAGGTGGCCACAGCTACGGTTTCTGAATTTGGGTGTACTGTACAGAAGGGGCAGGCTTTAGTGCAGCTGTGATCAGAAGCTTCCTGTAATATAATGAGGAGATTTATCAGACCTGGCATCATCATGGCACCCGGGGCCAAGAGCATCAGGTTACAGGGAATACAGGGCGGCTGGGAGTGGAATGTAAACAAGTGGACACATCCTGAACATCTCCTGTACAGCCAATGGGCGCAGTATACAAGGCTGGAGTGTATAGCTTCTCATTAATATACATGGTAGATGGCAGTGCCATGCAGTGGGTGCACATATGCCACCTAGTAATACATACCCAGCAGTACAGCGCACACAGCAGCACATAATATCCATACATTACAGGGCACCGTGCACACTTTCACTTTCTGTACATAACAGGGCTCGTGCATCCTCCCCCCCATCACCGAGGTACCTCACTCTCCCCCGGGGTGTGCACAGATTTCCAGACACCACTGAGCCCCCTCTCCCCCTCCCAGTCCCGCCCATTCTCACCTCTCTTGTTAAGGTCATAGCCAACCAGCAGGAAATAATCTCCCAATCTCGCCATGTCCCCGTTCCCCGGGCCGCTCTCTCAACCCCGGACTCCTCCCGCCGCCGCCATCTTTCCTGCCAACCCGGCCCCGTATTGCGCATGCACGAAACCAACACGAACGGGTGGGGTCTGCGGGAACACGTCATGGGGCGGGGCCGCGTAGAGGTCAGGAGGAGTGCGTGTCACGTGACGTGTCCAGCGAGCGCTTCGACCATTCGCCGAGGAGTCCGCGGAAGTGGGCGTGCCCTCCGTGATGTAGCTGGCTAGACGAGCAGTGATAGGCTAATGAGGGGCGTCAGCTGCATCTGGGCGCTGTCATGTGGACTTAGCAGCTTCCGTGACAGAGCGGAGAGTGTTATTGGGCGGGGCTGACGTCTGACGTCAGAGCTGCTGCAAGTTCTGTCAAATGTCAGGGGCCGCTCAAGTGGAAATAGTTCGGATTGTAGCTGTGAAGGCTGAGCTGGGTGTCTGCTGGTTGGGCTGACAAGAATTTCCATGTAGTCCTCAGACTGTGTATGTGTAGACATTCAGGGGGGTAACAAGCACCCAAGGGGCCCAATATGGAACCCCCAATCACCTACCAACCAACCAGAAATTTCTTGACAGTACGTAAAAATTGTCAACTTTTTTCCTATGAAAAAGGCTGTGATTTTTTTGAGGCTGGTGGTACTTGACCGTATTATTTTGGTGGTAATTATTAGATCAGAATTTCAGGAAAAATTCGGTTTGCAGCGAAGCTGAATTTTATTTGTGTTTTATGGTAACTCCCTTAAATGGCGGGAAAAATCATACATCATTTAAATGGAAAGAGGCCGCTAAGGTCATCTTGCTCGAAGATCTCTTGTGAAATCTTGTGCGCTGTGACATATGACATCACCACGCTGGCCAGTATGATGACGTCATCACGCAAGTGTGAGATTTTATGCTGGATCTTCAAACAAGATGGCTGTGGCGGCCTCGTCATGGTCAAATGGATGAGGTTTCTCCGAGTTATATATATTGATGACCTATCCTCAGGATAGGTCATCAATATCAGATCAGCGGGGGTCCGACACCCGGCACCCCCGCCGATCAGCTGTTTGAAGAGGAGGCGCGCGCAGTATCAGCGTTCTCTCCTCTTCACTGTTTACATGCTGGCCGTAATGGGGGTAGTGGTGAGTAGGTGTAATTACTCCTCACCTCCCCATTCATTTCAATGGGAAGAATCGCTTCCATAGACTTGTATAGGAGTGATTCTTCCCATAGAAATGAATGGGGTGGTGAGGTGTAATTACACCTACTCACCACTACCCCCGTTATGGCCAGCATGTAAACAGTGAAGAGGAGGCAGCGCTGATATGGCACGTGCCTCCTCTTCAAACAGCTGATCGGCGGGGGTGCCTGGTGTCGGACCCCCGCTGATCTGATATTGGTGACTTATCCTGAGGATAGGTCATCAATATATATAACTCGGAGAACCCCTTTAATATTCATCTCAGATGCTGTGATCAGCAATAAATACGGCATCTGAGGGGTTGAATGATGGGGAAGTAGTGCAATCACTAGTGAAGAGTGAATTGACTTTGGCTGCTTCATCCGAAGTTGATTCGTATAAAACATTGTTGTAATACTGTATGGAGCTGGAGCTCTGTACAGTATTAGAGTGTATTGGCTCATATGAGCCTAAGTTATTACTTCGTGAAGTCTCGCTAGACTTTGGGTAATGACTTCATAAATTCATTTTTACTGTAAAAAAAAATATTTTCCGAACTCGGGTTTGGATCCAAGTGATACCTTGGAACTGAACCCAAGTTCGGGAAACGTTTTTTATAGTCATAATCAATTTATGAAGTTATTATGCAAAGTCTTGCGAGACTTCGCGAATTAATACTTTCTGCTCATTGGAGCCAATATATTCTAATACTGTACGGAGCCCCGGCTCCATACAGTATTACAACAATGTTTTATGCGAATCGACTTCGGATGTTTCATCCAAAGTCGTTTTGCTCATTCCTAGTAATTATCACCATTTTACAGCTCATAGTAAATGCTGGTGAGTTTTTATCAGTATATTGAGTTATAGACCTGGATTAATTATAATTACAGATGAGAAAAGTTTTAAACAATTCGATCCGAATTAAATTTTGATGAATTGCGTTAACAAAACAGCTACTTTCTGGCTGCAGAGAGCCTGGATAGTGGTGTAGAACACTGTGCCTTGCAGTAACACGCATAGGGAGTCTACTGTGGTAGTGAAAGAATACTGTGAGACAGTGTGACACACAAATAACAGGCGGCGCTCTTAGAATCGCTGCACACTTTACGTATTTGGGCAGTTATGGGGCCAAAACTCACCAAATAACTAAAGTCTGAACTCAGCCTTACAGGTCAATGTTAGCGCCAGGTACGAAGAACGGTGCAGAGGCCCCAGATCCTACTATAGCGCGAAAGAGCGCACTCCTTTTACACCAATTCACTGATTCCACATAGATTTCTACAGAACCTGTTCTACAAGTGGAGCCCTCTCTGACAGAGTGGAGTGGGGGTCAGCTGTAAGTTGGTGTTGACGTCACCGATTATTTACCGTCATAAGAACAACCCTAAAAAATGGAATCCTCTCTGCATCCCACTTCATACGGTCAGTTTTTGGTCAGTAATCCATCAGTATTGCTAAAGAAAAAAAACAAAACAGGAGCCGATCCAAAACAGAGATGACACGTGAATGGAATATTTGCTTGTCTTCTCCCCCATCATGCTGATTGAGTGTTCACATCATCCTGCCTGACCCTGTCAATCAACATGATGAGGGTGTGACCAGAGAAGGGAGAACAGAGCCTCTAGGAGCGCTGGCAACACCTCCCATTTCTCCTAGAGGGTCATTTTTTTATAAAATAAAAGTTCATTTTTACAAAAAAAAAAGAGGCGCAAAGAAAGAAGGGACCAAGACTGCTAGTTTTAGCTGACATTAAAGGGGTATTCTCATCTTAGACAATGGGGGCATATCGCTAGGATATGCCCCCATTGTCTTATAGGTGCGGGTCCCACCGCTGGGACCCGCACCTATATCCAGATCGGAGCGGGGAGCGCTGCGCCTGGAGGACCCCGGGGGTCCGCCACTACCAGGCGCAGCTCCCCGCTGCGCTCATAGAAATGAATGGGAGCGCAGCGCGGCCACCGCTCCCATTCATAGAAATGAATGGAGGGCGGCTGCGCATGCGCAGTGCGCCCTCATTCAGTTTGGGGGCTCCGTTCTGGATATAGGTGCGGGTCCCAGCGGTGGGACCCGCACCTATAAGACAATGGGGGCATATCCTAGCGATATGCCCCCATTGTCTAAGATGAGAATACCCCTTTAACACATATCTATAGTTAGCCAGTTTAATAAAATCAAATGTGACATTAGATGCGAGTAAAGATGAGCAGCACTCCAAGCCCTTTAATAAGGTAAATCCACGTCCAGTGGTCAGGTTACCTGATGTAAATCCAGGGCAAAGTGGTGCACGCTGGCTCAGGATACCAGTAGGAACATCAGTATAGAGAGGTCTGCAGCACTAGTCTAGTTCAAGCAATAGTGTTTTATTCAATAATTAGGCAGCATGCATAGCGAGGTTTCGACCATGAGGGCTTGATAAAGATCCTCCACTGTTCCAGCGCTTCTCTGAGGCTGCTGCAATGATGATGTCACCAGTTACCTCACGTGATCACTGAAGCCAATCACTGGTCTCAGCGATCACATGCAATTCCTTCGGGGAGCGTGATGGAAGGGGGCATTCAGCTGAATTTACTGCTTCCAGATATAGTCAAATATATTTCTTACAACTGCCACTAAGGGGAGCTCACTGCATAGAGGTTTATATAGATCTTATTGAGTTCTGTTGTACTTGTATAAATTCATATGTAATGAGCTCCCCCTAGTGGTGGCAGTAAGCCACCAGAGCTTTATCATTTACTATGGGGTATGGAGCTGACTGGGGGATTAATCAGTGACATGATAGTTTTATAGCATAAACACATTGAAAAATATAATGCTTGGGATGACCAACCAAAAATCACAGAAAAAGATCCAAAACATCCTGCACAATATGATAACTGAATAGGCGGACGTGCATGGCTACATTTATAAAAGAAAAATCACAGAAAAGAATGCACTAATACAAAAGATGCAAACATTATATATGGACTAAGCTTTCATTCTGATATAAAAAAAAATCTGAGACTCTCAGCCAATATATTTTGATCAAAACACATCAGTGCCCACCTACCAGCACCAAGGAGGTCCCAGTCAGGCATATTATACTCTAAACCTACCTATGCCATTGGGCATCTATGTTTAGGAGAGCAGGGTGAGTATGGTTACTTTTATTGCTTTAATCCGCTTTCACTGTTCTTAAAGGATCCAACCCCCGACAACCTTTTTAATATCGGTATGTATGCCACAAGAACGTGTAAGACATCAAAGACATCAACACATATGTTAATTTTAGTTTATTTGCGATATTTTTATTGAGCAAAACCTCTTCTAGTAAAATAGTAACAGTTTATAAGGCAGAAATAAGACATCTGTGTATCCAGTTCGGCCTGTTATCCAGCAAGTTGATCCAGAGGAAGGCAAAAAACCCCTGTGAGGTAGAAGCCAATTTTCCCCACTTATTAGATCTCCCCTGAGTTGTCTTTTTTCTAAAGTGAATAACCCTAATTTTGATAATCTTTCTGGGTACTGTAGTCCACCCATTTCAGCTATGACTTTAGTTGCCCTCCTCTGAACCCTCTCCAGCTCTGCTATGTCTGCCTTGTTCACAGGAGCCCAGAAATGTACACAGTATTCCATGTGTGGTCTGACTAGTGATTTGTAAAGTGGCAGGACTATGTTCTCATCACTGGCATCTATGCCTCTTTTGATGCAACCCATTATCTTATTGGCCTTGGCAGCAGCTGCCTGACACTGGTTTCTACAGCTTAGTTTGCTGTTCACTAAAATTTCTGGTCCTTTTCCATGTCAGAGTTACCCAGTGTTTTACCATTTAGTATGTACTGGTGACTTGCATTATTCCTTCCCATATGCATAACCTTACATTTGTCAGTGTTAAACCTCATCTGCCACTTCTCTGCCCAAGCCTCCAGTCTATCCAGATCCATCTGTAGTAGTGTACTGTCCTCTTCTGTGTTAATTACTTTACACAGTTTAGTGCATGCATCATCTGCAAAAATTGATATTTTACTGTGCAAGCCTTCTACAAGATCATTAAAGAGGACCTTTCATGGGTTCAGATTCTGTCTACTAAGTACCAGGTTATAGAGGTCATGTGGGGTGGAGGCCAGATCACTTACTACTTTTTAGGGCGCTGCTCCTCCCTGGCTGTGATGCTTTCCGCTGCGATTGGACAGCGCTACAGCCAGGGAGAAGGAGACGCCCATTGAGAATCCCTGGCGTCTCCTCCTACCTGTTCCGATGCTATGCATTAGCATAGCGCGCGCCCGAACTTTGGAGGCGCAGAGCGGGCGAACGGAGCGGCGCCCTGAAAAAGTAGTAAGTGATCTGGCCTCCACCCCACATGCCCTCTAAAACCTGGTACTTAGTAGACAGAATCTGGACCCATGAAAGGTCCTCTTTAATAAATATGTTGAAGAGAATAGGGCTCAATACAGACCCCTGTGGTACCCCACTAGTGACAGTGACCCAATCTGAGTATCTACCGTTAATAACCATCCTCTGTTTTCTATCACTGAGCCAGTTACTTACCCACATACAGACATTTTCTCCCAGGCCAAGCATTCTCATTTTATATACTAACCTTTTATGTGGTAAAGTGTCAAATGCTTTGGAGAAGTCCAGATATACAACATCCATTGATTCGCCGCGGTCCGGTCTAGAACTACCTCCTCATAGAAACTGATTAAATTGGTTTGACATGACCGATCCCTCATGAAGCCATGCTGATACGGAGTTATTTGCTTATTTTCATTGAGGTACTCCAAGATAGCATCTCTTAGAAAACCCTCAAACAGTTTACCCACGACAGATGTTAAACTTACCGGCCTATAGTTCCCGGGCTCTGTTTTTGGACCCTTTTTGAATATTGGCACCACATTTGCTATGCGCCAATCCTGTGGAACACTCCCTGTCAGTATAGAGTCCTTAAATATCAGAAATAAGGGTCTGGCGATGACATTACTTAATTCTCTTAGGATATGGGGGTGTATGCCATCCGGTCCTGGCGATTTGTCTATTTTAATCTTTTTAAGACGCCGCTGTACTTCTTCCTGGGTCAGAGAGGACACTTTTAAAGGGGAATTTACTTTTATATTCTGCATTTCATCTGACAGTTTATTTTCCTCAGTGAATACAGTGGAGAAAAAGATATTTAGTAGCTTTGCTTTCTCCTTATCGCTCTCTACAACTCCCCCCTCATTACTCTGTAAGGGGCCGACACCTTCAGGTTTATACTTTTTACAATTTATATAATTGAAGAACATTTTAGGGTTAGTTTTACTTTCTTTGGCGATTAATCTCTCGGTCTCTAGTTTGGCTGTTTTTATTTGTGTTTTACATATTCTATTTTTTTCCAGTTTTTCAATGCTTCCTCGCTCCCCTCCTGTTTTACTGATTTAAATGCTTTCTTTTTGTCATTTATTGCTTTCTTTACAGTTCTATTTATCCACATTGGTTTCTTCTTGTTCCTTAACCCTTTATTCCCATAAGGTATGTACCTCTCACAATTAGATATTAGGATGGTTTTAAAAATCTCCCATTTTGTGGCTTTATTTTTATTTTTGAGGACTTTGTCCCAGTTAGTTAGGCTTATGGCCTCTCTTAGTTGGCTAAATTTAGCTTTTTTGAAGTTTGGTATTTTTGTTCCTCCCTGAAGAAACGCTCTTTTGAATGACAGTTGGAAGGTTATTATTTTATGGTCACTATTTCCCAGGTGTCCCCCGACATGCACATCTGTTGTTCTGTCTATTGGTTAATACTAAGTCCAGTATGGCCGTCCCTCTAGTCGGGTCCTGAACCAGTTGGGAAAGGTACATAATTGTCTTTGGTTATTGCCAAGAACCTGTTTCCTTTATGAGATGTACAGGTTTCAGTTTCTCAGTCTATATCTGGGCAGTTGAAGTCCCCCATAATAACGACCTCATTATGATTTGCCGCCTCGTCTATTTAATTTAGAAGTAGATTTTCTGTGGACTCTGATATATTTGGTGGTTTATAATAAAGTCCTATTAATATTTTATTATTGTTTTTTCCTCCATTTTCATATGTGGTGACATTTGTCATATGTTACTGCATTTGTCTTTCCAAAGATGGCCAGTCCTGTAGCACTCTTACCAGACATGGCACATGGTCTTCCTACTCCCATAGCCTCAAAAGCATCTTCGACAAATAGTTGATTGTCGGGCGGACCATACATAGGACTACCTACATAGCTCAAAATTTCAGCAGATTCAGCAGATTGTAATCTGCAGTTTGCACAAAGTAACCAACAATAGTAAATGAAGTATTGGCCATGCAGGACAACCATTGGATTTTTGGTCCAAAATGTCCAATAAATTAATTATTTTAAAGTGTACCTGTGTGTGAGCCCTTCTCTCCTCATGCAAAGGATCTATAAAGTTTAATTGACATGAAGAATAACAAGAGTAGAGAGGAGCAACTACACAACTATGATGCATACAAAATTATGGCACATGGCTGTATAAGTCTGGGCAGTCTATGCTACCAATGTAATGAAAACATCTTAATTTTTTTTCCATACTAAAATGGCCTTACAAGACTCCTACTGGCTGACACAAGCACAGATAACTAGTCTCGAACAGAAAATTAGGCAGACTTATTTACTGATCCTAACATAATACAGTTTAGTATTTTTTTGCTAATACATTTTATTTGTTTTTCTTTTGATTTTAATGTCCACATCTGAGTTTTAGCATTCTGGTCACTGCTCTGTCACATTTTCAGATTCCAAAGCTTCCAAAATGTATTCCTTATCAGGGGCAGATGGTGTTTAACCTAAGGCAGACCCTCTGATATAAACATCTGAGCATGCTCTCCCTTGCCTTACGCTGGATCGTGCAGGGAAAAGGTTTCTTGGTTTATATTTTTATACTGCTAGGCAAAGGCTGCCACCTAGCAGTGTTGCTGGTGACGTCACCGGCTCTGATGGGCAGGTTTTAGCGCTGCCCTAGCCCTTTTGCAGGCTTGAACTGTGCTAAAGCCCACCCATTAGTGCCAGTGATGTCATCTGGCTGACTGCTAGGCGGAAGCTTCCTCCTACCTTTCCCCATATAGAACCTGGTATGTCACCGGATCTCCAGATAAAGCCTGTGCAAAGCAGAGCATAAGAGCGTGAAATGCTCCGATGCTCATATCAGGGCGATATGAGTGGGGTGAAAATGGGGGTATGTCCGGGTTCAGACAACCCCTTTAAGCCTGTATTAGACATTGCTAGAATTAAACGAAAAATCATAATATAATTAATAAAAATAATCATAATCGTAATATAATTAGCAAAAGAGCAATCTTTGCACTGTGTGATAGTTTCCAGCGATCATAAAATCATTTGATTCTCACTGATCATGATCTTCCAGCATACTTAAAAACTCTTGTTCATTGAGTGCATATCTGAGCCTGTAATAAGTCGTCACCCACTTTCTTTGTGTGTAATATATGTATTAACGAACGATTAGCCAGTTTATAACAGTTGAATTACTGATTACTACAGCGACCATTGCTCTGTGTAATGTGGGCACTTTAGAACGCTAACGAATCTATCATCAATCGGTACGAAATCTACTTGTCTGATACAGCCGGAGTACTCATTATCATTACTCCAGGTTGTAAAAATGCACAAATGAAAGGTACACAAACTTTGTATGTAAAATGTATTTTAAATTTCCATATACTCGACATAAATAAGCATGTAAAAGAACTAGTAAGTTTGAGACTCGGTTTGGGCTGTTGTATGTGTAATATTTTTCCTGGCTTAGAATCACAGATGTAACCCAAAACTATTGTACACATATAGTCAAGCTGAGTTTGCCCTTAAATTGGGACTTCTTCCAGTTCACTTAGCTTTAGTGCTTGTAAGAGACAGTAATTTTCTGGGAGCAGACCCAGAACAGCTTTAATCTGATTGTATCCTTCTGTAAACCTAGGGTGTGTTACTGCTCACATAACAAAATTCCTTAAGGACACAATGGGGAAGATTTACTAATACTGTTTAGTAGTTAGTGTAAACGTAGACTAGACAGTTTTAAACTGCGCTACATTTATCACAGTGGCTAGCGCTGGATGATAAATCCTGTCTAGTCTACCTTACACTACCAATTTGTTGGTTTAAAGTACGCCAAAAATTTTTAGGTGCACCATGCTATATAAGCCAAGCCTGATTAAAGCCAAACCCTTTCACCTCTGTGCCATTCCCTTTCCAATAAGCCACACCTCATTGTCTTATGAGGTGTAACAAATGTCTAAAAGTGTCCAAGACCCTTAAAGGGGTATTCTCATCTTAGACAATGGGGGCATATCGCTAGGATATGTCCCCATTGTCTTATAGGTGCGGGTCCCACCACTGGGACCCGCACCTATATCCAGAACGGAGCGGGGAGCGCTGCGCCTGGAGGACCCCGGGTTTCCGGGGGTCCGGCCACCACCAGGCGCAGGTCCCCGCTCCGCTCATAGAAATGAATGGGAGCCGGGCCGTGCATGCGCGGTGCGCTCCCATTAATTTCTATGGAGCCGACTAGAGATGAGCGAGCATGCTCGTCCGAGCTTGGTGCTCGTTCGAGCATTAGGGTACTCGTAAGTGCTCGCTGCTCGGACGACTATCTCGCCATGCTCGAGGAAATGGCAACTTCCGCATCGTGCTTTTTTGGCGCCTAAAAACACAGCCAATCACAAGCCAGGAGACTCTGCGTACCACCCAGCATCACGTGGGGCCCTTACATGTCGATAGCAGGGGTTGGCTGGCCTGATCAGGTGACCCTGGAATATACTAGTGACTGCCCGTGGTGTTCGGCTCAGATGCCGTCTGAATGTCGTTAGGGATAGAGCTGCTGCGTTTCAGGGACAGTGTTAGGGCCTGCATTTAGTTGTCTGTTAGGCAGGGATCACCCACAAAGAACCCAACAGCCCTTCTAAGGGCTAGAAGACGTTTTATTTTTTATTTTTTTGTCACTTGGCTGGTTGGCACTAGTAGTGCAGCTATCGCCATATCTAACCCTGTTTTTTTTTTTATTGTTCTATCTCAGTGATACAAATCCATTGCACACAGCACTGTGGAACCATTCTGTGTGTCACAGTTCAGCACTGACTCACTCCAATCCATATATACTGTCCAGGTGACACTTTCTGTACGTCACACAATACAACCAAGTCATTTGCTACCAATATCATCTACAGCTTGATCCAGAAAACTCTCTGTGCGACATTTGTCTGGGTCGCAGACTAAATAGTCACCGTTAACAGGGTGTCAGTCAGTCCTACCATAGTTCCTACACGTCACGTTCCCAAAAAAACAAAATATAAAAAAAAAATTATTTTTTCAGTTGTTTTAGCTCAGTGATACAAATCCATTTTACTCAGCTGCGTGTAACCTTTCTGTGTGTCACAGTTCAGTACACTAGCTCCCATCCGTATATACTGTCCAGGTGACACTTTCTGTACGTCACAGAATACAACCAAGTCATTTGCTACCAATATCATCTACCGCTTGATCCAGAAAATTCTCTGTGCGACATTTGTCTGGGTCGCAGACTAAATAGCCACCGTTAACAGGGTGTCAGTGAGTTCTACCATAGTTCTTGCACGTCACGTTCCCAAAAAAACAAAATAAAAAAAAAAATTATTTTTTCAGTTGTTTTAGCTCAGTGATACAAATCCATTTTACTCAGCTGTGTGTAACCTTTCTGTGTGTCACAGTTCAGCACATTCGCTCCCATCCGTATATACTGTCCAGGTGACACTTTCTGTACGTCACAGAATACAACCAAGTCATTTGCTACCAATATCATCTACCGCTTGATCCAGAAAATTCTCTGTGCGACATTTGTCTGGGTCGCAGACTAAATAGCCACCGTTAACAGGGTGTCAGTCAGTTCTACCATAGTTCTTGCACGTCACGTTCCCAAAAAAACAAAATATAAAAAACAAATAAAAAAAATTAGTTTTTCAGTTGTTTTAGCTCAGTGATACAAATCCATTTTACTCAGCTGTGTGTAACCTTTCTGTGTGTCACAGTTCAGCACATTCGCTCCCATCCGTATATACTGTCCAGGTGACACTTTCTGTACGTCACAGAATACAACCAAGTCATTTGCTACCAATATCATCTACCGCTTGATCCAGAAAATTCTCTGTGTGACATTTGTCTGGGTCGCAGACTAAATAGCCACCGTTAACAGGGTGTCAGTCAGTTCTACCATAGTTCTTGCACGTCACGTTCCCAAAAAAACAAATTTAAAAAAATATAAAAAACAAATATAAAAAAAAATTAGTTTTTCAGTTGTTTTAGCTCAGTGATACAAATCCATTTTACTCAGCTGTGTGTAACCTTTCTGTGTGTCACAGTTCAGCACATTCGCTCCGATCCGTATATACTGTCCAGGTGACACTTTCTGTACGTCACAGAATACAACCAAGTCATTTGCTACCAATATCATCTACCGCTTGATCCAGAAAATTCTCTGTGCGACATTTGTCTGGGTCGCAGACTAAATAGCCACCGTTAACAGGGTGTCAGTGAGTTCTACCATAGTTCTTGCACGTCACGTTCCCAAAAAAACAAAATATAAAAAATTTTTTATTTTTTCAGTTGTTTTAGCTCAGTGATACAAATCCATTTTACTCAGCTGTGTGTAACCTTTCTGTGTGTCACAGTTCAGCACATTCGCTCCCATCCGTATATACTGTCCAGGTGACACTTTCTGTACGTCACAGAATACAACCAAGTCATTTGCTACCAATATCATCTACCGCTTGATCCAGAAAATTCTCTGTGTGACATTTGTCTGGGTCGCAGACTAAATAGCCACCGTTAACAGGGTGTCAGTGAGTTCTACCATAGTTCTTGCACGTCACGTTCCCAAAAAAACAAAATTTAAAAAAAATATAAAAAAACAAATATAAAAAAAAATTAGTTTTTCAGTTGTTTTAGCTCAGTGATACAAATCCATTTTACTCAGCTGTGTGTAACCTTTCTGTGTGTCACAGTTCAGCACATTCGCTCCCATCCGTATATACTGTCCAGGTGACACTTTCTGTACGTCACAGAATACAACCAAGTCATTTGCTACCAATATCATCTACCGCTTGATCCAGAAAATTCTCTGTGTGACATTTGTCTGGGTCACAGACTAAATAGCCACCGTTAACAGGGTGTCAGTGAGTTCTACCATAGTTCTTGCACGTCACGTTCCCAAAAAAACAAAATTTAAAAAAAATATAAAAAAACAAATATAAAAAAAATTAGTTTTTCAGTTGTTTTAGCTCAGTGATACAAATCCATTTTACTCAGCTGTGTGTAACCTTTCTGTGTGTCACAGTTCAGCACATTCGCTCCCATCCGTATATACTGTCCAGGTGACACTTTCTGTACGTCACAGAATACAACCAAGTCATTTGCTACCAATATCATCTACCGCTTGATCCAGAAAATTCTCTGTGTGACATTTGTCTGGGTCGCAGACTAAATAGCCACCGTTAACAGGGTGTCAGTCAGTTCTACCATAGTTCTTGCACGTCACGTTCCCAAAAAAACAAAATTTTAAAAAAATATAAAAAAACAAATATATAAAAAAAAATATTTTTTCAGTTGTTTTAGCTCAGTGATACAAATCCATTTTACTCAGCTGTGTGTAACCTTTCTGTGTGTCACAGTTCAGCACATTCGCTCCGATCTGTATATACTGTCCAGGTGACACTTTCTGTACGTCACAGAATACAACCAAGTCATTTGCTACCAATATCATCTACCGCTTGATCCAGAAAATTCTCTGTGCGACATTTGTCTGGGTCGCAGACTAAATAGCCACCGTTAACAGGGTGTCAGTGAGTTCTACCATAGTTCTTGCACGTCACGTTCCCAAAAAACAAAATTAAAAAAAATATAAAAAAACAAATATAAAAAAAAATTAGTTTTTCAGTTGTTTTAGCTCAGTGATACAAATCCATTTTACTCAGCTGTGTGTAACCTTTCTGTGTGTCACAGTTCAGCACATTCGCTCCCATCCGTATATACTGTCCAGGTGACACTTTCTGTACGTCACAGAATACAACCAAGTCATTTGCTACCAATATCATCTACCGCTTGATCCAGAAAATTCTCTGTGCGACATTTGTCTGGGTCGCAGACTAAATAGCCACCGTTAACAGGGTGTCAGTCAGTTCTACCATAGTTCTTGCACGTCACGTTCCCAAAAAAACAAAATAAAAAAAAAAAATATTTTTTCAGTTGTTTTAGCTCAGTGATACAAATCCATTTTACTCAGCTGTGTGTAACCTTTCTGTGTGTCACAGTTCAGCACATTCGCTCCCATCCGTATATACTGTCCAGGTGACACTTTCTGTACGTCACAGAATACAACCAAGTCATTTGCTACCAATATCATCTACCGCTTGATCCAGAAAATTCTCTGTGCGACATTTGTCTGGGTCGCAGACTAAATAGCCACCGTTAACAGGGTGTCAGTGAGTTCTACCATAGTTCTTGCACGTCACGTTCCCAAAAAAACAAAATATAAAAAAATTTTTTTATTTTTTCAGTTGTTTTAGCTCAGTGATACAAATCCATTTTACTCAGCTGTGTGTAACCTTTCTGTGTGTCACAGTTCAGCACATTCGCTCCCATCCGTATATACTGTCCAGGTGACACTTTCTGTACGTCACAGAATACAACCAAGTCATTTGCTACCAATATCATCTACCGCTTGATCCAGAAAATTCTCTGTGTGACATTTGTCTGGGTCGCAGACTAAATAGCCACCGTTAACAGGGTGTCAGTGAGTTCTACCATAGTTCTTGCACGTCACGTTCCCAAAAAAACAAAATTTAAAAAAATATAAAAAACAAATATAAAAAAAAAATTAGTTTTTCAGTTGTTTTAGCTCAGTGATACAAATCCATTTTACTCAGCTGTGTGTAACCTTTCTGTGTGTCACAGTTCAGCACATTCGCTCCCATCCGTATATACTGTCCAGGTGACACTTTCTGTACGTCACAGAATACAACCAAGTCATTTGCTACCAATATCATCTACCGCTTGATCCAGAAAATTCTCTGTGCGACATTTGTCTGGGTCGCAGACTAAATAGCCACCGTTAACAGGGTGTCAGTGAGTTCTACCATAGTTCTTGCACGTCACGTTCCCAAAAAACAAAATTAAAAAAAATATAAAAAAAATATAAAAAAAATTAGTTTTTCAGTTGTTTTAGCTCAGTGATACAAATCCATTTTACTCAGCTGTGTGTAACCTTTCTGTGTGTCACAGTTCAGCACATTCGCTCCCATCCGTATATACTGTCCAGGTGACACTTTCTGTACGTCACAGAATACAACCAAGTCATTTGCTACCAATATCATCTACCGCTTGATCCAGAAAATTCTCTGTGTGACATTTGTCTGGGTCGCAGACTAAATAGCCACCGTTAACAGGGTGTCAGTGAGTTCTACCATAGTTCTTGCACGTCACGTTCCCAAAAAAACAAAATTTAAAAAAAATATAAAAAAACAAATATAAAAAAAAAATTAGTTTTTCAGTTGTTTTAGCTCAGTGATACAAATCCATTTTACTCAGCTGTGTGTAACCTTTCTGTGTGTCACAGTTCAGCACATTCGCTCCCATCCGTATATACTGTCCAGGTGACACTTTCTGTACGTCACAGAATACAACCAAGTCATTTGCTACCAATATCATCTACCGCTTGATCCAGAAAATTCTCTGTGTGACATTTGTCTGGGTCACAGACTAAATAGCCACCGTTAACAGGGTGTCAGTGAGTTCTACCATAGTTCTTGCACGTCACGTTCCCAAAAAAACAAAATTTAAAAAAAAAATATAAAAAAACAAATATAAAAAAAAAATAGTTTTTCAGTTGTTTTAGCTCAGTGATACAAATCCATTTTACTCAGCTGTGTGTAACCTTTCTGTGTGTCACAGTTCAGCACATTCACTCCCATCCGTATATACTGTCCAGGTGACACTTTCTGTACGTCACAGAATACAACCAAGTCATTTGCTACCAATATCATCTACCGCTTGATCCAGAAAATTCTCTGTGTGACATTATCCACCGTTCCAATAGCCACCGTTAACAGGGTGTCAGTCAGTTCTACCATAGTTCTTGCATGTCACGTTCCTAAAAAAACAAAATTTTTTAAAAAAATATAAAAACACAAATATATAAAAAAAAAATATTTTTTCAGTTGTTTTAGCTCAGTGATACAAATCCATTTTACTCAGCTGTGTGTAACCTTTCTGTGTATCACAGTTCAGCACATTCGCTCCGATCTGTATATACTGTCCAGGTGACACTTTCTGTACGTCACAGAATACAACCAAGTCATTTGCTACCAATATCATCTACCGCTTGATCCAGAAAATTCTCTGTGCGGCATT